>CM036906.1:51329969-51752469 GCA_020800305.1 Porphyrio hochstetteri | reverse complement strand
AAAGCCTAGGATTTTTATTATTTTTTTTTCTTCTGATGTTCTTATTTTTACAAACTGAGCTTAACCAGTTTCAAAGTTACAGGTGGTATTTACTATGGTTTATATTCATGCTGTCAGTCAAACAAGTGTCACTATATATCACCCTGTGTTAAGAAAACATACTTTGTGATTGAAGAATGGAGTTGTGTTTGGACATGTATTTTACAAGTAACAAAATCCATTTAATTGACATAAAAAACACGGCTGCTGCTAGTAACTTTTGGGTAGAGCCCTGCTCATAGCCATAAAAATAACTCCAAAGAGAACAAAGCGCTTCAGTCCGGAGGAATGGCTGTTTAGGTAGCCGGGTGGGTGCCATGCTTTCACATAATGATTGTGTTTATACATGACAGGAAGCATCTGTAATCCACAGCTGCGGGTGCTCCAGCCCAAAGTCCTGATAAAATCTACACCTATGCTTCTGCATGAATGAAAACAGACTTCTTGAGCAGACCAGAAAAAGCAGCCCGCGTTTCTGAAGTTTTCAGTACTCGGTGGTCGCCGTCGGACTTCTCCCTACTTCTCTGCACACGGATCTGTGTTCTGCCTGCCATCCCTAACAGCTCTACCATGCTCACCCCTATTACAGAGTTGGGTTGTTGGTTTTTTTTTTTTTTCCAAACACTGGCTTCCCTCCCCCCCCCAACACACACTTTGGCCAATAGAAACTCATTTATATTGTCTTCTTCCCCCCTTCTCCCCCCCCCTACTCCGCAACCCCCTTATCGAAGCAAGCCACAAAATAGCCAAGCGCTTGCATCCTTCTTTTTTTCTTCTTTTATTTTTTTTCCACTACTTCTGCCGTGGACTCTTTTGCCAAAGTGAGAAACACTTTTCCCCTGAAAGTTATCTTGTTTCAGGAAGCACACGGATACAACAAAACCAAGGCTGTATCAAGCGGTCTCAGACCAGCCTCATTGATAACTCCCCTTTATTTCCATCGCTGTGTCACATAGGAAAGTCAAGGCAGAGCAGACAATGAGCTCTGATTTCTTAAAATATTTTTAGTCTACGTCAGCTATCCTTTCCCACTCCCTCTCTGGAAGAAGTGTGCAACAGTTTAAGTTGGAACCAGGCAAAGCGAAGTTACAGTTGAACAGGGCGCCTAATGCCACCGCAGAGGTGACCTGTAGCGCGAGGTCTGCTGCATTTCACAGCTAGACCTGCACAAATAACAACCTGAGGTTTCCAAGCGCTAATGGCATCTGATCTGTGCGGGTCCATTCCTTAGCGATAGAGCCCTCCTTTAGGAAATTGTACTCCAGCTTCTAATTTATATATCCTGATTTTCTTTCCTGCTGCTGCGTAAGAATGCTCCGACACAGAAGACAGCTAAATAGGAATTGTGTAAATATGATTATATGGTCTCTTTTATTTCTTTGTTTTAGAGAAGACTGGGTTAGAATAGTGGTAAAGGAAAACAACTGTCTTAAATTAATTACTGTCCTAATTTGAAAAATACCCTTCCTTTTCCTAGTAATTAATTTCAGTTCAAGAATTCAAAAAATCAGCTGCAGCGAAGTTTAATCCATCTCTATAAATGCACGAGAATGGAAAAACATGCAGCTTTTCATAGGCTTCTAGAGACACACAGAAACGTGTGTATAGATTTCCAAAAAGCAAGCTAAAAAAGCCAGTGTATTGAGAGCAGCAAAAGAAAGTCTTGAATCAAAACTCTCCGTTCGTTGCTGGCTCATGAGTTATATAGTATCAGATGTCACTCACTTTCGCTTGCCCCAGCCTAATAGCATGTACAAATGGGAAATATTAGGAACCTAGTGAAAACGTTACGTGATGCAACTCAACAGCAATATCGTGATGGGACTCTTTGCAATGTATAAAATGATTTCTGTGTTTATACTGCTGAATGTTCTAACAATGCACAATCTTGCTACAGTAGATTAAACAGAAAAATAACAGTTTATGAAATATGACCTCCAAAAACCTAATTGCAGGAGAAATATTCATTCCCAGTCCAATAAATCCTTAATTTTAAATGTCAGCTGCAAAACATAAATCCCTTTAATAGATTTCAAACTGTGGTGACAAAGTTGTAACTGTAGGGTCCAGCCCACTCAAAATCAGCCCAGTGCTCTCGCTTTGCATTAGCCAGTTTTCTGGTAATTTCTTTCTTTATTTTTTCTTAAATTTTAATCTCATCTCAAATGTTTTAGGAATTTTCCGTTGCATTCCTGGGCCTGGTTCTGGATTCCTTTTGGCTCGGATTGAATTGAATCTTGTTGCTATTCCTCAATGGATGTCTGAAGTGCAACATCTACTTGATCATAACTTTCTGTGTGGTTTACTGCAGGGTAGCTAGCTATGCATGTAGAGACCCTCAAGTCATGTGAAACAGGAGCCTTGACCTCAAGACACAATAAAGTTGGCTAGTTCAGTTGTAGCTCAAAAGGTCACTTTTTCTGGGACTGCCTCTGAGGGCTGTTTTAAACTAATTGCTACCTTTGATTTTTACTTATCATTTGTTAAAAAAGAAGAAAGAAAGGGGAGAAAAATCCTCAGTTATTGTAATTTCAACAGTTTGACTGGCGTGTATTTAACATTATGGACATATGAAAAGACAAGGTCCCTACCTGAGGAGCTTACAGTGTAAATTAGATGGAGAGCACTGTGAATAATAAAAGCAGACAGAGGAGAGATTGGTATAAGTATGTGGGAAGAGTGGGGAGGCGCATAGAGAAATATGCAGAGTTGAGAAATATTCTACCAAATGACACTAATTACGATACTTTCCTTTCTTGCTCTATTTTCATGTAAGTATGGTAATAGTTTTGTTTTTCTCTGTTTGCTTGCTTCTCAGTGAGCAATTCCGTTGCCAAAGCTTGCCTTCTGATTTCTTTTCCTGTTCTAGATTCTAGCACTATAGGTACAAGTATAAGTACATCTTTATTCTTCTGCTCAGCCATAACAAATAACACTAAAATCCCTCAAAATGTTATATATACTTCCTTTGGCTGTTTTTCCACAGCAGTCCACTAAAAAGTACAATTCTGTAGCAACAGAAAATATAAATGAACTTGGATTTCTGGGCTTCTGGCATTATTATCCCCTAACAAATTTCTGATACTTTTTAGTGTGTGTTTTTTTAAATCATTATTATTGGTTTTGTTGTCGGGTTTTTAATAAAATGTTTATAAACACACAAACAAAAGATATTTTATGTCAATTTCTTTTTCCTTATGCTTAGCTGCATTAGACAATCAAAAATACAAAAAGAAAAAAAAAAGCTAAACAGCTTCTTCTCACAGTTCTTTAACAAAAAGGATGTAATGCTACACAGGATTCACTCTTTTTAGGTGTTGAATGTGAGACGCTATCAGAAATAGGAATATCAGAAAAGGTGATGGATCAACCTGAGAAATTAAACCGCAATCAATCAGTAGGACCAGATGGTATTCATCCGAGAGCTCTGAAGGAACCGAAGACCAGTGCAAGTGAGCTGCTAACAAAAATATGTAATTTATCATTAAAAACAGCTACCGTACAGGAGGACTGGAGAGTGGCCAAGGTTGTACCCATCTCTTAAAAAGGTGCTAATGATGATCCTGGGAATTATAAACCAGTAAGTCTTACTTCAGTACTAGGAAACTATTCGGAGAATCAGTAAAAATAATATGTTTAGGCACAGAGATAGCAAGGAAAAGCTGCAGTGCTTCTACCTACATTCTCTCAACCCTCCTAGAGCTACAAGAAAGAGTTAATTAAGTAATCAATAATGTAGAACCAGAAGAAACAATTTATTTAGTGTTTCCAAAAGCTTATGGTAAGGTCTCTCGCAAGAAAAACAGAGCAGCTCCAGAATTCAAGTCCAGCTATGGTGTAAAAACTGATAAAAGATGGAAAACAAAACCCAAAACATCAGAGCAATTAGAATGTTGCCTCCGAAACCATTTTATAAACACTGGCAGATTACTACAACTTCCTAATGAGCGTGTTATATCAGAGAAGAAGTAACTCACCAAGACTTCAGTTCGTGAGCACCCAGGTTCCAGAGCTGCATTTAGATGACTAGACAGCATCCCTTTCTCTAGGTACTGCAGAAGAATCAGTGGTCAGTTGAAGCAGAGAAAGAGGTTAACTCTGAATTGCCCCCGGGATCAATAGTGGCAATAAAGATGGGTTCAGTTCGTTCAACTTATTCATTAGCAATCTTGGGGGGAAAAAAGGCTTCTGAAATAATGATGGAAAACAGTCACAGCCTCCTTTCTGGTATTTAGACCCAATGCCCATTGTTTGAAACAGGAAAATTCACCATTTCTTAAGTTAACTGAATTTCAGGCAAAACTTGAAGAAATTCCAGAGCAAACCAGTGAACTAAGATAAACTGGTGACATGATGGCATGTAAAATTAAACAGACTAATGACAAGGAGCACATGTTGGACAATATTTTTCAAGAACTGATGGCTATTAATTAGCATGGGAAAATCTAGGCATCATTCACTGAAAAATACTGTCCAGCTTATTGCAGGAGCTTAGAAAACATAAAAAAGCAGAGGAGACACACTGAGAACAAAAACGATGGTTAAGGATAACATATTACTATGCAATTCCTGGAGTAAAAGCTGTATTTCTGGACATTCTGTTGTATTTTAGCCTGTGGATTATAGGCAAGACACAGCAAAAGAAGGAAACATGTAGAGATCTGCAGTAGACATGATTAATGAAATGGGGGCCAGGACCAGGTGAGAAGGTAGATTTAAAAGAAGAGCTAATGTAATTTAGAAACATGACCAGGATGAGGAGTTTTAGGATCACATGAAATTTTGGTTGATACTAAAGAGCTCAGGTGTTCCTGCATGTTCTCTTTCACAAAAAATGGGTGGGAAACACATTTAAATGTATATGTGGAGATGCTTCTTTCATTGTAAGTTGTAGTTAAATTGTGGGATTTATTACTGCTGCATAGGAGTGAGGAAAACAGCTTTGGGGCAATTGCTCAGAAAAAAAAAAGAAAAAGAAAAAAGAAGAGGGAACACAAGATCAGAAAACAAAACCAAAATCAAATGAAAGGAGGAGGACTAACTATTTGTCATGTCCTGCATTTCCCTGGGATTCTTCAGCTGTTCCTCCACACAAAGGATGTGTGGCCAGTGATATTCAGGTTTGGTGAAAGGGTTGCAAAGGAAGACCTGAGAAACAGCCATCCTATACACCAGGTTTTCCCTCTAAAACCACTGCTTTTTCAGACAGAAATCCAAATAGCTGCTGCTAAAGGAGTCCCTAACTCCCAGCCCTCAATCTAAGCAGCCCTCTTGGTTGGGGCTAAGGGACAGAATAAGGGAAGAGTGGTCAAACTTGGAGTATGCTTCCCCACGAAGCCTAGGACTGTGCTGCTTGACATCCTTTCCAGCCCTGCCAGCCTCTCCACAAGCATGCAAACTGTACTCCCCTGAGAGGGGAGAAAGCAGTGGGAACTTGATGTGATTCTCCTTGTGGAATTTCTCAGCACTTTTTCCCTTCTCAGGATTTTTCCCAAGAGATGGGAGTATTTAGCCCTTACTTAGCTTTACCAAAGTATTAGACATTTATTTGATTAAGTATAGCATCTGCAGCCACACTAGCAAGAATAAAAATTATAAGGGCTATCAATCCTCATACTTCAGGGCATAAGCTGATCACCAGCTGGGGTCGAAAAGAAATTTCCCTCTGTGGTATAGTATTGCAATTAGGTGCGTTGGGGGGGGTTATGCCTTCCTCGGCAGCCTCAGGCATTGGCCAGTATGAGAGGCAGAGAGATACCAGACTAGATGGACCACTGGTCTGCTCCAATATGGCAATTCCTTTGTTCTTTGGGCGGAATGTTTCTGCTGCCGAGCCACCCTACTTTGTCATAATGTCAAAATCCAGCATTAATTATAATTCTGAAAATGAAGGAATATTCATGAATTATTATGTTGGCAATAACCGGGTGTAATACAATACAGACAAAAACGGTGTCTGCTGCAGAGTAAAAGGAAGTTGACAGCTTCAAGCACAAGGCAGTTTCTGTTTCCAGTTACCCTCCAGAACTCTTTGCGCCCGAGAGTCAACACCTTTGAGAATAATAAAGTAATTACAATTTTATTTTATAGTATTCTGACAACAAATTTCACTCAGTAGTGTCTGCACAGTTCAGACAAAGCAAAAACACTCTAACAGTTTGACTGTGCAATGCTGATATTTTTTTATGAGCTCAGATTTAATCCCCAAAATGGCATGATGGTCTTGGTGAATGTATTTTAAATAAAATTTCCTTCCGTAGTACTCTCTGGTTCCATCAGCATTTTGATAGGAAAAAAAAAAAAAAAAAAAGAGAAAAGAAAAAAAATCCAATAGCTGCTTTATTCCTGTCATGTTCTTTTTCTTAAGCAACTCTCGGAGATGATTGCGAGAGTACATTAAAGGCATGCATTTTTGAAGTTAGTCAGTTGTCAAAGTGATTCTGAGGGTTGACAATCACATTTAAGACAAATATAGAAATCTGAAAGAAATGCTTACAAGCAAGTCTGTATTCTAGGCAATGATTTAGTTTGGAAATGCATCCAGTTCAAGGGTTAAATGAAAGCAAAAGCAATCACTTCAACCATGTTTTTGAAGAAAATAAAACAGCTTGATGTAAGCTAAATGAAGGGGGTCTGTGACTTAAAAGGAATGGACAGATAGAGAAAAAGGTCAGAAGATTAAATTTTCCCTAAGGGAAAAGTCATTCTTTGGAATCATTAACCTCCTTCTAGGTCACTACTGAAAAAAACAGCAGGAAATCCTACTGCTCCTAGAAAGATGGGTGCATCGTATACCGCCCACTGACCTAGCAGCTCTATGGCAAACATAATTGTGCTTACAAATTCTCCTCCAGGCGTGCTTGGTTTTACTATGCCCATTTTAAAGCAATATGATCTTTTAGCTGAACTCTGAAGTGTATCCATAAGGACTATATTCTAGGGGCTTGGGATGCTAAAAAGAAAAATCACTTGCTTAAATGTCTTGTCTTTAACAGAGAGAAATCTAGAAGCAGAGTTTGTGAATTTAAAAGTTGGTCAGTGATACGTATTATCCATTAGCTATTTCTCTTTAGGACTGAAATTAATCATCATACTCATCACCATTGTTTCGATGCATTTTAGAGGCTTTTTACAACTTGAAACATGTTGTCAGGATGCCAGAATCAACCGTGTATTTCAAAATATCTTTTTTGTCTCCAAGAACCCACATCAGAGTGTGTTTTCTGGGTTTTATTGTAAGCTAATTCTGCTTTCTCCTAGAGAAGCCAAAGAGTAAGCATTACACCAGAGAGAAGGACTGGGCCCTTGTATAAGAAATCCAATTTCTCATAAAGCCTTTGGAGGACATTCTGTAGCATTTATCAGACCATATTCAGATGAACAGTCTCACCAATATTCATGGAAACAAGTATTTTGTTGTGGTCAAGACCTGAAACAAGTAAGGGAAACAACATCTGATTATTTGTACTACGTGATACCATGCAGAAGCACTCACAACTTCATTGAAATGTGACATCTCTCTACTCTGCTTGAGCAACAGAAGTAAAACTCTCAATCAACATAAATGCAAACTTGTGTTTGCTTTTGATAAAGGCCCCAATCCAGCAAGGGTTGGCAAGGCTGTTGGATCACAGGATCACAGAATGATAGGGGTTGAAAGGGACCTCTGGAGATCATCTAGTCCAACCCCTCTGCCAGAGCAGGATCACCTAGAGTAGATCAAACAGAAACACGTCCAAGCAGGTTTTGAATGTCTTCAGAGAAGGAGACTCCACAACCACTCTGGGCAGCCTGTCCCAGTGCTCTGCAAAGAACCTTGTCTACTTAGAGACTTCAGGCAAAGCCTGTATCCTGCTGCAGAATCAAGGATTTAAGATTAAGTATTTGAATTACCAGAAAATATTCTGGCAACTCTCTTAAAATCCTTTGTCTCTCGTCAGCGAGATTTCAAAAAAAGACAATTTCAGAAGAGAGTTTGAACATGGAAATAAGACTTCAACCTCTTAAAAGGATGTTACACAGTAAAAAACATGAGAATCTCAGGTCATCTATTAAGATGTCTTAGATCTCAGGCCCTCTGAATGAACATTGAGCAATACTTAATTTGGTGCTTTTTCCGTTACTTTTACGTATACAAAAGTGGAAAAAGAAAAATCCACAGAAAACATCACAACCAATTTTCTGCCCTGAAAGAAGAAGGTGCCTTGATTAGCTTTAATTTCTGAAATTGTGCATTTCATCGGAAGCTGCTTTTCACATGTAAGCAAGATCTTTCAAGATTTCAGAAGACAATGACGTGACCCCTGGAGAATAAAGGCATTGAAAGAAGTAGCTAGGAGAAAGACAAATAAAGCCTAGTTTGTGAAAATTGGCACCCTTTAGAAAGCCTGCATGAAGACAGAATCGCACGGAGCTTGCATTCTTCAAGAGATCATTATTTTTGCTCATGTTCGCATGATGACTGAATAGCCAATAAGCCAGAATCCCTTCCTTGATGTTAGCGGCCCAATTACCCAATGTGAGCAGGATACATGGGTAACAATTTCCTGATATGTGTATGGCAAGAAAGCAAATCATATGCCTCGCTTGTTTTCTAGCCAAAATGCTTTCTGAGGCAGGAAATCAAAAACACATCACAAACCTTGCGAGTAGGATACACACATTCACTCCACCGGTATTAGTAACTGTCAAGAGGCTGTCAGGCTCAGGGAGTCGCAGCTACCCAAAGCAGTGCTTCCCCAATGCCTCCTCCCCAAAAGTGTGGGTTTTGGTTAATACTTTGCTAGGAAAGAGTGAGGGAGTGTTACGGAGCTGTTGCAGCTGCTTAGAGAACTCTGCAAATCCAAGGCAAACGTTGCTCCGAAACAAAGCGACCAAGGACTGGTGCAGCAGAGCCCTCAGCTGAGCAGCAAAACGCGAGATTTATTACGACACAGTGCAGGGGACATCTGAAAGGGAAGTCAAAGCATTAATGTGTCTTTTCCTCCTTCTTCCCCACTCCCCCCCCCCTTCTTTTCCCTTTGTAGTTCATATAGATATATATATGTGTGTGTATAAAAAATTGTGGGTTTTTTTCTCAACTGAAACGGCATCTAAAATGATCAAAAATTTTAGGAGATGAGTGTTTCCTAAGATCTTTTCTACTTGTTTTTCCTGCATTCACTACCCACAGGACTCTCAAATGCTGAAATTTCAGCAGTTCATACGTCTGCCTGCCCACCTCTTTTATGAAAGGGTTGTGTTTCTTTTCTGTCAACACCTATTCTTTAGCACACATCTCTGCTATCATTCAGGAAAATGTTGGCATAGCCTTTTTTTTCTCCTTTTTCTTCTTTTAAATTAATTTCTATAGCTGGGCTTTTCCTTTTAACTCCCCTTAATTTCTGTCATCGGTTTCAACCCCAAAGTTCTCACTTTCGCAAGACAATGAGCTATTTTTACATATGTGAAACGCTCAGTAAAGTGGAATCACAGATGCCACATTTACATTTCCATGTTTATGTTTTCTGTTTCTGTTTTTGTTTTTTTTTCCCCCAGTCTGTTGCTCAGTTCAGCTCTCCAAGTCCAAGGTATATCAGTGGAGCTGAGAGACTCCCTCAGTTCCTCTGCCCAGAACTCTAGCTTTACAAAATAAGCAGGTATCTCAGAATACGTGGCAGCTTCAGTTCCAAGGATAAAAGCAACCGCTTTAAAATCCAACAATGACCCCATGCACAAATGCTCACAGCCTCTCACACACGTGACCTGTAAACCAGTGCAGTTAATTTTCCATACGGTCTTGTCCCTTTCTATGTGGAAAAGAAGAAAGAAAAGAAAAAAAAAGAAGAGAGAAAGGAAGAAAAAAAAAGGCTGTGAAAGGTGAGTTTTGCGGACAAAATCCTTCTGAGGCTCCTCTTGTCGAGATTCCCTGCCAGGATTGCAAGGGGCAAGAGAAGACCTGCTTTTGGCTCAGTGTGGTAGAGGCCGTGGGATCTGCCCCCAAATCTGGCAGCTCGGTGGGATGCCATGACCTCTCACCCTGGCGCCTAGGCAGCTCGCCCCCATTGTTCCTGGGGGCAGGCAGGCTGGTGAAGCCGGGAGAGGGGGGAGCATCGCCCAACTCATGTGGTGATGGGAAAAGAGATCACCTCTATGTGGAGAATTGTAAGACACTGTTATTCAAGATATTGTTTAAGATTTCTGGGGTGCTCAGGTAGTATAAAAAAGAGTGAGTAAAAATGTGTGCTCACTGGAAGTGGCACATGCAGATTTAATTTGCCTCCTCCAAGCACCCTTGTGTGTATGCACATGAGTTGATGGCATTCTCCAGTTCAGCTCAGGGAAGCAGAGACCGCAGGACTGAGTCGCTCCACTTTGAGTTCCAGTTACTTGTCCCATGCCAACCTGCAGCTACCTGCTTCTCAGATTTCTCAAAGGCTTCTACTTTGGCCAGATTTGGATCTTTTTTTCACAAGAACAAAACAAGGCTCATTGCTGTCACCAAAAGTGACACCCTTCCCATACATCTCCCTCCCCCTCCTGCACATCCAATTATCAAGTCTCTTTTTCGAAGCATGAGATCTCTAGAGCTTCTCAATGAAGGGTTTGTAATAATTCTTTTAACATGGCAAAACACCACATTATTCCCTAAACATTAATGTTGCATGAATGCGAGACTTCTTTTCCCCATGAAATTTCCTTTTTGATTTTACAAAACAGAAAGTGCAATTTAAAACAATGCTAATGGAGTGCCTATATTCCATAATCTAAAATTATTTGGTGTGGTGCCAATAACTAGCTTGCTAAAATGCTTGTCTGAGGAACCCACCTGACCTTGAACGAGGGCGCTTGAGCCCTTCGTTTTGTGACAGTGTCCTTCCAAGTGGCCAATAAAATCTCTCACATCAAATTTGGCTGCTTGCGTACTGAAAGACCAGAGCTTCATTTCAGACCTATTTAACACCTTATAAAATACCACTCAAGCACTTGGCTAAATTCCTACTTATTAAAATGATTACATCCTGACCCGTGGTGCCTTTCAGCTGCTGTTTGGGACAGAGACCTTTTGGCTTCTGTGTGCTTCATTCAAGCACAAACCTCTCAACTCTTGAACAAACTGAGGCACTAGAGCATTTGATGGAGGAGAAGGCCAGGGTACATTTGGGAATGCAGACACAGAAAAGACAGAGTGTTTGGAGAATTTTCCATACTTTGCGGCCTCTTGGGAACGCGAAATCCAGGGGGGCATTGCTTGAAGGCTGCCCAACAAAACAGATAGCCAGGGGAGGATTTACTGAGGAAAGGCAACATGGACATTCACGATCAACTACAATCAAAATACATGATCTGAGGAACTATATTCTTCCTCGTCAAAACCAGCACCTTACTGTTTCTGTCTTTGGAGTTAATATTTAAAGATTAAAGCTGTAATACACCCCACGACACTTTCCTATTTCCTTTCATGTGGTCACTTTAATATATTTTCTTGTTTATATAAGTTGTAAATGATGTATCTGCTGCGTCTACCTTGAAGACTGAATTTTTAACCAGTTCATGTCATTATTCAAACCCGGCTCTACATTCCACATTGACATGTCATAAAAACACCTCCATGCCCAGTTTTCTGCTTGTGTGTCATCACTCAGTGACCATGAAAGCATGAAACCAGATACTGTTCCAGGAGGTCTGTGTAACTATGATTTAGCTAAACAAAAATAAAATTGCTTTTCATGCTTATTGATCTTGATTTTTTTGGGCCATTTTTATGCTTCATTTACTATAAGCTCAGTGTAAAAAGATCCAAAGTTTCTCTTAGTGGATTAGACATTTCTCGTTTTAGTGACTCCCACTAACATTTCCATTCCTTCCCCTCCCCCCCCTCCAAAAGCAGCCCTTCCCAATGACTTTTAAAAAAAGGTTGATCTTTAAGTAATACATATGATATTAGTTTTTCCGTTTTTAAATAATCACATTATTGCAGACATTTTAATAGCTGTAGAGGTTGCTATGTATTAACATGATTCATGGTCCTTGACAGCAGTGTCTCTGAAAATCCCACAGGAATGCAAAATACAAAACTCCACACACGTTCAAATTTTACTGCCTGCAGCTAAAAGAGGGGGGAAAAAAAAAACTTAAAACTGTTGAAACCCTTCAACTTTAAAAGCATTAATAGATGGTCCCAGGGGATTAAATCTAAATCTTAATGTGTAAAAATCAAGTTAATAACCACAGAGATTAATATGGTTGCATTTGATTATTGTGATAATGCAAACAATTAGTACTGCTAAAGTGAGATATATTAGCCTCCTACTTGCCCCACACACATCTGCAAAGCATTGGAAATAAATGGAAATAAAACATTTTGCTCTGAAAGGTTTTTCTTTTTTCTTTTTGCCTTTGTCTTATTTTCTCTGTAGCTGACTCATTTTTAAATTATAATTGTTAACATTTTATTATTAAGCCTCTCTTTTTATAAGACTCTCATAAAATTGCTTGCCATAACCATCCATTCCATATTGTCAGGAAATTATGCATTCCTTGCCAATACCAGTAAATAAATAAATCTTTGAGATAAATGACATGGCTTTCTCCCCACCCCCCCATCCTTTCTTTTAAGGACAAGAATGCCATACAAATGTATTAACCTGGGAAAAATAAGAACTTCTTCCCAGTCCACTCTGAGTCAGTCGGTTTAATCCAGAATGCCCTGGGAACAGAACCAGGCATCTAATCCAATCTATATTATAGGCGGAGTTGGAAGTGCCACCTATACTTAATGCTTGACACTTCCCATTATAAAACCCTTTTTTCAGCTGCATATAACTGTGCCAGACTTTAAGTGTTCAACTAAAATTCCCCATGCTGGATGTCTGCCTCACTTTGATTTATTTGTTGTTCTAAAGTTTTAGAAAAAATACTTCAGCAATTTCCAAGAACAAGATTATAGAAAATATATTATTTTGCCCACATCAAAAAATCCTCTTTGCAACCGTTTAATCAATTAACTCTAATATATCCATCCCACAGAACATGGACATTACATTTGGCATATAAAAAGACCTACCTTGATGTCCAGCATGTGAAAATAGACCAACTTTGGCCAAATCCTTTGCCTTTGCTCAAGTTCAGTAGGTATCTCTCAGGAATTAGGCAGCAGTGTCCTCCAGAGACTCTGTCTTAACCAATCACCTGAGAGTCCTCAGGTTGCAGGCTCTGGGCAAAACTTGCCTCTCTATTGCTGCTCCCAAATGCTGTGATTGAACATGTTTAGGCATGGGATGCAGGACTGCAGGAAAGTGGAGGAAGAAACCTGAGATTAGATGTCAATGATTTGAGTGTGGAAGGAAGACTGTCATCCTGGTTTGGTAAGAAGAGCGTGAGGAAAGGCAAGGAGCTCAGGAAGGGGGTCCAGGGGAATGGCTTTGTGACTTACTGCCTCATGGGATGGGAAAAGGACTGAAGCCAGGATGAGGAGCAAAGGGATAAGAAATTGGGACTGGAACTGAGGTGGGGGGAAAAAAAGTGGGCTGCAGGTAAGAAACCCAGTAAGAAAAATTTAAATAGACTAGTGGTAGAGGGAGGAGGGACTGGGATTTCCAGTCACAGGACTGGGGACGAGGTTGAAGAGTTGGAAGATGAGAGAAGGAGCCACTGGCTGCTGTGTCCAGGATCTGGGATGGACCCCAAGCATCTAGGGTCATCCCTTGTGCATTCCTGAAGCCTCCCACAAAGTGATTCATTCCCTTTAAGCTACAGGAAAGCATATTGTCTTCTACTTCCAGCTTGAGTGGCTGAGGTCAGCACTGTAACCTAAAGATGTCAGTCTTGCTACTGAGCCACCATGATGGGACTTCTACAGGGTCTTTTTAGAGAAAAGTATAGGGTAATACAGCACATAGAAAGTTTTTAAAATGCTGGTATCACATGATAAGACTTTCAAGATGTAGGAACAATTAAAATTACTCATGCATTCCTGATTTGCCGTCCTCTTGTTGTTTGTCTTCAGTTAGAAGAGAAAGACCAGCTCATGATGTGCTGCAAGGCTGGAGGATTAGGAAGAAGTATACAGGAAGAGAAGGTGGGCTTCCTAGCTGATCTATTTGAACGTGGTCCTATGCAGAGGGGTCTGTCATTGCCTCTTCCTCATCTTCAATGCTGTGGGAACACCAAGACCAGGCTGTTCATTTATGGACACTTACTATGCTTTGAGAGCATTTGACTTGACACTTCAGCAGTCTGCTCTCCCAAGTGCCACTGATGACTACATTCAAGCTGTGCACTGACGATACACATGGCTGTGCAACGCTGAGTGCTCTGACAAACCAGGGTGTAGCGACTATAATTAGTGTGAATGCTGGCCTTAGTTAAAGTCTGGTTGCCTCAGTTCCCCATTTGAAAAATGGGAATAACACCGACCTACCTCTCACATGAGTGTTGTGAAAATGAATGAATTACTATTTATGAAGTACTGTAATGATGAGTGCCCATGAGGAACAGCCCATGAGGAAATTAATTATTCTATCTTTGGAACAGGGTTTGAATAGTGAGCAGTAAATAGGATGTAGGGCCATTACACTGAATAATGAGAATGAAGCAGATGAATAACATCCACTCTGTGCAGCGAATGAGGCAGGGGTTTGATGAAGAAAACAGTAGGAAATCATGTGGTTAAAGACCATATCGAGGTGTACGGTAGGAGAAGGTAACCACTGTGTACTAGCTTTGGAGTGCTTGGGTCCATGACACTGACACCCCAAACCCTTCCCAGCTCTGATGATGTGGGTGTGCCATACAACCTCACATCCCTTGTGATTGCTCCTTCTCTCTCTCCTATGGTTCCAAACCCAGTTTCTGAGTCCAGCCAGCCCCAGTCTCCTCCCATCTGACTCATAGCTCTTAGTTTCCTTGCTCGGTTAGGCCCTGAGTCAAAAACCGTTCAGCTTGGCTCCCTTCATCCAGAGCCATTAACCCCAGTTCCTACAAAAACAGGAAAAAACACATTCCTAACACTGACACTTTCCTCTACCAAAATCCTAGCGCAGCTCAAAAGCAGAGGGATAGCAGAGTTCAAAAAAAAGAGAAAGAATAACCAGAAAATATGCACAAATATTTGCAAATATACATATATTTTCTAGCCTCAGCAGCAGCTATAGCTTTACAATATCATCAGAAATTTTTCAAACTTAATTTGATGTGATTTGAGCCCAGCATCTATCTGGAGTGATACAGGTTGGAAATTACAACAATTGGGATTTTCCCCTAAAATACGGCATAATCACAATAGCTGGAATTCCCTATCCTTCTTGCATAATATTGTCAATACTGAAGTGTATTAGAAAGAGAACTCAAATACTAGTTTCCTGAGCTCTACAGCTGAAGGACAGGTATATCCACGTGGTACACTATTTGTTTCATTATATTACCTCAGAAGAAGCAGTCAAAACCAAATCTGAATGTATCTAGTCCTAATTCCAGGTGTGCCAAACTTAAAGGAATCAGTGAAGAAATATATTAATACCTTTTAGGTAGGAAGCTCAGGTGTGAAAATGCATGCTTTCAGGTCAGCTCCCCATTTGTTTAATTATCTTTTAAGCCATATGTCTCTCAAAAAAACTTATGCCAAGGGATAAACCAAGTTTACTCATTTTAGGTGCTGAGTTTGTAGCTCACATCTGACTGAGATTCTCTCTCAAATTTGAGATTCTGTAAAGGATAAGTTTGTCAAGTTTGGAATTGGCTGCAAAGGATTAGTGACTATTTTATATTGTTGACATTAGTGACTATTGTGCTCAGTGAGAGAGAGAGAAACCTGAGGCAAATGAGAAACATTTAGGAAGCAATGTCTTTTCATGCTCCACAAGCCATTGGGTGAAAGGGAAGGCACAACCTCATACTTTTGGTAAAAGTTGGCAGGGTGGGAAAGCCCCCAGGCTAGTAGCTGCGCTTCCTTCTGGCTGTTCAGAGGAATCTCTGCAGTTGATGCCAAGAGGACCCTTCATGTAAGGCATTTAAGGGGCAAGATGTGAGCAGAGGAGCAGAAAATGAAAGGGGAGAGAGACCTGGCTTTCTCTCTCCAAATCATAATTTCTGCTTGGCAAAGAAGTAAACAGAAGGAAGGAAAAGAGAAAACCAAGCTGAAGCTCTTTTGTTCTTCCACCTAGACAAGGATGGAGACAGGAGGAACCAACAAGCAGCAACTGTTGCAGCTCACACAGAGCAACAGAGCAGCTTTACCAATAGAGAAGCTATACCGTCAGAAGCAAAGATCAGAGGCTCTTTAATGTTCTGACATTCTGCTTTCTGGTTGTGCACTGCAAAACCAATAGGGTTACGTGTCACACATGGAGCTTCACATAACCAGTGTCACAAAAGCATTCACACCTTCAGCATCTAAGTGGGAGGTTAGTATTATTGAGTTCCGTGGAAACCCATGATCGCTTCTTCTGCAGATAACCCAGGCAGGTATCATGTATCAGGTATCATCACCCACTTTCACACGTTAGCCAATACCTGGTACAAGTGAGGTGGCACGGTCTGCCCCAAGAAGCATATTGGATCCCCTACCCTTGTGCATGAATTACTTCAATGATCTGACAGACCCATCTCCACTTCACACATTTCAGTCCTGTAAGGCTGTCCCAGCTGGTCACTCTGTGCCTTGTGGCATTTGGGCTGTATGTGCCTCATACTTGTCTGAATCTGTGATGCTTGCTGCCCTGCTGGTCAGTGTTCTTCATTGTCGTGAAGGTCCATGAATCCCAAACACAGTGGGCAGAGGGGAAGATAACATATTGGAAGGTTAGTGGACTTTCTGCTAGTGGTGAGGCAAGTCTATTCTTAGAAATTAATCTCATGTATTGTTGTAGCATCTCTTGGGCTGATCTGCCCAGGAACCGTTATTACTGGGAGAGATTCTACACACAGTGCTGGTGGATGTTCTCCATGCTTGCTGACCTTTGCTGGGATGTATCCTGTCATAGTCCGGTACGGAACAAAGACCACTTCATGACAATCATTTAACTGACTCAGCACCTGAAATGTGTGCACAATGGCAAGGAGGATAGTCCATCACCAGGGAACCCTGACAGGGTGAAAGCCCAGGACTCCTTTGCATTCAGAGTGTATGACCTTGGTATCGTCTAACCCAGCAAATTCACCAGTCTATCAATCTACACATATTATTTACTCATTCTAGTGCAGCAGCGTGTTATTTGATGCAGCTGCTGCCAGTCCCTATTTCATCCCAGCTAAACTTCCATTCTGCTGCACTGATGGCTGGGGCAGCAGGTTAGGCTTCTTGGAAATGGAAAACATCCTAAACCAGCCAGAAAATGTACCCTGACGGCTAGTAAAAATTGTCTGTTAGCCATTACCATTAGAGGAACAGGGCACAACTGTGTCACTTGGGTTTGGATTTGGTTGCTATTCTTCTTTCTGTCCTTCACTGGTCAAAGATTTCAGGGGTTGGGACCATTGCTCATTTTACCCTAAGCAGCCAGGTTTCGAGTGTTGCCATGGATGGTTTCCTACATCCCCCAGAAGTCTGTAGGAACAAACCAAGCTTAGCAGGCAGACACCAAGGATGAGAGATACATTGGCAGGAAAACTGTCATCATGGTAAGAGCCAAGACAGGTGATGAGGGCAGAAGGGGGACAAGGGAAGTAAGGTACCTGGGTGAATGGGTGGCTGAAGTCAGGTCTGGAGCAGCAAGTAGGACTCCAAGCTGCCAACGGTCAGCACCAGGGCAGGAGAGCTGCAGATTCACTGGGATCTTTACTGAGTGGGGTTCTAGGTCCTCAGTGGGTTGCGGGGGGGAGGCGGGACAAGGTGAAGACAGTGTGTGCAAGGGTATACAATATGGAAATGGGAGCCTGGGAGGTGGGATGTAACACCAGATGAGGAGGTGCGGGATTGATTAGGTGAAGCTGATGATGGAGATGGTGAGCAATGGTGGAGTTAACGGGCGAGGGCTGCAGATGAACTGCTCTTCCAACTTACTGCAGGTCTGTGGTGCCTGTAAACCAGTGGTGGGCAGCAAAGCAGCACCACACCTTCCATCAGCAACTGGAGAGTTCACCAGGAGCAATAACTTACTGCCTCCTTGCTGCACCAAGGGAGCTGAGGTCCCTTTGAGCTGTGTGTGGAGTCCATAAGCAGAGGCTGGGCTATAGTCTGAGTACCATGTTAGATGAGCAATGTTTGGTGCACCTGAGTACTGGCAACCAGAGACTTTGACACTTCTCTTCCACAAGCACATAAGAAGAGAGACACCTGGATGACCTGTACTTTCTCTTTGTGGGAGAGAGTAGGGGCTGTGAAAGAGGGAGCTTTCTCCCCAGCTGGCAAAGTGGAGGAAAACCCTCAGCACAGAACCGTCTGAGCTCCCAGCCAGGGCTCTAAGCACGTTCCCTGCCAGAAACCAGGCATTAGGGATTTTACACTGGGGATTTTTGTCAGTGTCTGTGTATTTAGTCAGATTTTCCTGTAATAAAACTACATTTCAGGCACTCTGATTCTGATAACATGGGAACCAACACATAATTTACGTTTCCAGAGCTGTTTTCCTGATCCTGAAGGAGCTGCTTCCCCAACATTTTTCAAGAACAAATCTCCTTCTTTTTGTTTTTCAGCACATTTTTTTTCCCCGATCGTTTTTTACAACTGTTTCCAATGCCCTTCTCCCTGGACTGTGCCCAGTCACAGTGGCCTGGGTTAGTAATTATGGCAAAAACTTGTCTCATGACTAGGCGATGACTAGAGATAATTCCCCAGAAGAAACACCTACAGATGAATGCCATTTCTGCTCTTTTCCTTCCCTTTTGCTTGGATTTGTCAGGCTGCTGTTCATCCATTGCTTATTATTTTTAACCCTTCAGCTATATATTTTCTTTTGAACTGAGATAATTCCAAATATTAGAGTGCATTCACGTTATGGAAAGGCTGCCACCTTTGCTGTAGTACTCCCTGTAGTCCTAACAGGACTAAAATTCACAAATTTAAATCAACCTACTTGCCTGTCCCCAAGTTTGTTAGAAACAACAGTATCTGGATCTGACTTATTCTGTATGAACGATGAAAACACATGAACCTCTTCCAGCACAATGCAAAAGCTTTTATGCCTCTGTGTTATTTTACATTAGGTTGCACCTCCATCAGAGAGGAAATGCAAAGTCCTGCGCTCAGTAGGAAAAATTGTTGGAGCTGTGTCTTCTTTTGGGGGAGTTTGCTCTGTAGCCTAGTGCCATGATGGCAGATCTGGATGCTGGGGTTTTTGGTTTGGTTTTTTTTGTTTGGTTGGGTTTTTTATGGTGAGTATTTCAGTATTTTGGATCTGGGGATTTAATTCTCAAATATTTGTGAAATTATCTGTGTATAATTAGAATAAGACACTAACACATTTTCAAAACAATGCCAACATGCATTTTAATGCATTGCTAGGATTCTTTTTTTTTTCATATGTCCATGTTGCAGGAGGAAAGAACCAAATGAAGCTCAGTTATGTACAGTGAGAACCAAGCTAAGGCACTTTCTGGCACGTCATACCTCTCCGCAGGGTGAAAGGGCTTCCTACCAGACACGTGTTTGGCCGTGATTTATCATTTCCAGGTTACAGACATGTTTGCATCCCTCAGTATGCTGCAGAGCATTGAACAGTGCAACCTGTGCTGCTCTTGCTTTTAAGCTAACATTTTAGTGTTAGCAAATTTGATGTAGAGATTTCAGCAAGGCAGTGACATGGCTTCCTTTAGTGTGGCAAGTGCTGTATTTCTGTATGCTGTGCACATCCACAGACACAGTAACCTCTCCCCTCAGTGTCAACACAGAAGTTCCTATGTGCCAGTCCTTAGGTTTGTACGTGTGTGTGTGTGTGCACATGTCAGAAAACCTGGGCCAGAATATCACGCCTGGGTTTGAGAGCCAGCTGATGCATGAGCTAAAGGTGAAAAAAAATGCCATTGCTCCAGTTAGGAAGCAGCTACCATAAGTCACCCTTAGGCATCTTCGTCTGGGGAGAAGGGAGAACGACACCGTAGCCGTGGAATGACCAATTCTCCTTGAGCTGTAAGAGCAGAACTGCTAAGATGTCCTCTGGGGAATCCTCAGCAAACTCAATGGGCACTTTCAGCTGGCTTTCAAGTGACTCTGTGTAACTGCTTAGCCATAGCTCCTCTGTGGGACTGCAACTAAAACATGCACATGTGTGTGTGCTTGTGTGTGTGTGCAGTTTATATTCAAAGCAAAATTAGCAGTTCAGTAACATAAACAGGGATTAGCATTTCACTCTTTTTCTTTTCCCTTGGGAAAAAGCCACCTTAATTTTTTTTATTTTTAATTTTAAATTTTGATTACAGAGAACAGTAGCAGAAGGATCCTATCTCTGTCATCTTCACCTCTGCCCAGGGGTCACACATGCGATTTCAAGCACAATATAAGCATTGCTGTTGTGACTGTACCCCTAAGTGATGTGACTGAGGTATTTCAAAATATTCATTAATGTTTCGGGCTCTGAGTCGGCCTCAAAGGTGCACAGAGGACAAATGGGACTCCTGAATATTTTGGTCATCTCAGGGGTTTTTAACAAAATATGATATTTTTAATACTGCTATACATCTATATAGTGTTGGATACTACTTGTGGTAGTGCATCAGTGACCTTAATCCTACTACCTAACAAAAAGTCTGCTTCCCCTTGATGGTGTTTCCTCTCAATACTCAGGTGTGCTGCGCCTTGCAGGATGCCTGGGACAGCAAAAAGCAAGCAAGCAAGAAATCAAGGGCTTGTCTACTAAGAGACAGCTTATTTATGCTGCTGAGATGTGGCAAAGTGGCTGGAACCCATAGTTCTCTCCTTTTTTCCTTCAAGCCAGCAATGTGTCTCCTGCATCAGCTGCCACCTGTGGTATAAAGTGGAGCCACTGGGCTCTCGGATGGTTATGATGATGCTTAGACTCAGACTGAGTCCTGAATCAGGCCAAGGCTGCTTCAGGGACCCAGGAAGCACAGCATCCTTTCTGGCTCCCACACAGCCTTCACCTGCAATGCACTGAGCGGAGTCCAAAATATATTTTGCATACAAATTAATGAGATACATTTATAGCACCCCTTAGACAGCTTTATTCTGTTAGTGCTTACCTTTATTACTGTGTAACATACTCAGCTCTCATTGTCATAAATTGTGCTCTACTTTTGAAGGGGGAAAATAATTCCGTATAAAAGATAAATAAATATGGAGAACAAAATGTTGCCAATTCCTATGTGGCTACCAAAAAATGGCAAATTCATCCCACACATAAGTAAAACATCACATCCTGACATTTAGTAATTAGAATCTTTCGAACGACTTTCAAGTGCCCAGAGTCAGCACACCTGGGAGCATCCCTGTGTCTCGCGTGCTTACGAGGTAGTAGGACAGGGCACACACCGCTGTGGCTTAGGGGCCTCTGCAGGTTTAGGAGTCCCTGGGGAAGGTGGTGTGGTGGCCTTCAAGTGATCTGTACAAGCTAAGTTTTATCTATGGCAGTATCCAGATGATTCCATTGGTGACAGGCATTTCCTTTCCAAAGGTGCATAGCGAAGTTAAAAGCAAATGGATGGAAAATGCTGCCCTTGGCCAGTCTGACCTGTGGGTTTCTGCCCCTGTGATATGGAAGTGTCTGAGCCATCAGTGGGATATTTGCAGTGTTTGGTTTCATTGATTTTTATACACACATATTTAATAGCTAAGGGCCACCGGGTTTTGCAGCACCCAGGCCACTTCCACATTGCCCTGCCTCTCTTGATGTCAATTTGTACTGGGGTAAGTGAGAGCAGCAGCGTGGCTCTGCCGCCTAGTCAGCCCCTCACCCAACTGCGCTACATCCGAAGTTGCATCCCAGCAGATTAAGGTAAATTTCAATCAACAGCAGTTTAAAGGAGTGAACTGGGTGATGGAGAGGAACCGCTGAGGAAGGGTACCCTCCAGGCAGGGAGAGGGGCAGGGGATCTGGGGGTAACCTCCCACCTCACCCCAATGTGATTCACCAGCACTTGTGAGTCACAGCCATTAGACTTTAGGGGAACTTCTTCTGTGAAGAAGCATTATTCAACCTGAGCGAAGGTTGCAAAATTGGATTCTATTGCAGGAAGGCTTTTAAGTTATATTATCCTATGTCTGTGAAGAATTTGTGAAAAATTTCACTTTCTTTAAAAAAAAACCAAACCACAGACCAAATTTATTTGATTTAATTTTTTACAAATAAACAGAAATTCTTTTTCTAGCACAAGTTCCCTCATTTCATGTAAGTTTCCCTGTACTTCACAGCAGCACATACTGCAGTGACAGACGTGGGTTCTGTGGGTGACCTACATACTGTAAGGGACACAGGCATCTTCTGGGCCGTGTCATGGAGACCTCTGCTCTCTACAGGCAAGGCGGCTGTTGTTTGGCCACATGCAGTGACTATTAGTGAATGTTTTTAAATAGCTCATAGAACTAAGTGTATTTATGAGCTGATTTAGTCTTTGTAGTGCTGCTCTGCCCGGCACAGGTTCTGCAGTGCATGTAATTATTATGCCTTCCTCACATATCCTACAAATGGATGATGATACATAGTCAAAGTATCATAGACGATGTCCCAATGCAGAAAAGGGAGACTTGTATTTGCAGCAAAATGGCATTTGGGGGATATATGATAGGAAGGGAAAAAAAAAAAAAGAAAAAAAAAGAAAAAAAATCTGTATTTCCTTACAGACTTGCTTCTGAAAAGGGTCCTATTGTCTACCATTCATAACTAACTGCATTTACAAGTAATAGAATAATTCCTTACATGTGAGGATAAATGCACAGTATTATGGCATAATCAGCTAGGATGTATTTCAGCAGAGCTTTGAGTAAGTGAAACATTGCAATTCGGAGGTTATCTTGAAGATCAAATCCCCAGTCAGAAAGCTATATTGTTGCCTTCATTTTCCTTTCTCAGCCCCATGAAGGCTTAATTGGCAGCTAGCTTACATTGTGATCTCCTAGCTTCTTAGAATTTTCTTTTTTGTAACAGATTTTTTTTAATGAGCATTTTCTCGAGGGAATTAATTATTACTTTGACTGGTATATTCATATATTTCTATCAAGAAGTTTTATAAATTACCAAACTCTTGACACAGTGTGCAACCATAAAAATCACAAAGAGTATCTGTAGTTCTTTCTAATCCCATTAAATCATTTTTTTTTCATCTGAAGCTTATTCTCCTCTTTGTTAAACGACAACATTCAGATTCAATAGCGGCTAATGTCTAATGTGCATGTGCTGTGACACTGCTATGGATTTATAGAAGCTGCACCATAAGAAGAAGTACATGTCATGAAGTGAGATGAGCTCAAATGAATGAAGAGTTTCATCACTGCGTGAGCATCATTTCTGCAGAGAGAATGCTCATTATAGACTTGACTTTTCTACCTTGTTTACATTTTATGCAGAGCTTTCAGAAACACGCTCACTGTGAGGCACTGTGGGAAAACATAGTTTCAGTATCAGTCACCATATTAACAGGGGCCATATCCTGGGGCTTCAACCCTGTCTTTAGACAAGCAGACTTCAGTCAGGATAAGGGCTGAGAGAAAACCAAAGGCTTCAGCGGTGACTTAGCCACGGACCCTTAAGAAAGAAAACACTGCATAGCTGTGTTGTTCGAGAGCTGAGGCCAGAAGCCAAACACAGCAGCCAGAAACCTGTTATAAGCCCATCCCTGATCTGCAGGGAAGATGCTCTGTGCCTTCCCTACACCTAAAAAACCTTCCCTTCTCCTCCAGGCACATCCCTTTTCTTGGGCTCCTTCCTGCCATTGCCAAAAATTTGCTACTTTTTTTTTTTTTTTTTTCCCATGGATGGAAGCAACTTCTGCAAAAGACTCTGGTTTTCAAGCATGTTCATTACCATTTGGTGCCTTCCACAGGCACGGATCTGGGATGGGTGTCTTTCAAGCTCCATATTGGCTTTGGTTTTGCTGCAGTAAGCTCTCCATCTAGCTGGTTGACATGGGGATGTAGGTCCTGCTGACGGAAAGTGGGATCTTCCCACCAGTGCCCCTTCCACAGACAAAGCCACCTACATGCCTGAGTAAGGAGGCACCTTGTTCCCCTTTACTTTCTCTCCTTTCTGCCTGAACTGGGTTGCCAGAGTTAAAGTTGCCCTCAGTGTTCAAGTTACAACTTTGTAACAAATGAAAACAGCAATTAAGGCTGCCACTTCATTCCTAAGTCAAACCATTTTGTCTAATTGCAATATATATAATACATAAGATCATGCTGTGCTGGGGGATATATATGCAATAACTGAACACAGTGGCATGATTTAGGACAGACTGGCTTTGAATTTCTTTGTGTGAGCAGGTGGTGTTTCTACACTGCCTCAAATATATTCAACGTGACACTATAAGGTCAAATTTAGTCCTTCTGAGGGCTTGCCTTTATTAGTAGCCCAAATAATAAATAGAAAAACACAGACTTCAGCCAAAGCTCTCTTTCCACAGTTTCCAGAAGGAATTCCCTGGATTTGCTCTCAGCTCGTCCATCCGCTGGTGGGTATTTACCCAGGTCTTAGTTTTAAAGGACTTCCCAGGACTACTTTAAGAAAATTGCAATAGGTAAACCAGTTCCCACTAAGAACTTACTGTCCGTCAGCTGTAAGGGGGTAGCTGTCATTGTGAACCTTGCCCACACCATCTGTCAAATAAAGTATTAACTTACATCCTCATATGCCTTATAATGGAAGAAAAGCAAATACAGTACCCATAACACCCACCTTAAAAAGGGGAGAATGTGCTTGAGGCAACAGTGTGCCCTATTTTAATATAATCTCAACAGTATGCAATCCTCTAGGACAAAGGCACCGAGGTAAATGAAAGACGGGACAGACTGCAGCGTACGCTTGCCAAAGGCTGATTGTGGTGGAGTAACTGGATAGCTTTCTTCCCTGAGATAACAGATTTTCTTGACTAAAGAAATGCAGTAGGTCTCATCTCTATGGATTTCTGAAAAGTAGGTAATAAGGTGCCACATGGGAAATTATTAGTTAAGCTGAAGGAGATGGGAATTAGTTCAAAAAGTATAACGTGGATAAGAAACTGACTAAAGGGAGATGCCAACTGCTTGTGTTGAAGAGGGAGAGTCAGTCCTGGAATGAGGTTACCTGTTGCAAGGATGTGGGCTTACAAGGTTATTAGGACCTAGCCTTTATTTGTGCTCTTCAATTTGAAACTGTGGTGCAAAAAGTAGGACTGTGCTAAAAAAAAAAAAATAAAAATACTGGTCACAAAAATCTGGGAGACATGATAAATGCAGAAAGAGCTGGGAGAACAGCACCACACGCAAGCTGGAGGTCATCATTACTCAAACTTTTGCTCTTCAGACAGAAATGGAGTTGGGAAGAAGGAAGACTTGAGAAGTTCTTGTTGGTCACGCACTGGTTTTAAGTTGCCATACTGATGGAAATGGTAGCCACAGTCCTCACATGGATGATATTTCCCACAGAGGTACTGCAGTGTCAGCAGCACTACAAAGTTCAGCTAGCAGCTCCGGGTCTCCCTGTGCTCAGGACCCACCACTTGGGAGAGTGGCACAGAAAGGCTACAGGGTTAGAAGGGAAATAAGAACCCCTCTGGGTAAGGGGCCCCATGAAAACAGCACCTGTGCGGTCTAGTAAAACACTAAAGCTAATTGTTCCCTGTAAAAACATCAAGGGGGTAAACACCAGGCAAGAGAAATAGCTTCTTCACCAAAAGGGCAATGTTGTCACAAGTATGAGAGAGTGTGTGTGTGTGTGTGTGTGTGTGTACGTATTTATGTTAAAACTGAATAAATTTAGGCTGAATACTAGAAGCAGATTCTAACCATTGAAGACTTGAGTTTCTAAAACAACATTTCACCTGAAGTTGTAAACAATTATCTAGATTCTTTGAATAGGGAACCTGATCAGTTTATGAAGCAGGGCTACATGGCAATAACGATCTATGCTATAGCAAGAGACAAGGCTTAGTGACCAAAGATGTCTTTTCTAGTTTTCTGCTCCTATGAACTGCTGCATTTTCCCAGGGTTAAGATTTTATTTTGCTAGGTAGGATTGTTTCACAGACTCAGTCCAGAAATTATTTTTAAAATACATTGCTTATAGTAAAAAACAACAACAAAAAACCCCTTATTAAAAATGTATCCTGCTTTACCTACCTGCTTGTTTGGTGATGATTTGTTCCGTGCCATCTCTATGCAAAGTTACTTGTGTTAAGGGGATTCTTAGTCTTTTACTTCTACCTTCAATGCAGCGTTAAAAACTGAGGGCCCAAGGGGAATAATGTCATTCTACTATGAAAAATATACTAAATAAGGGTGGAAATATTCATGGAGATAACTATCCTAAATGCAGATGCCATGGAAATATCTCCTTTTAACATTTGTGTCAAATGTTTCAAAGTTGGAGCAGTGCAACTTCATGCCCATTTTTGTCATTCTGAATTATCATATTCGTTCTTTTGCTATATCTGTACTAACCTTTTCCTCCCCAGATTATCTACCTCAGTTCAGGCTGATCCAGGTTCTGTCCCCACACATTGCTGAAATGAGCCAACATCAATCCAGAACTTGCACAGAGAAACAAGGTGGGTAGAGACATGCTGAAAGTTTAACCTTTACGTGCTGGTACTACCTCTAGTCCAAAATAAGTGGGAAAAAATGTTCAGATACATGGGTTTAGCACAGGTTGACATTTTGATACAAGGGTGGTAAGTTTAGTCCAAAGGTTTTGCTGTGTGTGCTGTCACCACAACCAGCTTTTACACAATGGTGCGTGCTAATCAGTGATTAGAGAGCAAGGCAAGCATGACTGGTAAAAGATAACTCTTAAAAAATTCAAGGCTTCACACATGTGATTTTTCCTAAATGGCTTTGCTTCTTTCTGAGGTGCCTTGTAGGGGAAGGGTTTGAAGTTCTCTGAATTTGTAGGTCTTTGCTGGTCAAAGTCAGAATTCTTTGTTTCCCGTACATGAGGGGTGCACATTAAAAAAACCCAAGCAAACAAAAATCCCCTCAAAACCAAATCCCTGCCCACTCACACAAGCACAAAACAGGCCTAGGGCACTTAATATTTGATTCTCATCAACAAGCTAAATAAAAGAAAATTAAAAAATAATAAAACCAAAGCCATCCTGTGATGTGAACCAGTCAGTTTGCCAGTTTGAGCAAAGGAGTTGGAGTGACTGAGGCAAATTGGTTTCCAGCAGTTGCAAGAGAAACCCTCAGGAGATGGCTGGCTCTGCACAAGCAAGCTAAGCTGTGCTTTACAGTTATGGCATTAAAGTCCAAACCTCACAGAAGTGAATGAGCATCTGAGGAAAGCTAATCAGAACGCCAGGTAAAGGACCTTAAATCTGCACTGCACAGACTTTGACCCGGACTTTTCTCTGAAGATTTAGTAAGTCTTGAACGTCCACTATGTACAGAAGAGTAAAATTCATTATACGGTGGTAAAGGTAATCAGTGGAGCATCTGATTAAATTGTTCCGGGCAGAACAGTGAAGGTAAAATATAGAGGACCGTATTATGGTTTTATTTCATATTGTTCTGCATAGGCTGAACACAACTTGAACTGCTTTATCTTCTGCATGTTTTAAAGTTGACTTTTATAAACCAGTGTGCAGAGATCAGAATTCACCACTACTGCATCTACAGAATCACCATTAAATGAGCAAACCTATCAAATTTGTAATCTATACACACAGGAAAATCATTATTTTGCCACTTATTTCGGCAGCAAGGATTTATTTGCAAGAGCACTGTTATTAGCAGCCTGCTTTCAATTAAGAATCTGTTCCTTTATGACTGTTTTTTGAAGACTTAACATCATGGCTGTTACATAAGTCTCATCAGCTTTTTGGCATAAGCATTCTTAGACCAGATGCAATAAGGTTTCATTTGGGCAAATTGTGCTTTTAGTAAAAGACACAGTTAAAAAAAAAAAAAAAGTTGGGTTTCATCCCATCTTTCTCATTTTACAAGAGACGGAAAAAATGTAAATTTAATAATGAAAAGTAATGGTGATATTTACAAAGATAATGCTAATTGTGCTGTGCGCTTGAGTGGTGGTATGAGGTGAACATTTGTCTTTTATAACCGAAGCAGAACCATTAAACCTATTTCATGCAGGCTGTTAGCCATCCATCCAGTGGCAATGCCTTTTAGTCACAATTAAGCAGGCTACTTTAAGCTTTGTCATTTGTTTTACTTAAATTAAAAATAAATAAATAAAAAACCCCCAAACTTTCCTTGCTAAAATGCATTTAAGTGGGAGAAATATTTCATTTCATTTTTGGGTGATGCGTTAGCCTGTTACAGCTGAAAACAGAGTGAAGAAATGTAGAGAGGTAAGACAGATTTAGCTGGGGAGCAGCATGAAAACCCACTGCAGAAACACTCCCCGTACTAACATCTTCCCTTCCTCCACACCCTCCTTGTCCCACAGCTCCATCTCCAGAGCATCCTCCCACTGCTGCTGTGCCAGTTTCTGGGATGTCTGACCTGCACATCAGCTGTGTCCTCCTCCCCACTTCCATATTGTCATCACTGACCCCTCAGCAAGAGGAGGGCAGTCACAGGAGGGATGAGGATGCAGAGCCAGGAAGGCTGCTTTGTTAGCCATTGAGTAACACCAGAGAAATTCCCGTGCACCTGAGCAAGGCAGCTTCCCAGCTGCTCGGCTCTGCCTGGCTCGTGCAAACCCGCTGCACAGAGAGGCAATGAGGGAAAGAGGAGGCAGAAGGAATGACAGCAGCTCAGATGCCCAGACAAATGCAGGTGTTATTATTATCATGATTTTATTGACAGTCTATCAGGTTTGGATGAAAAATTCAAAGATAATGCGAGCATCACGTCGATGGGAAGTTCTGTAGTATGTATTATCGGCATCATCAGGCTGCCAGAGCAAATCCCGTTTCAGTGGTGAATTGGGTAATCTGTTGCATTTTTAAAGGCCATTCGTCCTGAGAGATTATGAATTTATATTGCCTAAGGTTGTATTCCATCATTACAAAAGTGCTAGAATCCTCCTTAAAATTTGTTTTACCTGTAACAGCACTGGGAATTTTGTCTCCTGCACTACATTCACTAACACTGGCGTTTTGACATTGGAGAGTTATCTTTTGGTTTTACCTGCCGCGGGAAAAAATTAGAGACACAACTTCTTTTAATAATGCAACTAGTGGTTCTACTTATTCAGTAGCCTCAAGCCAATGACACCTTCCTTTACTTTCTATACAACCATCATCACATACAAAGGTCTTCTCTTAAATGATTAAATCGGTGATCAAACTGTGATCTGTTTAGCTTAACCAAGACTTTTCTCAACAAAAGGGAGATGTCACTTTACACTTCCTCTGACAAAAATTTGTATATGCTGTATTCGGTTACTAGAAGGAAATGTAAAGGCAAAGGGTAAATCTAATTACCGTACTACTGTGCAGTAGTCTACTATTTCAACCAAAAAAATACCACATATCCCAAACATATCTCTTTTCATCAAAAAAAATGTCTTTTATTTACAGTCATTCTGAACCTGGACTTGGCAACCAACTTACTATTGTTTGTGTGAATTCAATTTTGGAAGAATTTAAGAGCTGATGTAACTTTGCCTGTATGCCTGCCCATTTTTCTGTTATATTTCCCTCTGCTATTCTAAGGAATTCTTTTGTTGCCAGGAAAGTTTGTGGAAAAAGCACCTTTAGAGCAAATGGAAGAAAATACTGTAAGCATTGAAGCTTAAGCCCTCTTCAGATTTGGCTGAGGAAGGGTAGAAAGGATATGCCCCCAGGAAGGAATGAGCCCCAATCATGGTGACTCATCAGTAGAAGTGATTTGCCACAAGGACCGATATTCTTATACGCTTATCAACAGCCCACATTCTCTTCCTCAGCCTGGCTTCAAACAAAGGATCATTTAACATTTCTGTATTAACTCTAAACAATCTTGGCATTCCTGGGTGTGCTCGATCTTCTAGGCCATCTTCTGTAGGATCTGAGGGTCTCTGCTGAAACACAGAGAGTACATAGACCTACTCAGAGACTATTAATCTAGACATAATCTTCCTAGGCACTATGCATTTAACAAAATACTCTTAAATAGCACAGCAAAGGCACTCTGCGTGTCCCTGATTCTCTCAACTGTGCTTAGTTTTATTATGTGTTTTCTTTCTCCCAGGACTGCAGCTATTGGTTTATAGAAAATGATAGGTAATGCATTTCATTTGTTTCATACAAGTACCTATTATTTAGGTTGAGATGGCAACAGAAAATTCTAAGATATCCTAATCTATTTCAGCCTTTCAAGAATAAAAGTTCTGTTTGCTGTATGTCAGCTAGAATTAGGAAGGTGTCTTACATGTCTTTCCAGAGGCCTTTCAGAGATCTAGTAAATTCTGACCAACTGCCAAAGATATCTTGAAAAAAACCCCAATGTTTTGGAAGATGAAGCTCTGTATGGGTGGGAAGTGCTCATGTCAGTGGTACGGTAGTCATCTCCAGCATATCTCCAAATCATCCATCAAAAAAATGGTGGACTTAAGTAGGGCAAGAAAGAATTTGTGTTGGAATTACAACAGTTGGCCAACACCTCTGCCACTGCTACCTCAGCTAGAGACTCCCAAAAATACAGTCACAGGGAATGTAGTTTCCAGGAGCCAGCACAAATGACATCTAATTGGTATCACAGGGTTGAGTGAAGAGTGTAATCTAAAACCGGGGACTATGAAGATCTTTTAGCCAATACCTGGCACTACTGAAAGTGAAAAACACATGGTAGAAATAGAAGTAGGGTTTTACTGAGGACATTAGGCATCTTTTAGGTTTTAGCCCTGTTTTGTTTTGTTTTGTTTCAATATATATATTTATAACAATCTTGGGTCTGCAGAACCTGGCTGCTTTATGATTTTAGAAATCACATACAATGGATGTATGTATTTTTAAAATGGTGGGTCTTCATAAAACAAGTGATGCCTTTGCAAAAGAATATTTACCATGACTTGAACAGGATCCTGTAGCACTTATGCTTGATAAGGCGCTAGAGGTGGGGAGACACATAAAACCCCAGATCTGTGGGATGTTGTAACGGTCTTTCCGACGGTCAAGGAGTGTCAGTGACATGAGCCTGTTTCTCATCCTTTTAACACCAGATGGAAATGCCATAAATAAACAAATATTTCAGTTCTGTATAAAAGTCCTTGGGAAAGGCCAGGATAGATAAAATTCTGGGGAGGGGGAAGAAGCACAATGGAGAATAAGCCAAACAAAAATGTGACCATGTGCACTGTGAACCACCTGACTAAACCAGACGCCTCGGGAGAGGAAACAGCAAAATACCTTTATATCCCCTGGAGCCATCAAAGGAAGCCTGCAATGCAGGGCATCAACGTTATCCTCTCAGGTTTAATATCTGATGTGTTTGCATCTGTGATGGGGAAGCAAGGCAGAATTTCTGTTACAAGAACACAATAGTTACAGCTCTCCCACAGACCAACACTGTGCAGGTCAACAGTAATATTGGGGCATATGCTGGACTCAGATGCATCAGGAGAAGGCTTGGGATTTTTCTCCCTTGGTATTGGAAAAAGCAGTAAATGGAGTCAGACTAATGCTCTGGATCTGCCACACCTTGAGAGGCAAGTTTCAGCCTTGTCTGAGACACCCTGCTGTTCATAAACAATGTTGTTAGTTCAATTTCATTCTCCTTCTGGTTCATTGTTATTTTAATAACTCTTTTATTTGCAATATTATTTTAAGACAGCAAGACAGACAGTAAATAACTTGACAGTATTCATTTAAGCTTTCTGGATGCAGAAAGTTTGTAATAACTCTACCAACGGGTCAGTTCATTCCCTATTCACAACAGCTAGCAAGAAAGGACAGGAAACTCCCTTGAGGAATTTTCGACAGACGTTTCCATCAGGAAGGCATTAAGTGTATATTTATCTCTTGCCTCCCCCTATTCCTCTTGGAACAGGCAAAGCGGTTCAGATCTGGGAACCAGGCTATCTCAAGGGATCTGCCAGAGGTCAGGCATTTCTGCCTAGAAACCTAGAGCCTCCGTGCTACCCATACTCCCTGCAGTTCTTTCTTAATCCTGGCAGTGCAGCTCCAGAATACAGCCAAGGCATGGAGAGGACTTCACACAATGGATATTTATTTTTGGGTAGATTCCTGATTATTTCTGGATGAGGATCACACGATATGTACCAAATCTTCTGGCTGGAGTATGCATCCCACCCTTTTTGCACAAAGCGGACACCTTCAGACTGAGAACCAGGCTGGGGAGAGGGGACCCTGCAGCTCCTGTCACAGGTTGATTCACACAGAAAATCACTCACAGTTTGTGAGGGGTTCGTGACCCAAAGGCATGACACCTTTACCAGCTCTCCAAAATTTTAAAGAAGAAAAAGTGATGTAAATGAGACTGTATTCTTCTGATACATCCAACAACACTGATTTGATTGGAAATGTCAGAACTTACTCATGTCATTTGTCATTGTCTCTTTGTTAGCATCACTGAATACATTTGCAAGTTGTTGACCCAGTTAAACTTTGGTTTTTCTATGCCTCACATCACTGGGAAGGAGGCTTTAAAAAAGGAGGGGAACAAATGCTCCATAGAGTTTCATAAACCTGAGGCACATGGAGAAGTCAGTCAAAACAAAATAGCATGACAGTAAGGTAGCAGAGTGGCTTAAAATGCCAAGGGAAATAGAGAATAGACCTCTTTTATGGTAACTGCAAGTGGTCACCTGAGTGTAAGATTTGTCCCCTGCTCATGAAAGGCTAGAGATTCCTCAAGAACCGTGATTGTGGATAAAAAGTTCTATCACTGGAGGAAAAGGGTTATGGCAAACAGTTGAGGTATTTTCCTCCTTTCCAAAGGCAGAGTTCTGTTTTCTTGAGGCCAGTCTGTCCCTCGTTCATCTTCATTTTCTTTTCTCACAGCAAAAAGCTGTCACAGACAGTAGGTATCTTATCATATAAAATGCAACAGAAAATAGGAAAAAAAAATTTGGGGATAAATTATTGATTGCTTGAGGAGATACTGACAAGGAACAAGTATTTCTTCTGTAAAGACATTATACGTTAGAAAGGAAGAAGGTACTGCTCTGGAAAGACAAGGGCAAGAGAGAGGTCCTGGCAGAGGATGGGGGAGAGCACTTATCAGTATTTTGCCTGAGAGGTAAGAAATTTCTCCTCACAGGTGCCTATAGGGAAAAAAAAAAGGTATTTTTGTTTCCTCTGTGATCCCTCATTATATTCTCTGGCAGTTCTGGGATTATCAGCCAGGAAATCACCATGGGGGCAGTATTCAGTCTTCCAGAGCAAGGAGGTTGTCGTGGTTTTGCCCCGGCCGAGGGCCGCACCCCACACAGTCGCTTGTACTTTTAAAAGGAAGGGGGAAGGAAAGTTGGGGGAGGGGGAAAAGGGAGGGAAGAAAAAGAGGGAACGAAACCACAACCTAGAAACCAGAACCACGCAGGTTGGGATAAGGATAGTTTACTAAACAATAACAGAAAACTAGATATAACAATAATAGAAGTTTAAAGCACAAAATAGATGAAACTGGTGATACACAATGCAGTTTCTCACCAAACCACAGAACCCAGGCCGCACAGCTTAGAGCCGTCCCCGAACCCAGAAACTGCCCGTCCTGGTGTTGTCTCCTCCTCTTCCCCCCAGTCCCCCTTTATACTGAGCATGACGTAACTGGCATGGAATATCCTCTTTGGCCAGTTCGGGTCACCTGTCCTGGCTACGTCCCCTCCTTTCTCACTAGTAAGGAAGTATGCAGAGCTGAGAAAGGTCCTTGATTGCCCGGCAACAACTAGAAACATCAGGGTGCTATCAGCACTGTTCTCATCCTAACACCCAAACATGGCATTCCATCCACTGCTAAAAATAATTAACTCCATCATAGCTGAAACCAGGACATTATCCACCCCTTATTCCATACCATTTACGTCATGACCAGATCCAACAATTTTCTTTGGGTACAACCAGTTTCGTGTTTCACACACCCATATATGTATGTACACATGTATGCACACATACGTGCATACAGATCTTATTCCCTCAGTCTGTGAATCATCCCTCTGAAGTTGTTGAGTTCATTTAGTCCATGATTTTCAGGCTCCATTTGTCGTAACAGTTTCTCAGAATAATTGTATGTTCCATTGGCTCGTTGCATGCTGCATCTCAGGCTCTTGACTGATACACCTGGCATGGTCCATGCTCATAGTCTGTGGGTCAGAGTTTATTTTCAAAGGGAGAAAAAAGAAAAAAAAGTTCTTGAGAGGCCAGGCTTTAGTTCCATCATCATGGCACTCATTCTTCATTAACTTGTATGACTCCGGCTATAATGCTATGGTACAACATACAGCAATCATAACAATAATGAATATACAATAATAGGTTATTTGGCAATTATTATAATTTCTACTCTATTAATTATATTGGCTATTCTCACCCAAAATCAAATCCCCTTGAGGTACGCATTCCTGCCATTTTATTCCTAAAAACTGGATTTCTCGCGTAGGCCCCTTGACTTTACTTCGTTTTATAGCAAAACCGGCTTCTAAAAGGATTTTAATTACCCTGTTTCCTTTTTCAAAAACTTCCTCTGCTGTGTTGCCCCATACAATGATGTCATCAATATACTGCAGGTGCTCTGGTGCTTCACCCTTTTCCAGTGTATTCTGGATTAGTCCATGGCAGATGGTGGGGCTATGTTTCCACCCCGGGGCAGACGATTTCACGTGTATTGGATGCCTCTCCAGGTGAAAGCAAACTGTGGCCTGCACTCTGGCGCCAGTGGGATCGAGAAGAAAGCATTCGCAATGTCAATTGTGGCGTACCACTTGGCTGGAGGCAGGGCCCCTCTATTGCTGCTGATCATATTTGTTTTCCACTGGTTGCATAAAGGACTTAGAGGTCCCTTCAAGAGGATCAGACACATCAGACATATAGGTAGGCCTTCCAGTTGGTCTAGGGAACTGCCCAGTAGAAACTGGTGCAGCCTTCTTCCTGGCAGAATCTCGTTGTGCGAATGTTTTACCCCGCAGCTCATTTACTCGTGCTCGAAGGGCTGAGGTGGGCTGCATATCCCATTTCCTCATGTCCTCTCCATGATCAAGCAGGTAAAACCACAATGTACGTCGTGGTGTGTATTCTCCCTCTTGGAACGATGGACGCTTTCTCCCAGTAGCTGCAACATTGCTCCATACGGGTTGGGAGTTGGACACATTGTTGTCAAGTCGTTGAACCAGTTTTTCTACTGCTGCAATGACGGAGAGGGAAACATTGTCTTGGTATTTCCTGAGTCGGCAGGCCACCTCATTTACGGTTGGTGGATCCATATCATCCAAGTCAATTGCTGCCAGTGAATTGGTGTACCCTGACGGTGCACTTCGTACAACCTTACGCCACATATCTGGAGTGCATAGGACTTCATCAGGATCAGCGGGAAGCTGTGAATTGTCCAGATCATAATAAACTATCTCCCGTACAGCTAATTCTCTCAGGTGCTGGATAGCTGTCTCTATGCTGTTACACTTGGGTGTCTGACATGTAATATATTCCTTTATGGGATATCTTTCCTGCACACTTGACAGTAGTCGCCTCCAGAGGCTGAGGATTTCCGGCCTCCTCCCAATTGCTTTGTCAATTCCTCCTTCTCTAGCTAGGGATCCCAACTGCTTGGCCTCTCTGCCTTCTAATTCCAAACTATTGGCCCCGTGATCCCAACATCGGAGCAACCAAGTGATAATGTGCTCACTTGGGTGGCGGGTGAAATCTTTTCGAACCTCACGCAGCTCACTCAGAGTCAGGGATCGGGTAACAATCTCTGGTTCTGCCTCATCCTGATATCCTCGAGATGATCCCGGTTGATCATCATCCTTATCCGTCACTATACGAACTGATTTCTTTGTGCCTTTCCTCTTTTGTACGGGAGCAACAGACACTGGTGTGGATTGGTTTTTCGGATCATCTGCAGTGTCTGCTGTAGAGATTACAGTAGCTGCAGTGTCGGTCACAGGGGTTGCAGTAGCTGCAGTGTCAGCCCCAGTGGTTGCAGCAGCTATAGTATCTGCCAGTCTGTTTCCTTTCCCTTTTCCCTGACAGTGCTGACAGTGCTGACAGTGCTGCCTGCTATCAAGCAGTGTTTGATAAATAGTGGCCAGAGCCCAGCACAGTGCAGTAAGGTGTCCATCTCTGGGAAACCTACAGCAATTTTTCCTTAGGTATGCAGTCACTTGATCGGGGTCTTGTAGCTGTTCAGGAGTGAAATTCCAAACCATCGGGCGTGAGAAAGTACCTAGGTACTCGCCCATACTTTGCCACATGCCCTGCCACTCGTGATTATTCTGTCTCGGAGAAAGCTCTTCAGTGGTATTCATAAACCTATGCTTGATATATAACAAAAACTGAACCATCTGCACCAAATCTACCAATAGCAAAATGCTAGTTTGAATATCCCAGAGATATTGAAGATTTTCAAAAACTGCCCTAAGAGCTGTTGCATTTAGCCCAAAGGAAAAGAAAGCAGTGCCCCCACCATACTGGCTGCTGTTATTAACCCCTCCCTGTCCAAAGAATGGACAGGACAGCAAAACCTCATACAAGTACCAGCTTAAACTCATGGTCATCGATATTATTGTATCATAGACCGATATCATAAAATACACTATAATGAAGTATGGGAACAAATATGGGAGCCGCAGACCTGAGAGAGTAAAGAATCCTGCCAGGATTGTATACAGCATGCGGTGGTTTTGCTGCCACAGCCTTGTGAATAAATACCACAACATCGTGACCAGAGATTGCTTAAACAACAGTGCTTATCTTAATTGCGATAGTTAGGGTCAGATCTACCGTTATCCCAACCGTTCGTCGTGCCCCACGTTGGGCGCCAAAATGACTGTCGTGGTTTTGCCCCGGCCGAGGGCCACACCCCACACAGTCGCTTGTACTTTTAAAAGGAAGGGGGAAGGAAAGTTGGGGGAGGGGGAAAAGGGAGGGAAGAAAAAGAGGGAACGAAACCACAACCTAGAAACCAGAACCACGCAGGTTGGGATAAGGATAGTTTACTAAACAATAACAGAAAACTAGATATAACAATAACATAAGTTTAAAGCACAAAATAGATGAAACTGGTGATACACAATGCAATTTCTCACCAAACCACACAACTCAGGCCGCACAGCTTACAGCCCGTCCCGGACAACCCAACCATCCCAAGAAACTGCCCGTCCTGGCGTTGTCTCCTCCTCTTCCCCCCAGTCCCCTTTATACTGAGCATGACGTAACTGGCATGGAATATCCTCTTTGGCCAGTTCGGGTCACCTGTCCTGGCTACGTCCCCTCCTTTCTCACTAGTAAGGAAGTATGCAGAGCTGAGAAAGGTCCTTGATTGCCTGGCAACAACTAGAAACATCAGGGTGCTATCAGCACTGTTCTCATCCTAACACCCAAACATGGCATTCCATCCACTGCTAAAAATAATTAACTCCATCGTAGCTGAAACCAGGACAGAGGTGTTGGAGGAAACCCTCTCACCACCCACTCCCTTGCAGTTTGGAAGACAGATGCATAGCTGGATGCTTCCCCCGCACCTCTCTGCCTGTGGGCTGAGGGATGGAAATCAGTCAAGGGAAGGACAGAGCCCATGTGGCAGCACAGCCCTCACAGAGAGTGCTCCAAGGGCAGAACCAGGTGCCTGGGACGTGTTTGGCCATCAGCATCTTTCAGTGCAGATTTCAAAGCGGGACCCGGGGACAGGCTTTTGCTGGGTCTGGTCCAGTACCAGCAGTCAGAAAGAAAACTATTTCTTTTTATCTTGCATCCACAGCTGAGCAGTACCTGGCAGTTGGGACAGATTCTTAGTATTGAATTTATAGAAAGGAAAGCCTTGGGGACAAACTTGCTTAGCTGTGGGGACATGGCAGTCACAGGTTGTTACAATTCCTCTCACCTAATCTGAATAATTTATCTGGGGAAAAAAAAAAGATGTAAACTATAGCGGGCATTATAATACCAATACTGTATTTGGTCAATTCACAACTGAGAGTTTAGCTGGATTTTTTTCCCCCAGGAAAAAATAAATGACCAGAAATAAACTTTCTGTGCATTTTCCAGAGCAACTTAATGTTTACCTCCCTACTACAGAATGAGAGCATCCTGTTTAGTTTTGCCCACTGGATTAAAATAAACTGGAATATGGAGATCTCTTTCTTGGAACAATCAGTCCAGTGTATTAAACTTGAAAGGTGAAGAGGACACTCTGCTGCCAGAACTGAAAATGTCTGCAAATCAAGGAGACGCATTTGCACTGTTGAGTTTGAATTAACTTGTCCCTTGACGTGAGAAGGTAGGATCCCCTGACAGTCAGGGGGAAAAGGAAAGATCAGAGTCTGGCTTTTGTACCCGAGTAAGCCTCCAGGGACCCTTCCTATGAGCAACACGTGTGTAGCCACAGAGCAGGGGAGGAAATGCCTCTGTTCAGATCTGTAGGTGCTGCGTGGTGGGAGGTGGAAGTGCCCTGGCACGCCTCATGGGAAGCAGTAGGGTGAGTCATTTCACCAGCGACACCCCGGGGAGCTTTGTCTCTCTTTGTTTTTGCAAAGGTTTATGTTTTATTTGTTCTTTCCTGGTTGTTTTCTGTAGTCAGTGATCAGCCTGAAAACAGCGGGTTTGATCTTGTCAGGTGAAAGGAAACACATTTGGGCTCTCCACACGGGTAGGGATTACTTACCTGAGCCGAAGGAAAAGCCTGACTGGCTCAGGCTTGGATTCCCCGAGGAGAGGCTACTTGTCAAAATTAATGATAATAATATCTTTCAAATTAAGGAGGGAGTCAATGAACATCCTCTGTTGTAGGAACTGTTTGCTATGTAAGAGCTTTTTCAGGTAAATGCCTTTGACTCATACCTGCTCCTCGTTAATCCTTTACTAGCAGAAATGGGAATTTAGTAGAGGGCAGTATTCCTCTTGTTTTTGCTAACCTCTGAAGAATACAAAGCCAAGACCAGGAAATCCCGATGCTGAAACAAAATATTTCATCTTTTATTTTTTCCTGACCCATCTCGCCAAGTGTTTGGTGTCTTCTAATTGCATTTCTCACTTGCACTGTTTGCATTATTGGCTGTAATTATGCTGTATCTGCTGAAAGTATTAAAAATCAATAATGTGCAGTTGACGTATAGATCATTAAAAAAGTACTGTTTTTCTGGTCTGCAAAGAGAATAGGAAGGCGGTTGAAATTCTTGCCTTCTCTTCCAGATAGAATAATGGCCTGAAGATCTATTTATATTTTACATGATTATTGGCTTTTCCATTCTTAGATTAATATTCAAAATCAATTCACATGAGGTTGGGATGATATTGCTAGTGAATGTAGTAAAATATCTGCCGCAGAAAAAATTACACCTCTCCCTTCTTTGAAAGTCATAGTTAAAGGTGCAGATAGCAAAAGGGTCTTTGGCAAAGTGGAAATCTCAGCTGCAGATGGGAGGTTTATTGCCTTCCTTTGCATTTTATAGCATATTCTGTAAGTCAGCTGGGGAAAGCAATGGACATTTGCCAAAGCAGAACCCCATTTGTCTAATCACCAAGTATACCCACAAGCTCCACAAGAGAATATACCCGTGAAGCTCTTTACATGACTGTCTGGAGTGTAAAACAGAAGAAATGAGGGAGCACTGGAGTTACTGTAAATGCTTGAGTATTTCTGCGAGTCTACTCCTTTTTTCCCTCAAAATGGTGCATGACACACTCATACTGTAAAGATCTCTATGATTCTATGATCTCTGCACTCACATTGTCATTTACACACACACACCCCCCCCATATGAAATAAACCCCAGGACATACTGGGGAAATGACAAAATATCATATGGAAGGTCTTTCATAACACATTTAACCAAACTTTAAAGATACTCACCACCCCCCTTCTTTCCCTTTTCCCCCAGGAAATCTCATTGAATTTAGTGCCAGATAAATTTAGTCTGCATCCAAAGCCAGAGCAGATTCTGCTCAGCACAACACATGCAATGGCAGAAAGGCATCCTCCAAACGTCCTGGACATCCTGAACCGAAGAGACCATCTCTAGGGGTGAAACAGTGCTTTGGTCTCGGTGCTAATTCAGTCCTTGTCCTCTCTGCTGTGACTGCCAACAACCATATCAATTAGTCGTACCAATTGTGATGGTGATTTCTGTGATGTGAACACCTGTCCTCTAGGAACTGGGCGAAGGCGACCAAACAGTTGTCAGATGGTAAGTGTAATGCTAATTGATCCAATCCATAGAGCTGTCTCTATATAATGCTTAGTGCCAGAAAGTTACACAGCCAGACATCTGGCAACTAGATGACCGTCTAACTCTCTATCAGTTTGACTTTGGCAGGCAACAAAGTTGGGCTAATTGTGTATGCTGTGGGCAGCTTAAGAAAGTTAAAGTGGTGTTTTATGCCTGTTGGAGGCCCATCTCTGTCCTGGTCTTTACTAAAAGTATAATGCTAAAGTGACCTTTGATCAGTACCAACCAGTCTCAGACATGAACTGATGACCTAAGAGTGAAAGGTTCCTTATCTAGTTAATCCAGTTGTGCTGTATCGGCCAAAATACTGAAAAATCAATGAAGTAGTGATAAAGCATAGATTGTAAAAAAAAAAAAAAAAAGCAAAAAAAGCTGTTTCATTGTTTGTTGCCTCAAATACATTCATTATTTGTCATGACTGTAAAGCAAATGGGGCAGTAATGAAACCTGATTACAGAGGGAATGCTGGATTAATATTCACAGTCAGTTTACTAGAAGTTGCAACTTAATGTTCGTGTCCTTTATTTGAGAGCAGACCGTTCCTTTACACTAAATGCAGAGTAGCAGCACTTGCCTATTACATTCAGCGCTGCACGTAAAAATAGTGTGAACATCATTAGTAAAATGGAAAGATAAATACAATGCTTTTTTCCAGCTATTACTTATCCTCCTAGCTTAAGTGCTGGCAGCTTTCTTGGAACACTAGATGGCAAAAATAAAGGTAGTTCGTATCTCAAGGAAATTTGAAAACCCAGTAATAGCGCATGAGTTTGGAGCAGGCACAGGAAAAACTATTACAACATTTTATTTCATTCTTTATGATGTTGAAATAGAGTGTGGATTCATGTGAGGTAGCTTTTGTGCACCTTAAAAAAAGAGGAGCTGACACAAGGTGACTGGTTCATAGTTTGCACATGGAGCATACATCCTCTACATAGGCTGGAGCATGAGAAGATGCATATGAATGCAGAAATGATGAGGGAAGTGGTAAGAATGGAAATACGAGGGTAGATCTGCACAGAGCTGTGAGAGTTCATGAAGGCAGGCATGAGAAACTGGAATTTGCTGTGCTTGGAGATACTATGAAGGGTGGTATGAAAGAAAGCTTAGCAAGATAATATTGGCAACTAGGTTTTGAATGGGGTGAACTGGATATAGGCTGCAAAGAGGGCAAAAGGCAAGAGGCTGCAGATAGCATGGATTTTGAAACGAAAAGAAAGTCATGTAATTTCTGGAGATGGTGGCACAATGTGGTTTTGAGAAGATGGAAGTTTGGAAGAAATACAAGAGAAGATTTGGAAATGGTCTTGCTATGGCATGAGCAGTGGTAGGGGTCAATAGAAAGAGAGGAAAGTAGAAGCAGGGAAAAAAACACCTTGGAAACAACTGCTTTAAGCAATGTGCTTAATCTAATGACAATAATCTACCAGAAAGACATGTACAGAAACCCATGGGAAAAGAGGAGAAGTTAACTTGTGAGCTGTCAGCACTGAGATAAATCTTAAAAAATGGCCAGTCTGAAGCCACACGGATGTGTGTGCATGTGCTCTAGAGTGCCCAGAGTAGGTAATAGGCCTCCCTGGTGCATTTCCCCAAAATGATCGGTCCTGAATCCCCACCCCTCCTTTGAGTGGTGACTGTGACTACTCACAGGAACTGAGCAAGAGCTGGTGCTACCCAGAGGGCATGAGTATTGTTGATGAACTGCTCCACTCAAAGCATCCAATCCCATTTCTGCTCTGTCCTGGCAAACGCCACATTGACTGACCAGTAACATCTTGCCTTCCTGTGAGGCACTGACTGAGTCTTGGCTCTAACAACTTGAAATGATACTCTCAAACCTGAGTGATTAATGCAGGCACAGATGAAAAGGAAATCAAACAGCTGTAAAAGATTCAGTCAAGATGGAAGAAGAGAGGAGAACGGGCAAATGTAGATTGGTACCTTTTCAGACAGACTACTTCTCATATTTCTTTTCTGCTTTCATGACCTTTACCAGTGTTTTAAGGATGGAGGAATAGGTTTTCTCCTTTGCTTGAGTCAGAAATATGCAAATCAGGATGCAACTTACTGTTTCAGCGTGTGCCAAAGTGGTGGTCCTGTCTTTGGGATGGCTGGTGGAGGTGGGCAATTTACATGAAAGTTCATTCTTCTTCAGAGACTCCCCAAGAAGGTGGCAAGGCCAAAGTCCTTTCCTCACGTAATCGTGAACAGAGTATCAGATACCAGTGAGCCTGGCCTGTAGAAGGTACTTGGCGCCAAGGGCTGGAAACCACTTTTATTAGAAAGGGGATGATCCAAACCATGCCCTTTGTACTCTCTGCAAAACACAGATAATTTGAGGGGAGAAGTGAGTAATCTTTAATGTACTCATCCAAATAAAATATTTGTCTCTGTGGTTTTGGAGACTATCTCTACTACACCATCTGACGAGTAAGAATCACAGAATCACAGAATCACAGAATTGTAGGGGTTGGAAGGGACCTCGAGAGATCATCGGGTCCAACCCCCCCGCCAAAGCAGCTCCCTAGCTCGTATTGCTCAGATAGGCGTCCAGGCGGGTCTTGAATATCTCCAGTGAAGGAGACTCCACCACCTCCCTGGGCAGCCTATTCCAGTGCTCAGTCACCCTCACTGTGAAAAAGTTCTTCCGCATGTTGGTGCGGAACTTCCTATGCTCCAACTTGCAGCCATTGCCCCTTGTCCTATCCCCACAGACCACTGAAAAGGGGCTGGCTGATTCCCCCTGCATCCCCTGCTTCAGATAATTATAAACTTTGATTAGGTCCCCCCTTAGTCTCCTCTTCTCAAGGCTGAACAGTCCCAGCTTACTCAGCCTTTCCTCATAGGGGAGATGCTCTAGGCCCTTAATCATCCTCGTAGCCCTTCTTTGGACTCTTTCCAGGAGATCCCTGTCCTTTTTATACCAAGGAGCCCAGAACTGGACACAATACTCCAGGTGGGGCCTGACCAGGGCAGAGTAGAGAGGGAGGATCACCTCCTTTGACCTGCTGGCTACACTCCTCCTGATGCATCCCAGGATCCCATTGGCTCTCTTGGCCACCGAGGCACACTGCTGGCTCATGGCCAACCTGTCATCTACCAGGACCCCCAGGTCCTTCTCCACTGAGCTCTTCTCCAGCAGGTCATCCCCCAGCCTGTACTGATACAAACAGTTGTTCCTTCCCAGGTGCAAGACTTTACACTTGCTTTTGTTGAACTTCATCTGGTTTCTCACTGCCCAGCTCTCCAGCCTGTCCAGGTCTCTCTGGATGGCAGCGCAGTGCTCCTGCGTGTCAGCCACTCCTCCCAGCTTTGTATCATCGGCGTACTTGCTGAGGGTGGATGTTATTCCCTCATCAAGATCGTCAATGAAGATATTAAACAGGACTGGACCCAACACTGAGCCCTGGGGAACACCGCTGGTAACAGGCCTCCAGTCAGATTCTACTCCACGAATCACAACCCTCTGGGTTCGGTCCGACAGCCAATTCTCAACCCACCTCACTGTCCACTCATCTATCCCATGCTTTCTCAGCTTTGCTATCAGGATGTCATGGGAGACAGTTTCAAAGGCCTTGCTGAAGTCAAGGTAGATGACATCCACTGCTCTCCCTCCATCTACCCAGCCTGTCATGAGATCATAGAAGGCTATGAGGTTGGTCGAGCACGATTTCCCCTTAGTGAATCCATGCTGACTACTCCTCATGACCTTCTTCTCTTCCAATTGCTTGGAGATGGCATCCAGAACAAGCTGTTCCATTACCTTTCCAGGGGCAGAGGTGAGGCTGACTGGCCTATAGTTACTAGGTTCCTCCTTCTTGCCCTTTTTAAAGACTGGAGTGACATTGGCTATCCTCCAGTCTTCAGGCACTTCTCCTGTCCTCCAAGACCTGTCGAAGATGATAGAGAGCGGCTCAGCAATCACCTCCGCCAGCTCCCTCAGCACACGTGGATGTAACCCATCTGGGCCCATGGATTTGTGTGCATTAATCCCTTTGAGCTGCTCCTGGACCTCTCCTACTTGAACCAGAGGGAAATTCTTCATTTCCCAATCAGTCCTACTCTCATCCAGTGTCTGTGGGTCCCGGGGGGCCTTTGAAGTGAAGACCGAAGCAAAGGCGGCATTCAGTATCTCCACTTTCTCAGCATCCCCCGTAACCAGGACACCCTCCTTATTCAGCAAGGGACCTACATTATCCCTGGACATCCTCTTACTGTTCACGTGTCTAAAAAACCCCTTTTTATTATCCTTTATGTCCCTTGCCAGCTTAATTTCCAAGAGGGCTTTAGCCTTCCTAGTTGCATCCCTACAGGCCCTGACCACATTCCTGTATTCTTCCCAGGTGCTCAGACCCTTTTTCCACGATTGCCACGAAGAGCTCGGCAAAGCTTGTGCTGAAGGAGATGAGTAGTTCAGGGAAGAGTATTCCCTCTTGGTTTGCAGCTTCACACTTGAGTGGTATTTTCTCTGTGTGACTGGCATAAGGCAGTAGTGGGGTCAGCCTGTCCACCATTCCCGAACAGGGGGGAAAAATACAGTTTTGTTTGCACAAGGCTTGAAGGAGAGGAGATCTTTAAAACAACATCCCACAACACTGCTTTGATGCAGGAAGTGGCAGAGATGATTACACTGAGTTTATAGCTCTGAAGATAATCTGACTTCCAAAAGCTCTTACGCTGTAAGGAATCAATGACACCATAATGGTTCTGCTCCATCATTGTTAAGTCCCGCATAGGCACAGTGTCATGAAAATAAGACATATTCAGACATGTTGAGGATAAGTCCCTGTATTTACCTCCAATATGTGAATGGGAAGTGAAACAACAGTATACCCTTTGCTTACTCGAGCTTCAGGGCTGATAGATGGAAATACTCTGCAATCACCTTCACTGAAACTAGTCCCCCTGAAGCCATAGTGCCATCGGTTCAGATTATAAGCAAACTACTAGGACTGGGCTGGGCCAGCCATTACCTGAGAATCAACTAAGAAAGACCCAAACCACTACAAGTTTGAGAAGATAAACACTTCTTGCCACAACTAGGGTAACCGTTCTTCTGCTAAAGCACAGTTTTCTTCTGATTTCTTGAGGAGTTTGCTACAATGCTGTGGCATGTTTGACAAAAGGAAAATGTTAACTCCAGTGCCCTGACCCCATCTCCATCTTTCATCTGCTCCAATCCATCCCTCCTACAGCCTGAATGAATTTTTAATGCTTTTTTTTTTTTTGGTGTCCTACCCTGCGTGCAGTGTGTCTGTATACTTAAAACGGCAGCCACCGTTCTACATCACAGACTGCAATTGTCACAGACCACTGAAGACCTCTCAGCTGACAATAATTTTCAGTCATTTCATTAGCCATTCAGGCTCAACTTCAGCCAATGACTTGGACGTGACAGGTTTTGTAATATCACACTAAGCTCTGGAACCAACTAGCCCCAGATATTTTGGAGGTGTGTTTTGTCAACAAAGAAGTCAAGAATATTGGACTTTTTGTTGCTCTTTGATCTATAAGGCACAGTTGGTGCATTTTTCTTGACATTTTGAAATTGTGTTGCAATAGAATAAGCAATAATGTAGGAAGTAGTTTGTATTATCTGATTCTCTCCATTTTATTTTCCACTTATGAAAGCCTTAGTGCAAAGCCTTTCTTTCTTCAGCTTGACTGAAGCTTAAACTTTTTTTAATATTTACAAATTGTCTTGCTAATCTGTGCTCAGTTTATTTTTAGTAAACCTAGGTCCTTTACTTTTCTGCCTCCACACAGGTCAAATAGTGTGAGTTCTTTGGCCTGAGAAGTAGTCACATTGTAAGCAATATTGTTAGTGACCTTAGTTAGTCTGCAATACAATGGTAACTGTCACCTTCGTTCTGCACAGAGTCCTCAGGAAACCTTTCTTCTCTTGTACGTACTGGGATGAGGCTGTACCCATTATAACTCAAAGAGGGTGGAAGGCTGTCTTGTCCAACAATCTTTGACAGTCGTGTTTTTGTATCACTACCAAGTCCACCACAGCAGTAGCATTTCTTTTTCAAGTTCATTTGGATAGCAGCGGTGAACTCAAGCAACTTCTCTATGTAAGGTGAACACAAAGACATTTCAGGAGTAAGTGAACGGGGGATCATTTGTGGGCTTTACACAGAGCTGTACAAGCACCTCAGTAATGTTTAAACACTTCACAGGTGGTCGAGTCACCACAATCACAGCCAGACCAGTGTGTTCATCTCTCTTGATGCGGGGACTGAGTTTTCTTTCTCAGCACAGGACTCCTCTGTGGTCCTTTAGACATGTGCAGAAGCAGCATGCAGGAGTGGGTTGACTCACTTCCCCAGCAGTCCCTGGGTGCCAGAGGAGAACTTCTGCACAGGAGGGATCAGTGGGCAGAGGGCCATTGTCTCTGACAGCAGCAGGCAATGTTTTAGGAAAGGGCATAACAATGGGACAAGGCCACACCAGGCATATCCCAGAACTGACCTCATTATCTTATTATCTCTCATTAGCTCCTCAAAAACTAAAGGAAACAGCTCGGTTTTCTCCTTGACTCACAGCTGTGCTCTGTGCCAGCTCTGAGTCAGGGCTTCCTAGGTAGGGCTCCCGGCTTTCTGCTGGGAAGATAGACAGGATCTGTCACTGAACGCAACAGCATCCCAGACTCCAAAAGGTCTATTCATTTTGTGACATTAAGTTTCAACAACCAAGGTCATGTCTACATAAGGGCTTAATTTTTATTTTTTTTTTTAATTTCCCAGTGTTCCTAATGCTGGCTTAACTCCACCAGCGTTAGCAACATGAAGATCCCGGAGGTAAACCAGTTGCCAACACAACTAATGCCACATAATTTCATCCTACTCATAGCAGTTTAATCAATATAGCATTAAAAATTCTGGCAGCAGCCAGGCTACAGTAGGGCTCCCCATATTACTTCTGTATTGACAGAGACGAGCTTGAGGAGAGCAGGAAATCTTCAGAGGGTCCTCTGAAGGTAAAGAAGGCCTAAGGGACAGCGCTCTTTTGGCTGAAGGAACGAGATCTGGTTTGTAGGGGTCTTGTATTGAGCATGGCATGCATTAACATAACTTCGGTGGGTAGGACAGTGAACAACCATAATTGTGTCACAGAGGTTGTGGAACTAGTGGTGTTCTGTGTTCATGCTCCTTTAGCATTGCCTATAAGTTTTCTAGTGAGAAGAAAAGGCACTTAGTTCCAAAATGCTGAATATTGACTATTATAGGACTACATCTATTAAGTGAGAAGTATCTTATGTTCTGATTTACTCCAAGAGGTTCTAGAAGAAAGAAAAAAACCAACAAACCAATCAACCAATGAACCAACCAAAAATCACCAAAAGAAAAAGGAAATCATATTGAGTGGGAAAAAAGTTCCCACAAATAAACAAATGAAGCAACTCTAGAAAAGGTCCCTAATCTTGCCCACAAAGCATGTGTGATGGGCAAGAAGAAGACCATTCTACATGCCAGCTATTCACAATACAACTGCAATAGCAGTTTTTGTCTGAGAGCATTGATGTCCATTTTATTAGCATGAATAAAGGGAGTTCTTTCACATTTAGCTATATCCAGAAGGGCAATAGTCCATAAATCAATACATGACATGGCTTTGCTTTTCCAGTCCATCAGTATAATTCTTTTGGCTGCCAGTGTTACTCTCAGGAGTCATCTCTTTTCCCATTTATTCAAATTATGTAGCAAGTTGGTGAATTCCAATACCAGCACTGCTGCAGCTTTGTCTAAATTGATTTCCAGGACTAACTCCATTTATCTAAGAACATTGTTCCAGAAACTGGCTGTTCTATAGATGTTTCACATCTAAAATATGAGGGAACTTCTGTCAGCGCTGAACCTACAACTCTGAACACAGATTGAAGTTGATGAGTATGTGCAGGTCTTGTAAATTATTTTTCATGTTGGGCCCTACTGTTTTGGTCAACAGAGTTCTTCTAAGAGGTGGAAATCAAATATTTTCCAATCTTGTTGTTTTCTCTTTGGCTTTTGGAAATTTAATTTTAGTTAGGTTTTCTGATCAAAACTTGGAGGTCGAATGCAAGTAGCCCCCAGAATGAGAGCTCGCTCAGTATCCTTTATGGTATGGTAAGCACTTCTACAGCTCTAGGCGAGTAGCTAATTATGTCACATCTGGTTGATCAGTTCTGGTGAGGACAATGAGAGTGCCAACAGAACAGAGATAATTTGTTGTAATAGACTGTCTAATCCACTCGCTGGCATCTTTTATTAATATAGACATTCAAAGATCTGTGAATGTGTAGGATGTACAACCCAGGAATATACAAATGTGTCTATAACAGGCTAGAAATGTTATTTAAGACTGTGAGATTACTGAAACTTTATTTTCTTTCAGATTTTGTTACAATTCTGAGCTCTTCTAAAAAAGCTGTGCATGTAGCCCTGTGACTAACTGTTCTACTGTTGTATGATTTCAGGATCTAAACTCAGGAGTAAGTCTCCAGGACACATCATAGCACACAGTAAATCAGGCAAATATTTCAAAGAATTATTAAAAATAAGGATCATAATCTGTAATTTTGCTTGTAACTCTAAAACTGGTGAAGCTTTGAAAGCCCCATTACATAGCATATGATTCTGTGCAGGCTTATGCTTGGTTTCTCTGGCTTCTTGTGCAGTAGGTGTTTGTCTAGTATTGTCATTGCAATTTTTATTGCACCGCATGATGTGTGCAGATGTGCTTCATCAACATCCCACGAGGAAAAGATTCGCTGCTCAGTATCGCTTCTCCCAGATGACGTCTACCTTACAGAATAACTTTCTGGGCTACCTCCTCTGGGATCAGGTAACCATTTAAATTCTCTGGATTTTGGTGTTTTAACAAGGATTTAATTACAAAGGTAAGTGTATGCACCTGCTAAGGCAGTCCTAATTATTTGATAATGGGGCAATCTTTCTCAATACAACCAGGTTTTGTGGTGGTAAGCTACACTAATGAAGCACACTGAGAGAACAAATCCTCCCTATGTTAAAAGGCTTATTTAAATTAAAGAAATCTGTAAAGATTGAGAGGCTTTTTTTCATCGCAGATATTGACAACTGTGGAGCTAACATTCACGGAGCACACCCGTTACTACCGGAGGGTGCTCGGTAGTATTTTTGCCTTGAATAACTTCATTAAGTAATATACAGCATCAGCTTTTAATGATCTTTTCTGACATTTTTATCTCATCTGTTGCTGTTGAAAGCTGGTCTGTATCTAGAGCTACTGGGTTGGAACCCATCAGTAGCATTTCAACAGCGCTACTGTATTTCCTTCACCCAGTACATCTGCTGCGGGCCTGTGCGGTACGCGCTGGGTCAGTATTGTGTTTTAGCTATCAGAAACTCACACCTTATAGCTAGCGCTTTGCCACTTCAAAATTGTAGAAGCCAGAAGCTAAACTATAGTGTACAACTTTATAATCTCAGGCTAATAAAAAAAAAGTGGGGGATCCATAAGCCAGATGGGTTCCAATGCCCCTGTCAGAAGCTATGTTGATCATGTACCACTTAGTTTTTTTTGTTTCTTAATAACCAAAAACATGTTAGCATTAAAAAAGCAAATGCACTTGACAGCATCAATTCCATTATGGTTCCCAGTCATCTGCTTTATTGGGTTTGAAGGAATTTAGCCAGAGCGCTCTATTTTCACTAGAATGTCATTAAAAACTTTGCAGCTTAGGCAAATGGTAAGCAATTTTGCGGGAAAATATTTTTTTAACTCTCTCATTTTGCAGAAGGGTTTTACTTTTTTTTCCATTTCTTTCTTTTTAAAATAGTTTTGCCTTTTTTTTTTTTTTCCTCTTCTCTTCTTTTGCACTAAAGAAATATCACTTTTAAAAACTTCAGTGCTTTTTCGGCAGTGAGATGAAAAATATTGACAAATTACAGATGATGAAACATGGCCAAATTTTATTCCATTTGCTGCTGAATGGTAGTTGTGCCTGTAGAACTGATGAAAACAATTCAAAGTTCTAACCCTGAGGCAGATCCCAGATTATTGAAGCCCAAGCAGAAATTTCAGTATTTGGCCCATAAATATCAGAAGCTAAAAAAAAAATAAAAAAATCAATTAATACCACTGCTTAGAAACCGTGTACAAAACCCACAGACTAAGCCTTGAATCCCTGTTCTTTGACTCTTCTCAGGCAGTAAGCCCTCGCTCCTTCGTCTGCCCTCTTTCTGCCCATCTTAAATCAGGAAAGTGGTAAGAAACCCCCACCCCCCCAAAATAGACACATGGGGAAGAACAGGAACTTGTCTTCCGATGCAATCCAAGTAGCAAAGTGAATCTTTTCAGCCAATTCCTCAGTGTCCTAGAGATCGCTGTTATTAATGTGGCTGGGGGTGCATGCTGCTGATAATTACTGTTAGCTGGAATAATTAATAAGAATAATTGCTTGGTATGGTAAGAGAAGGGGAAGCTCTGGGAAGGGGAAGGAATAGGCTGGAAGAGTGATAGACTCCCTGAGCGCATTTTTATAGACAGGAAGTTCAGCAGAAAGCATCCTGAGAATAGAAGAATTGTCTGGATGCCAAGGACAAAAGTTAAGACATATAAGGTTTAAGTGAGATAGAAGTAGCCTAGAATGCGACAGTAAGATCCTATCATGGATGTGCAAGAGAAATGAATGGCTATAGGTTTTAAAGAGGTACAATATATTAAGGATTGAGGGCTAGTCTAAAATTAGTAGCGTAGGCTTTATTTCTGGTGCAGGACCACTTGAGACAGCCAGAAGTCAGGCAGAATAGAGAGAAGTGGTGCCTGTGAGAGAGTTTTTGTGTAGTTTATCCCAGCTAGAGAGAGGACAAACTAGTCATTAGAAACAAAATATAGGTGCCAGGGGTGTGGAGAATGACCACAATTTTGGTATAATAGGATACATTTCCTGCACATTTTGCACTTAGGGAATGGCAGGCACAGCTCTCAGCGCCGATAACAGGACCAGAGCTTGCAGCTGGGCTGGATGCAGCCCCTGGGGATGGGGAGGCTGCTCTGTGATGAAGCTCTGCCCTGCCACATCCCCTGCAGGACCCATTACTCCAGGAGATGCTGCTGCTGTACCAAGAGCATACCCAGCCTCCCCTCCTTGCAAAAAACAGTGCTTACTGAAGTGTTTGCTTCCCCCAGCCCATCCACAGCTGTCTGATGACTCCTGCCCCAGCCCAGCCAGCTAAACTTGTGCAACTGCTCTCCATCTGATCTTGAACTGATCTACGTCTGATCTATGTGAGCTTCAATAGCAGCTTGTTACTCGTCTCAACAGCTATACGAAGATGAGCTAGGGAAGGATCACATTGAGCTGGAGGGTCTGGAGGGGAGGGCGGCAAAAGCCATCCCCAGAGAGATGGTGATAACCTCTTTGGCCAGCACAGCTGAGACCAGGACAGAGGCAAGACACCATCCTTGAATGCCCACCAGACACCAGCCAGAGCTCCGAGTCTTCCACAGGCAGAGGAAGCCTCTCTATTTCCTAACCCTCAAAGGACAGACTCAGGAGCTAAAAACCCGTTCCTTTTTATTTATTTTTCTTTTAATCCTTGTAGACCTTTAACAAGAAGGATTTTCACAGCTCTGCTATGGTTTGTGTGAAGATGTATTCTCCTTTCATTAGTTTAGAAGAGCACCTGGGTTCCCCCTCTCCTTCCCTGCTCTTTTCTGATGAGATTGGCACTGTCTGTACCCATATCCTATGCATAAATATCCTCCCTGCCCATCATACACTCAATAGGAAATACCTGTTAAAAATCAAAATTAACGTGGAAAGAGGAAATGCAAGTGAGCACGGGATGGCAGAGGCTATCCAGCAATCAGAGCGATGATATGTGTCATAAAGAACAAGTGTGCTCAGAGTCACTTTTAGTTTGATGCTAGTCATAGGCATATCACCATTTGCTAGAGACAAAGTATAGCATTTAATTCTGTCACCAGAGATAAGAAAAGCTTGTACGAACAAGGTGTGACTGTGTACGATTTCACCTTCCTAATATAAATCTTTTAGGGAAGAGCAACTGAAACTGAAAAAGATAGATATAGTTAATTGCTTCTGTCTGGCACAGGGTAAAATCCCATTACAAAGGCTTCAATCTGGATCTTGTCTTCCCCCATGACACATACTATATAAATTAATTAGGGTCATGCGACAGGAAGAGATGCCAGCCTACCAATGCAGAAGAGTGGCACACTATCTTTCCTAAAATAATGCTGAAATTGCTGCTGTCACCACTGGCCCCACCCTGTTCCCATTCCTGTTTTAGTGGCTTCTCAAGTCCAAGGTCAGTAGCAATTATTTTAAAGGGTTATTACCCAAGCCTTTCCTCACTTCCAGCAGCCAACCTCCAGAAGAGCACAGAAACTGTTAACAGCTTTTCCTTCAACGGTTGAAGGGAAATGTTGGTACAACACCAGTACAAATGGGTCTTGGTCTCGGATGGAGCCTCCTGGCTGCTACCCCAGTACATATAAGGAATCTTGTCACTGCTGCCAGCCGAAGGAATTCCTCCCTTAGCTTAAAAGGACACATTGTACCATCTCTGACAAACAGAGAAGCCTCTAGAGAGGTAGGAACAAGACTGTTGTGAAACAGCTTTTATGTAAAGAAGGTTCAAGCCCATCTCTGTGAGGAACACCAAACGGGTCTGTCCAGGACAACATCTGATAGTTTATTTCAGACCTATTCTGTTTATTTAATGATGGTGGTTTCTTCATCTGGCCAGGCCTTGGATAAAGCAGTGTCCTAAGGATTAACTGGTTTGACAGAACATGCAGAACTGCCAGCCAGCTTGTTTGCAACCTCCAGACCAGCATGACTAGAACCAGATAGTTCAGCTGATACGAGAGTCTACCACGTGCAATTTTAAAAGCATAATTTTAAGAGGTTTATATCTATCCAGAGAAGCCTTTTGCAAATCATTGTTTTCTAATTTTATCTTTCCATTCATTATATGAATTATATATATATATTCATTATATAATGAATTTCCATTCATTATATGAATGCAGTCCCTTGTTTGGGTTAATTTCTGAGCACCCAAACTCTTACTGACAACCTAACTTCCATGGTAAGTGCATGTCCTTTGGTGCCACAAAGAAGTTGCAGCTTCCATTCTCAGGCAGGTAGAAGCAACAAGGAGAAACCAGTGACAGGGCAGTGCTGCCATACCAGTGCCCTCCCTCTACCTCGGGGCTCCTGCTGTGTTCCCTTGCTCTCAAGCGGTTGGAAGAACTTTTTTACTCTGGATGTAGTAGGTAGAAACTGGGGCAGGAAATGATGTGCTGAGTGCCTGGTGAGGGTGGATCATCTTCCAGCTTCTGAGCAGCAATGAAAAGAGTATAAGCAGCTGAAAGAGATAGGTTAATAAATAAATAAGTGCACAAATAAGACCAGGTTCTGATCCTGGAGCATGCTGAATACTTCCAGGAAAGAGCTGAGCACACAAGGGTCTCTCCAAAATCAGCGGGGGAGGACAGTGCAAGAAGCTGCATGTTCTTGTGAAACCAGACCCATATGGCTGTCTTTATATCCTCTTATTAATCTGTTTTGGTTCCTTTTCTCCTTGGCCCATGCCTGTATCACTTAAATCACAAACACCTCGAGGTCAGAAGGTACCATGCACAAAGGCATGCGTTATATTAAAGTCAGTAATTGAAAGTAAAGATGTCCTCCTAAACTTTCTTTGAGGATCACGTGCTGCAGCATCCTCCCCTCTCTGCCTGTCTCCTGAGCGCAGCGAGAACACCCGCCTGCCGGTAGCTCTGCGCAGGCTGTTGGTGAAGGGGGTCCTGGGGGACGGTGCTCTGCAAGGCCAGCCAAACAAAGCACTTAATCATCTGCTTAACTTTAAGCACCTGACTAGCTCCATTGAGTTCAATACCACCGCTCACGTGTCTGAAGTTAAGCACATGCTTAAGAGATTTGTTGGATTAGGGCCCAAAAGATTAGAGCTCTATGGAAGTAGCTGTGATCTTTAAAATGACAAAATGGCTTTCTCGATGGTGAAGAGAAAAATATTAACAACAATGGAGAAATCTGATGGTAAAAAGGAAAAGGGAAAGAACAAAAAGCCCTTTAAGTCTTTCACATGTATGTTATGTATCAAGGGGTAAGGAACAACTACTAAAAAATGTAAAGGAGCTACAGCAACAGGGGGAAAAATAAATGAAAGAAAACAAATACGAAGAGATTTTTCTCATCACCTGCAAGAGAGTGGAAGTCAGTCAGGGAGAAAGTTAGAACACAATGGCACAGGAAATGAAAACGAAGAAGCTAGTGAAGGCTTTCCTTAGCTCCCACCTCCCCCCACCCTCTTTAAATGAGGTATTGACTGACTTCTTCAAACCAAATCTTAAAAAGAGAGACAAAGTTAACTACAGGTCAGCCTGTGTCAGGGTCACAAAGGCCAGTGGAGGAAATTACCTAAGGAAACTGAAATCTAGGACATATCCAGGACCTGGAGGAAATGATGCTAGATGTTAAGAGACATCTGGAAGGAAATCTTCGATTTATTGTCATAATTTAAGTGAGTTCTTAGAAAACAAGCAACCACAGCATAAAAATACAGGAGGGAGAAACTAAGCCCTTAAACCATCACCCTGCAACCTCGTGTAAGACACGGCACAAGATGTACTCAGAGGTTTCTCTCTTTCACCACCAAGGCAGGGCTGAAGGGTAGTGAGAGAAGGGGAGGCTTCATCTCTAACCTCCTAAACTTTCGAACAGGTTTGCAGCGCATGCAGAAGGGGCACGGCTACTGCGGCGCCCTGGACAGCCCATGATAAAGTGCCACATGACAGTCTGCTACTGAAGCTAAAAGCAGCAGGAGCTCAGAACAGAAGAGGGGAGAAGATAAAAACACAGCTGAAAAACAATGTCACGCTGCAGAGACGTGTTGAGTGGGGCCCCCGCCGGGACCATTGCGTGGACCTTTAAAGATTTCATGTTCGCATGATTAACTAAGATGAAGAGGCCAGCTGCAAACTTTAATTTCCTGATGACACAAAGGGCCATGAACAATATATATATAGGGTTTGAATTTGTAATGGCACCCGGCTAAAAGCTATTCAGCGCAGACAAAAAAAAAATGCTGTTCAGGTTTATTGGTGCTTCATAACCAAATGACGAGGCTGTTTCCCAGATAATTTTGCTCATGGACAATCCCAGAGAGACATAAACAGAAAAAAAAAAGCAGCAGTGAAAAATAACAGTAAAATCAAAGGACAGAATGCAATTACCACCAAAACTTCTGTTATTGTCAGTCTCAGGTAATGATTAAAAATGTTAAGTACTTCTCAAAACTGAACAGGAACAGACGCTTGCAATTTAAGAGAAGCAAAGGCCGGTGCAAGACTGTTTCCATGTGTTGGTCCATGGAAAGAAGATGCTGGATGAATGATTGTATCTGGCAGCTTTCCATAAAACTCATGCCTAAGCATACTGGGGTAGATACAAGCCCTACTCCAATGGTTCAAAGGTGCTGCAGTCATGGCCTAGACACGTCTTTGGACCTGCAGACTCCAATGAGCACAGCAGGTTCCAAGTCACTTAACTCACTAAATTATGATTGGCATACAGGATAAAAAAAACCCATACTCATTTTATGAAAAGCATGTCTCATATGTTAATCATAGTAGTGTACCATCGATGCCCAGCACTGTTTGCCTTATAGATTCTCTCTCCATATTCAGTTAGTATTCAGTGTATATTCATATATGTACAGTCGGTACAGCAAAGTTGGCATATGCAGACTCCGAGGTTAGAGAGTCTGCTGAGAAAACTGATACTGGTAAAGGCTACATCTCTGGTGTATTTTCTGCACTTGACTATGTGAACTTCTCTAAAACCCCAAGGAAAAAGCAAGCACCAAATTTTTTACACATAACTAGCTTCACACAATTTAATATTCTGTGGGAGGTGACAAGAGACAATTAACCTATTTTGAGAAAACACAGGAATTTATAGGAACAACGTAACTCATGAAGCAATAATTTAAAACTGTCCTTCTAATGCATTTCACCAACCCAGAGATAAACACTGCAGAATGTTTCGAATTATACAAGAGTCTGCCTTGATCTAAGTGGGTTGAAGAGTCAGACTAAAAGCATCTCACATAAATTCAAACCACAGTTAGAAATATCCCTACTGCAATACTGATGCATGAGTAGCAAACTTCTGGCTGGAAATTTTAGAAGGAAAAATGTCAGTTGATAAAAAGCAAACACTTTTGCAGTGGCGTGTTGATTTCAGTGAAGTGTTTGGAAAGAATAACTGAAATATTCCATTAAACCTTTTTGGAATGGTATGTCATTTTTCCTCTTTTTTTTTCTTCTTTTTTTATTTTTAATTTTTTTTTTTGTCGAGGCACTTTTTCCTCCTTTAAAAATTGTTCTCTAACAAAATAGCTCAACCCAGAATGCGTGTGTCAGTTAGAGGGTCTTTTTGTTTTAATTGTGCACCAGAGCAGAAATTGCCAATTTCTCCCTGAGGATGAAAAGCCCTGGGTTCCCAGGTGCCCTAGCTGAGACCCAGGGGGCTTCTGCTTGCACCAGCAGACCACCCGAGAGATCCTGAAGACTGCAGGTAACTTGTCCACATGTGAGTATAGCCTGCATTTCACTGCAAAGGAGGTTGCTTAGAGACTAAAGTACCCAAACAAGCTGGAAATGTAGTGGTTATTAAACCAGCAGCAATCTAATGATACAGAGCAGGTACCTGTCAAATATTTCTTGAATGGTCCTTGAAACCATCCATCAGGCCCTTTCTGAAATTAGGCAATGGGTGGGTGTGCTAAATGAGAGAGAGAAGCTCATCGTATACTGAAGCCCAGCATAACATTTTAATTGCCACTTAAATCACACTTAACCAAGTGCTGGGATTTGGGGCGGCAATCTTAGACTCTTAACCTATCCTCCTGACCAAATTATAAGATGAAAAACAAGAGCTCTCAGATATTTCCCTGGAAAGTATTAAGGATAAATAAAAGGTACGGGGAAGGAGAGAAAATGTTATCTTTCTATCAGAGGTTAATAATTGGCTGAAGATATTTACCTGAGTTGTGGGTAATGATAGCCTCTGGCGCATCAATACAAGTTGAATACACGCTGTCTTGAAAGAAATACTGAAGAAAAACCTTTTATAGCTCCCCCTAACACCCAAAAAAAGAGTGGCCTGGTAGCAAGAGGCTATTAAAGGTGAAGCACCTTCCTTGAGCCTTTTATTTTTCAGTGGACCAGCCAGAGTACCCCAAGTTTGGTGTCAAGAAACCCTGTCTCATCTTTATTTGCATCTGAAGGCATCAAACACCCAAATGCTTGGGAGGAGTGGAGCAGGGGAGGAAGGGGGCATGCTCCTACACATTCTATTTTCCCTGGGCCCCTTTGCAGGGCTTTGCCACGGCGTGTTTCCTGTGCTTGGAAGGGGTATTCCCTCGCACACGGTTTTCTGCCAAGGCACTTCTGTGCGAAGCTCAGAAGAAAATAGCCCATCAGGTCCTGAGTTCCTATCACTATCAATACTCTCCATATAATGGAAGTGACGGCAAGACTCCTGGAGTAACAGATGCTCCATATGTATACATGAAATTGCATCAAAGAAACCGCGCTGCTTTAGCCCTTCCTCACATCCATGGAGATTGAACTAATTGACGGGAATGAAAATAGCTGAACTGCAGATGTGAGCCAAGGAAGTGTTGGGGGTCCAAGAAAAACTGCTCTTGGCTTATGTCACTAAACAGCTTAAGTTTCAATTTTGAAAATTACTTCAGTTTTACTTAAATAATTCTGTCTGCCAAGCAGCCAATTTGGGGAACTGATGAATGACAACGTCGCCCCATCTGCACTGAATGCAATATCCATTTTATATGACCTGTAGCAAAAAGGGAGGAACACATTACATTCCCAGCTTCTCCCTGGCACTCTCTGTAAGACTAAATGGGGATAGGGTAGAGAATTAATAAAAGGCTAGTTTGTTCACATGGGAAAGAAACAAAGGAAACAATTGCCTCCTGAACCAGAGTTGTGCTGAGTGCATCACTCCGCAGTTTCTTCTATCTGCATGCTTTGGGACTAGCATGGCCGTATGAAACAAGCCTGGTGCTCTTATTCTGTACAGGTCTTATATAATGCTAAAAAAATCCAAACCAGCAGATGAAGAAGGAGAAGGCTACAAGCAACCGTCTGAAACACCTAATTAAACGTGAGCATGTGCAAGGATGGGCAATCCAGCAGCAGGTTGTCACTATACCATCATACCAAAGCTCCAGGAGCTCAAATTAAGTGGGGTTTTTTTTTTTTAACTAGATTTTCTAGATTCTGAGTTGGTCCTTCCCAACCACCAGAATAGAGCCAGATTTTCCAGTCCCAGAGATTGTAAGTGAAATGTAGATATCCAGCTAGTTGAGTGAATAATTTTTACTTAATTTACGGGTTACCTGCTACTGTTCTTTCACTCAACACTCTGACCTACATTTTTTTCCCTTATTTTTGTTTTTTCCTCTTCCTGAAAGCATAAAAATTTCAATAACAGCCAACACCTAGGAGTGCAGACAAAAGGTTATACCTCAATACCTTTAATCCCAATCACCACATGTGGCCACAGGTCTGGTGTGGGAACATCAGAGGTTATTTTGGGTTTTGTTCTTCCAGTGTGTGCCATCTTCTTAGACTTGGTTTTATTTTTAGTTCGTTTGGGTTTTGCTTTTGTTTGTTTTTTAATTAGGAGAATAAGAGTGCCAGCATCTTCTCACATGTTGGTACAATTGGTACTATGAGATGCCTTGGAAATATTTTGGGTTATACCCTTGACATTAAAATTTTAGTAGAAAAAAAATGAAAGCTTGTGTGCTGAGATTTACAATGCAATAAATCTACTCAAGGTCAGGGGAGACAGGCACCAGTTTTGGACCGGGGACTGTTAAAATATATTGTTCTTATAACTTTATTTGAGTGCAATAAGCAATGAGTGGAGAACTACTCACTATGAAAAACTGAACCCCATGTGTAAATCAGATGACCGCATTAAAAAGATTAAAATGTCAATGGCTGCTGAAGTCCGAAAAAGGAGTCTACAGAGACCAATAAAATTAGTACTAAGAGAGGGAGGTAGTCCTTAAACTTTTAACCAGATATTCTAGTGTATGAATGACCACATTAGTTAATTTTCATCATGACAATCTAATTTTGCATTGATTATTTGCTTTTATTAGTTGACTCTCCTAAGGGATTAATAAAGTCTGAAAAGGCCCTTTCCCCCACAACACCCTTGCAATACTCTTTCTGAAACCCAAAGATCAGGAATTGGGAAAAGCAGGCGGTCATCCTGGCTTTCACAGCATTGTGTGGGAATTATGTCCGTAGGGCAGTCTTGCATTGCTGTGTCTCAAAGTTCTCACTCAGGCAACTGGGAGTTTTATGAGGAAGGATGGAGAGAGGACTTCAAGAATTGGCCCCTGGTGAAGAACCTTATACAACGCGAGCATTGTGCTGCATGCACTTCCAAGGGCCCGCAGAGAGCTGTCTGAAACAGCAATAGACACAAGGATTTACGACAAGAAGCAGCAATTGCAATATCTGGCGCTAAACATTTAATCTATGGTTACAGTTTTTACTTCGGATCAGAGCTGAAGTCAGCAGAATTAAATCTTCAAGTGTATTTCAGCAGCCCTAAATCCTTCTGATACTGTTAACAGTGGCAGACTTCCAAAATGCATTCTGTTAATAAGACAGTAAAGTATAAAACCAAGTTATCTTCTTCAAGGGAAAAAAAAAAAAAGTAAAGTAAGAAGAAAGAGTCTTACAAAACTGCATTTGTGGTGTCCTGGACATTTTCTTGTTGATTTTCTTTCAAAATTATTTTTTTAACCTACTGTCCTTGGTGAATAAGAGAAAATTCTACTAGAAGATAAATTCTTCCCCCAAAGCTTCAATTTTTCCTCTTATTTTTACAGGTTAGAAGAGGTTAAGAAATCACCAATCAGCTGGTAACATGCAGTACCAATTCTCTGTAGGCCAGCAAAAGGGATTCAGCAGCTGTTACCTTCACTTTTGCACTTAACATAACTTTTTGTTCACCTGCAGCTAAAGAAGATTTATGCAGAGCGCACTGGGAGGTTGCTCAACTCCCCAAGGCAACTCCATTAGCTTTCCCAGGAGCTATATTAAATGTGTATTAAACCACACACACTATCCCTTCAGCTAATGCACTGGTTCCAGCTTTAAACTGACAAAAGTAAGAATGCTCGTGGTATATACCCAAATACCATCCTTAGGTCCCTGTTTTGTGTCCCAAAATTAGAGTATGTAGTAAATAAGATTGACTGTTGATCTGAGGTCCCAGTGGGCAAAACTAGGTGTTATGAATTTAACTTCATCCTTTGGTTCAAATGTCTTTAGTTCTGTGAGCTTCACTCGAACTCTTCTTCAGTTCATCCAATATGTATCATCAAGAATATTGCATTTGTAAAGACCCAGGTGCTGTGTGTATGTGTGTGAGGGGTTTTAATCGGCAGATTAAAGGCAACAGAAAAGGTTAATGTGTCTGAATGAATGGAATTGTGATGAACCCTAAGAACCACGCACCTGAGTCTCTGAAGGCAATATTATGGTCACATTAGCAAATGCTCTGGAAAAGGAGCCGTGGAAATCAATGCCCCAATGCCTTTTGCCTGAGGTCTTCTCCCTTTGGAGGGCTAAGGTAGCAACATGCCACTGGGAGCACACATGGAGAAGGAGCAGCTGTGACACTGGCCCTGGTCCACCAGAACAGCAGTTCTGGTGGAGAAGTCCTTGAAAAAGCCAGGTGGGATTTAACAGTGAATGCTAAATTCATCGCTGAATTTTAATCTCAACCAGTAGAATCCTTCGCTGTATTCCCTGGGATGATCATAACATTTACCAGAGCTCACACCCTACAGACCTTAAGGTATTCTGGAGACTTTGGGAATAATCTTCAGTACATTCCAGTTTCTGAATGATCCCACTCTGCCTTGGCTGGGTAAAGCTGTTCTCAAATGGAAGCCATCACTGAGCTTGCTAACTGATGTCATTGCCATGATGTCACATTAATCCAGGCTTCAAGCACACGGATGCCCCCAGCACGACCTTCACTCCACAATAAAGTACACACATGCAGTGGGGTTTTGGTAAAGTTCTCTGAGCTCTGGCTCTCCCTTCGAGCAACCACCAAGATCAGTGACAAGATATATGTTATGTCAATAATTGTACTTAAACTATGTTATTAAACTTGTAAAACTATGCAGTACAAATTAGGATACAGAACCCTGTCCAACCATTTTCCACTACTACCGCAGGTGGGTGCTTGACCATGATACAGTTTTCAATTACCTGGCAAGGCAAAATTTTTTCCCATTAACTTTCTACTTCCCTTAACCCTCCCAGCAAATAGAAACTCTATATTCAACCTAAATGAAATTCCTGTCAACTGAAATGTGTATTTTGCTTAGGCAAAGTTCAGAAAATGGCTAATTAATTCTAGAAAAGTTGTTCCTAATAGTTCATGTGAAGCAGGCAGCTACCATGGAAAATTTTCGTCTACAACACTAGAGCTTGACAGATTTACAAAGAACTCAACATGGAATTTTACAAAGTGAAGTGCTGGCCATTTACCAGCCTTATAATTTTAATAGTTCTTAATAGAAATTTGTTTCCTGCAGAGAAATCATCAGAACCATTGCAATGCCTTACAGGTCTTCATGCCAAACTTCTGATACAAAAGCATTTTGCTGTGATGGTGAAAGTCAGATCATACTGCAAAGCTTATTTGAGTGGTATCACCTTGATAAGAGAATGTAGCTCCTTGCAGAATTGCTCCAGGTCAGTCCTATCAGCCCGTGCGGTGGGAGACACGGGGTATGACAAAATAACTTGGACAGATGGTGATTGTTATCTGTTCAGCATGAGGTTCCTGGAAGCTCTAAGGTGGGTTGGGTCAGAGTGGATCAGAACCAGAGATCCAGAGCCAGCCTGGTGACAAACCTTCTCTTTGCTGTGGACACCACAGATCTAGAAAATAAGCTCACCCGCCTGTTTGTCTGGACTTCCTGGCTTAGGACAAACCTCCATTAGAGGAAAGGACACAGAGCAAGTTTCAAAACCTTAATACAGGAACATACTCAAGCCTTGACTCAATTTACTGCAAGTGCTTAAGTCCCAGTGCCTTGAATAGAAATCAGAGGCATTCTTTCAGTGAATTTTGTGAGGAAACGCTGCTCCCGGGTTACTAAGTTTTAAGCCACAGGTAATTTAAGGAAAAATTAGGTCAAGACAATTTTTTTGTTTAGTGGTTTGGACATTGGCCTTTGTAAGTTTGAAAAAAAGTGCTGCCAAAATTTTGTCTTTTTCCATTTTTCAGTAAAAAAATTATTAGCATTATGGGTTTTCGATACATTTCTGTGTTACAGACAAAGGAGATGGTGTGGAACAGCTGGATAGTACTATCTACATGATCCAATTTCTGTTCAAACAGCAAAACATCAGTCCTGTAGAGCAACATGCATATAAAAAATAATTTAAAATAGGCTTGGGAAGGGAGAGGAGGGGAACGCACCAGGGGAGCCAGGCACAAAAATCTGGGGTTGTTTTTCAGAATCTTAGAGCAAAGAGTTTAGATCTGTTATCACCGAGGCACAAGGAACAGATTTCTGCAAGAAGCTCTCATTAACAATTTGCAGGAGTCACTTCAGCCTTTTTCCTGGAAGCATCTTTTTTCGGTGTTCCTGCTCTGAGCTTGGTTTCGGAAGACCCTTAAATAGAGCTAGGTTTGTGGGCACGGGCATGATTCCTACAGCTCTGCAAACAGTAAAACAAAGATAGCATCTCTTCTGCTGCAACCCTGCAGATCGCTGAATGATAACAAGGCAGAGGATTTACAGTGGATTCAAGGTGCTTCTCTGCTCTGGAATTTCTTCTGACTCGTCAAAGAGATGACAAACAAGTCCCTCACTCCAGAGGTGTCACGCACAACTTCAAGGAGCATAAATATCCAGTCGCATTTCCCCTTTCAGCAGTTTACTGTGTGGCATATTTCAGCCACGCATGTGGCATATCATTCACTGCACCTTTCCCAGACCTATAGATAAGGTCCAGTTTTTCAGCGAGGAAAGTTCTGGGATGTTCTTCCATGTTCTGACAGACTTCAACAAAAAACGAGCTTTTCTAATGAAGTAAGTGAATATAAACTAGTTCTGCAGTACATGACATTATCCCTCTGGTTTTTATTTCCATATGGATTTCTGTAGGTCTGGCTCTTTTCTCTTTCTGAGAGTCACACAACTCTCTTGAGTTAATACAGTTACTTCTCAATGCTGCCTCAACATTTTCAGTTTTCTGTATGTTACCAATTTTATACTAAAAGAACCTCAGGGCATTGTTGGTGTTGGCAATGAAAAAAATAAGGTTTTGGCAGTTTTGTGAGGTAGCTGTGTTTTGGCCCACAGGAAGGTCTTATGATTTAGGACTGTTGAACAGGCATGTTACCGAGTTTTCTATTACAGTTATGAGCAAGTAGCTAACAGTGATGACATTTACATGGTATGTGGTAGCTGAAATCTATCTAGAAAGAGATGCTGACTTAGAGTCATAAAATAACACCAAGACACCTTCCATGGCCTGATACTGTCACTGTTTCAACAGACCACAGTACACAAAGTCTGGGTAAACCGTTGAGGAGAAGCCTGTGGTGTTAAAACCATGTTGCAAAATGCTCCAGCTATGGCAATGCCTGTAGTGTTTGTAGCATTTTGGAATGGAGGGATGATTTGTTTAGGTCACAAAGTACTACTAGATGCAGAGTGAAATGGGTGGGAATTGGCCAGTCTTCACAACAGTGGTGGAGGTGATGGGCAAATGTTGTCTTGCTGCACATGTGATGTAACTGCTCATCTAAAAATTAAATAGCCAAAAAGGCATCTCGCACCGTACTGCAGATTTTGTCTTACACCAAACTATGCTATAACTTTCTGACAAAGATTGAGCCACTAACTCACACGTAGGTAAACTCCAGTTTCTAACTAAAATAGATTTCATAAATAGAAATATCGCCCCCCACTATTAGAAAAAGTAGCTTTTTTAATCCCAATCAGCATGAGGATTTTTGATAGTTTGCAAATTAAGAACAGAATATAACCTCTAAATGTTTCAAAATAAAACCAACCTATTGAAAGCATGCACTTCTATTAATCTTGCTATATAATGGGCTGAATCGAGACGCTATATTTATTTCACTCCAGAGGAAAGATCTTCATAACTCAACTGCATCTTTGCCACTCATGAATTATCAAGTCTCGCTTTGCTTGTGGGATAAATATATCTCAGTTATGTATGCTCTCTTTTCCTCTCAGCGTATCTATATATTTTTCCATGTCAATTTTTATTTATATGCATATACCTGCAACGCTCGCAGTGGAGATTGTTACTTTGCAATAAGTCGAAGCAAATCAATTTGGTCTACAAACACAATTTATTTTCCTACTGCAGCATTCTCCAGTATCATCACAGGAGATACCTCCACAGCCTTCACTGTAACTGTTAGTGTGCCACATGGCAAAGATGTGAGGGGGTCTAGCATTTGATCAAGTTGACAGAGACTGTCAGGTTCCTGCTGTTAGCTGAAACACCAGCATGATGACACGTATTTGATGTCATTTCAATGTAGATTCTGACATAGGCCAATTTATGGTCCAATTTATGTCTTGACTCTCATACCAAGGCCAAGCAAGCTATAAAATGTAATAAGAATTTCTTCAATCAATGTCCAGAGGAAAAACAAATCACTTGGTTACTGACACAATATTGCATCAACACTCTGGTAAAGTTCTCACAAGTGTGTGACATGCCCCTAAGCTATAGCAAACATGTTGAGTAAAGGCTGGGCACAACAACATCATGTCCCTGAAATGGGAGCTTCTCAACTTTACAGCCGTTGCCAAGTCGGTCCTTCATCCTTGTAGCTTTCCAGTGTGTTAGGAAGAAAATCCTTATCTTTTTGCTTCCCTTTCTCTTCCCAGCTCCAACCTTTCCTCCCTGCCACTATTCTTTTACTCTGTCTTGCAAACTGCAGCTAGCTCTCTAACAAGTCTGAGCAAGAAATGACTGAACACCATTGTGGTGGTCAGACGCTGATCACATATTCTGGCCAGTGAGCCTGTTAAAGGTTTATATCTTTTCATTTTCAGATGCTCTCATATCAGATGGAAGCTCCTATCCTCCTCTTGAGCTCTTCATAATCAAGATACTAACCCTATCTCAACCAGCTGTTAGAAGATGTTGTCAATGGTGAATAGGCATATACAGCACATATTTTTAATTGGATACGGGATGATCTGTTTTTTCAAAAGCACAGTTACTGCCTCAATAATGTGGAACAAATGGTCTTGCCCTGTGGACAACATAAAGCAGGCATGAGAAAAATGTGTGCATGGTCTACACTATACCTTCATTCCAATATTCCTCGGATTTTGACCATTTAGGACTGTGAGTATAAGTATTTTTGGTTTTCTGTACTGAAGCAGAACAGCTGACAGGGGACTTATTTTATCTGGGAAGGTCTTTGCCCTGGTAATTTCAGGAAAGTTGCTGTGCAGATGGGGCTGGCTCTTTAGATGGCTGCAAAAATGAAAACAAGATGAAGGGACAGCGCCCTATACCTGGATATTTCTCTGCACACATCAAAGGAATTGCCCTCTGAAGCTTGCCCGAGTATACCACAGGCACACCTACACTGCACTTACACTGCCAGCAAAACATCGATGCATTTGCTGTGCAACAACTGGTCTCTGACCTGATGAAGGGCAGGGCTTGGGGCTTCGTGTAGGTTGTCTTGTCCCATTTCAGAACCGCTGTGGGTCAGGGACTGGGACTCATCCTTTGCTGGCAGAGTAGCTGTAAGACCCCAAACAGCCTCTGTTGCCACTGTGATACTGGCAGCCAGAGAGCAAAGTGGTTTGCAGAGCTCTCATTCCTAGACACACAAATTCTGCCAAAGCCTGTTCTCAGCACCATCACAGGGAAGCTCTATTGCTTGCACATGGTTTAAGCATCTCATACTATAACTATTCACACCTCCTCAAGTCAGGTCATCTGGATATCCACAAAGTTTTTGTCTAGTATTTCCCTGGTACTACTACTAAAATCTCTTCAGCCATAATTCAAGGTATGTTGTCCTTCTATTAGCATCCCTTTGGTCTCAAAGCTAGTTCTTATGTTATCCTCCTTTCCCTGCTACTTTCTTTACTAACTTTCTTGTTCTGCCCTCATCACCTGAGTATGTCAATATAGCACCTCCCAGCAGTGCAGTAAACGAAGTGAGCAATATCTGTCAAACATGATTCGGTCTCTCTCCACTCCTCCCAAAGAATAGAACCATAAATGAGGAATTTTGTTTTAACAAAGACTGTTACTTTGGGGTTTTGCCTTTTTTTTTTTTTTTTAATAAAGATAGATACTGTTTGATGCTTTTATGTTATTAAGGGCAAGCACATGTGTTATATTGGAAGAAAAAAAGAAAAGTCTCTGAAAATAAGAGAAATTTCTTTTTCCTGAAGATTGTGAATTGTTGATATTTGATTTGGCTACATCTCAGAACAGCCTTCCAGTTTCAAAATTGCTTTAAAATGAAGATGTTTAGCTTTCAAAAAGACAAATCAAAAGTTTTGTAATAATAATTGCAGGTCGATAACAACACATATTTTTGTGAAAACTGTCTCATTGAGAAAGTTTGAACCAAACGTTCATTTTTGTTGCTAGAACTGCCAAGTCTTTCCTGCCCCAATATAAATCCAAATGCTGGTGAAATTTTAATTGTCTCAAGTTGTGTTTTGATTGAAACAGGTTTGTCAGACACCATTATAGGGTAACTTTACTCATGGACTCTAGGATCCCTGAAAATGGAGATGGTTTCTAGCTCGTAACCCTGGCTGAACTCTGCCTCCTTGGATCCTGCAGAAGCAATCCTTGTCCTTCTGGGAACAAAAAGGTTTCATCCATTTTGTCACCCATCTACTCCTTACTGCGGTTTGCTTCTGTACCATTACATTTCATCTTAAGTTAGTTTGCACTTTTCTTGGAAAAGAGGCTTTGGATCATAGTCAGGCTCTCTAACATGGCCCCTAAATTTAAAAAAAGGAAAAATAACCAGGATCATCTTTTTTTAGTCTCCCTAAAGAGAACTACACAACGTTTTTGTTGGCCTGAAATGGTCAACTCTCCAACTCTCCTTTGAATTTAAGCAATGCTGTAAATACCTAAGACTGTCCTAGTCTTCATGATTTGACTTTTGAATAGTCTCCCTTTGATTTTTTTTTTTTTTGTAATTTCGCTGTGCAATTTCATTGTACAAATAATAAATGATGGCAAAAATTGGCATTTTTATATAATATAGTAAATTTTACTGTACTCATGGCTAAAAACCACCATGACATGTACAGCTCAGTGTTGGACCTGATGACAGTGCAAGCACTTGTGGGGGCAGGGGTGCAGATAAAACTCTTGGTCCAGAAATCTTTCTTTTCTCTCTGTTATAGTTTCTAGTATCACTGTGTTGCACGTGGTTCTAAAAAACATACCTAGATTTTGTGCTGTGTCTATATTTACAATGCCACATGTAAAAGTGATTATCTACCCACAGCGTCTATCACTGTGAGCTGGTGAGATTGTGTAATTGGCCCATTTCTCTTCCCACCATACAGTACCAATTTAGAGGGCTCTCATGTATACACTAACAACAGGGACATAGCACATATACACCATGAGCAATAGTTGATCCTATGTGAACTCAAAGGAGGAATTTGCTCTGGGAATTAAGTTGTGTTGGCAGTAGTACCCATGCGTTCTCAGTGAATGCATGATTGCAGCCAACCTCCCTTTAAAACTGAAGCTCATTCAATATAGTCAAACATCCCCAATATGCCTAAGAAAATCTGACAAAACTAAATCTAAGAAGTTATTTTTATAGCCATGTTTATAGCCCCTTTGTTTATACAAAGATAGGTCAGCTGAATTTAAATCTTTAAACCCTCAGGTGTCACGTACGATGCTAGCTTGCAAAGAGAAAGAAAAAGTGGAAAAACCCCCATGACCAGGACTTGTTATAGTTTCCAACCAAGAGGTATGAACAACCTTTTTTAAAAGCACATATAATTGATACCCACTTCTATTCAAAAATCTAAATTAATTTCTTCTCTCTCTCTAGTGTACCGCCATTCTGAATACTTCCAGCAGAGGATGGTAAACCAGGAGCTTGCTGTGTATGCACAAAATAACTGCTGCACTGTGCTGAAAAATACCCAACCTGTGCTTCCGCTCAGGGTATGTTGTTTCATGCTGTATGGTCAATAAGTGTATGGATAATCAGGAAGCTTGGCCCTCCTGTTACCCAGAGCTGTTTTTTTCCTGAACCGAGAAGCCTCTGTATAAAACCATGAATTTGCACCGATGAAGAAATCACAGTGTGAACTGACATTATGGGAAGATGTTTGCCTCCTGGGACTAAAAGAGAATTTTTCATGATATAAGGGATGACATTATCAAGCAACATAAATATGTAAGTATAAAACATACTAATGACATGCAATGATAATTCTGTGACCTCCTGTTCGCTTCATCGAAAGAGAACTGCAGAGGACTTCAAAGACAGTTACAGCTCCCTGTTAGGTCAGGGTGGAGATTATGTGAAGAGTGGCTTTTCCAAACACAAAAGAAAAGGAAATAAATTGAACTAGTGGGGAAGTAAATTGCAAAATATGTGCTGTGCATTGTTACAGAGTCTCACTGTTTGAACAGCGGTGCGATAAACCACAGATTTGCTGACACTTAGGGAGCAGCACTGACAAGGTAATATTGGCCTTCCCACCCCATAAGTAGCAACCTGACCAGCTGGATGTTAATTTATCGGAGCTGGCAGAAAAGTGCTGGGGGAGACAGTAAGAAGGGCGAAGCATCTTAGTAGAATATTCACCATAAAGAAAACCAGAATCGTGCTTTTTGCAGTCACCGAGGCAGTATGCTGGGAAAGAACAAAGATATTGTTGCTTGGGGAGCCTTGTGTTTTCACAGGCAGCTTGGCCCAGCTTTAAATTGTTGTCTGCATGGTTATGTTTGAAATTGCATTCACCTTGAATGGTTCTTTCCTGGTAGTGAGCCTAAAGACTTCCCTCATGCAGTAAAGCCTTTTGAAGTTTGGCTTGTATTAAACTGCCTTGATCAGGTAGGGAAATAGGATGGAAATAGTTGTGTTCTATTGGGTCATCTTTGAACTCAGCCTTGGCTGGGGAGATGCTGAAGTAGTAAGGGGAGAACTGAGGAAAACCAGGGTGTCTGCAAGTCACTCTGAGACACAGCACATAATGTCATGGCAACAGCCTCCTGGTAGCAAATGTGTGTATTTTGCATGCACAATTTCCTAAAAATGATCAGGTCTGGTTTTCTTCTCTCCTTGAGCATGGGGTTTAGAAACTCACACAAGCTGCTCAGAGTTGTTCCCCAGCAGTCACCAACTTCTTCTGCTGGGATTTTCCTTGAGAAGATGTAGAATAATTCCAGTGTTTTGCTGTGCTAACTGGACAGCTCAAGGCTTTGCCAAAATGTGTGCGCCAACTGGGCTTGATTTTGGGGGGTTACTGTCACATGTATCTCTGAGATTTTGGCTGTGTGCTGAACTGGACTCAGTGCTTTCCCTTTCCTTACTCATGTCATAGACAAAACCACAGAAAAAGCAAACCAAGATACTCCCATCAGATCTGCTGGTGTGCAAAGGGCATCCACTCATGAAACCAAAGGTGTCACAGCTGTGACTGCGTGTGCAGGTTGCCCTGCCTTTGTCTGTGCTCTTCCCTTCCATGGGGACACTAGTGCAATAGATCACGAGGCTAACAAGAAAATTATGAGGCTTGAATGATGGACTTAAGAAAATCTGAGGGAGTCAGGCTTTCTGACCATTCAGGAAGACAGGTCATATTTCAGGGTTATCTAGAGTCCCAAAAGACATTTTTCCTTTTTACCTAGGGAAGAGACTTTGGAGTCAACAACTACCTCATGAAAAAGGTAGGAAAATAGAGAGAGATAGATTCCCCACACATGACTCTTAGGAGTTTATTATATGGATAAACATATTAGTCTAGAACAAGGATCTATGTGAAACCCAGTTTCTACTGGAAATCGCTGATGGATAGCATACAACACCATGCCTTTAGGTAGCTCTGCAATGATCCAATGATCCAGAGTACTCAGGATCTGAGTCTTCTTTGAGTTACACTTACCTCTATTGCATGGAACTTTATGGAATTACACCAGCGTAAAATTAGTCTGGGATCATAATCAGGCAGGGACACTTTAATTAACTTAATTTCTAATCAGTACTGAAATCTCTGTAACAAGAAAGCGGTTTTCTGCAAAACCGTTTCTCCATGTTAGCAGCTATCTCCCTTTCTGTAACTTTTTTCTGAGATTCAGTTCGGTTTATATACTATATGAATCCTTGTGTACTGCAGCTCTCCTACACTATATAATCTCACCTTCTCATGCTAAAATGACAGGGTTAGGCCTGCTTGGCTGTCTCTGGGCAGGTTGTGACTTACAAGCTATTGATACAACAAGGATGTTTCCTACAGCCCTTCACAAACATTAATTTTCTTGAATCTTCCTGCTGAAGATCTGCGCTTTGACTGGAAAATCTTCCCATGAAAAAGATTGATTAATTGTTAGCATTTGATTTTAAAAGACATGGAACTAGGAGAATGTTTTAGTACTACTATTTATGAGGGGTAGTGGGATGCAGCTGCATAATTTAAAGGGTGTGTGAGTTTCCTGGCACAACTCACAGCTCCATCCCACAAGCAGTTGTGCCAGGACATCTGAAAAACAGTACCATTTGCAGGGAAAGTAAGAAAAAGTTATGGAGGTAAAGGTTTGCGTTAAGCTTAGTATCAGTAACTAGCACTTTACACTGTGAAACCACAGCCTGGAAGTCTCAGAGAGAGGTTGCAGACACAGGACCCTTGTGCAGAAGAAATGCCAGAGCAACATGCTTTCAAAAGTAAGAAGTTTTGATCTCCAAAACTATGTATGTATGTATGTATGTATATATGTATGTATATATGTATGTATATATGTATGTATGTATGTATGCATCTATCTATCTATCTATCTATCTATCCATCCATCTCAGGGACAAGTAAATTATCTGCTAAGGAGGGAGACACACTTCTATGACTTAGAAGGATACCAACACAAGACAAAAGGGAAGGAACTGGTTTAGCAGAGGACAGATATGGTTGGACTCAGTGATCTCAAGAGGTCTTTTCCAACCTAGTGATTCTGTGATTCTGTGAACTGGTCTTAAATGGCATCTAGCCTAAGCTGGAAAGATACCTGAAGGAACAGAAAACAAACAGCAGACATTATTTGTTTCATTAGAATTGAACACTTCTCATATTAACCAGAGTAATTGGTTTGCGAAACCTCTTGCAAAGTCTCTGTGAAATTTTATGATAAACAAGAGGTTAATTTAAAATCCAGAGCCCCCACAAAACCAGAGTTCTGGGAAAGGAAGTATCTGGGGTATGGGAAATTAGAAGTGGCACTTCTACTCCTGGGACATAGGCTGCATGAACTGCTAAATCCTATTTTTGAGAGGATATAAAAAGGCATTCTGGGCCTGCAATGGGCAGCAGAGAAGCTGAAGAAAGAGCAAAGGCTCTTCCTCCTCAAGCCACCCTCCATGGGGCCGACTAGTCAGTGTCAGGGACACTTAACAGCAAGACAAGTAACAAGCTCCTTTAGGAACATTTTTCAAAGCTATAGAACAAAGCTGCAGGAATAACAGAAAAACTAATGGGTGGATTGTGAAGAGCAAAATTATACTCTACCTTGGTATGTTACCAGTAGCCCAAGTATCTGCAGTTGTGTGAGGATTACTTTGTTCAAATTTCATTCCTTTACATATCTTCCTGAATCGATGGAAGAACTATTTTTCACAGAAGAGCTTGAGAAAAACAAGCATCAGTTGTGGCCATTAATTTTATGAATGATTTGTTGGAAACTACATTAAACGGCAACATCAGCCCACAAATGAGCTTTGAAATGTTCTTATTCCAAGCCTGTGCAGATGGGCAATTTGCTGTGTAATCAGTTTTCACAGCCACCCTTTCAATCAGGGTCACTTGTCTTATAACTGTGCTCTTGTCTTGCAGGTTTATATTTCACAATATGCTGCACGTACAAGTCCAGTGACCAAAAAAGAGATAACTCAGAAAATACAGAAAGATTATGTCCATAGGCACTTTGAAAGGGGATTTCAACAAATATAATACTCTGGGAGTGTCAATAAAAGACAGAGATATAGATGAAGAGGAGCTACCTAGAAACCAGTAAATGACAGAGCGTGAGAGTCTTATTCCAGCTACTCTGTGAAACTTCCACTTGTGCTGTAACCCAAGTAAATTACAGCAGCTTTATTCTTGTATGCAATTAAAAAAAAAGTCTGATATAAAAGTAGAAGAGTGATATGACAACTGTGTAAATCTAGGACGATACCACCCAAAACACTTTATGGTTCTCCTAAGCGTGTAGATACCGCACTGGAGAACATACAGAGATTAACCACCAAAGTAATACAGAGATCAGAGTATAAAACATATGGGAAAATATCAGAGGAACTGAATTTATACAGAGATCACTCACTGGGGACATTACCATGATGTAGAAGTGCGTTTAATGAAGTAAGGGAATTCTTCACATTAGTACAAGGAGGTAGAACAAGAAGCAGCAGCCTCAAACAAAGGAAGAAAAAGTTTAGGTTAGATACCATGATTTTTTTTCTTAAAACAGACAAGCTGGGTATTAAAATAGGCTGCCCAGAGACAGGTTATCTTCTTAGTATAAGAATGAGAGTCGATAAAACTTCACATGATAGGGGATGGCATAGCCACAGAAGTTGAAGGCATCAGTTTGAGCCCTGACGAATATCCCAAAGCAATAAGCCACCTCTGAAAGCAGTAGGGAGAGGTGGCACACATGACATGCCCCTTGGGCACCAATAGCATGAGGACCCTCCTAAAGCTGCTTGCAGGAGAGGGGGGACACTGGCCCCATACTGGTCAGGAGAGGCAGAGCCACACATTTCCGAGGATTTAGATGGCTCGGGAGTTACCTTCCAGTCCTTTGTCCTTGTTTCCCAGTGGTCTATAGATTACGTATCTTAATATATAACGGCTAAGATTATTTTACAATCAATTCACTCTGTGATGAAACAAAGCCAAGCAAGACCAGGAGATACGGATAAAGAACCCAGCAAAAAGAAGACTTGTATATGACACTTACACTGTCATTTCTCATGCATGAATTTCAAAGTACCTTAAAACAGTACAGGAAAGTCTTGATTGGCCAGGTTTGAGGGCATCTTCCAAGTGAGTTCCAAGTAGTGAAAGAACATGTAAATAGTCTCAAGAGGAGCTGCAGATTTTTCATGCTGCTTCTGTGCATCATTTTCAGTTCCCTATGCACAAAGTCTGAAGGGCTATTGTAGATGTTTTTGTGTCCTTATATTGACATCTATTCACTTACAGAGAGAGTAAGTCTAGTTATGCAGAACTCAAAAGGCTGAAGAAACAAAACTTCTGCCATTGTAGAAACTTCTAGAAAGTTCAAAACAGTACCACATTAAGATCTGATACCTCAGACCTAAATGCTTGACTGTGCTCCATTAGAATCCTCCCATTTCCAGTGCACCTTTCAGACGTCCTTTCTAACCCTGCTGGGTTGGACTGAACCTAAAATGGGTTATTCTGTGCACTCTGTTAGCCTTGGGACTTGAGCTGGTTGTATATTTTGGGGGGAGATGACAAGAAACAAGAGACCATCTGCTTAAGAAGGAGAAAAAGAAATGTTACTCTGCTGGTTGCTTTTTTTCTTTTTTCCCCACTTGTTTTAATGGCAACCTTTTTGAAGCTACTCTCAGAGGTTCAGAACATTAGAACAAATTCAGGAGGAGAGATTAGCAGGCACGATAGTGCAGGTGAAGCATGGAAACACACAGGATAAATACAGCTTATCACATGAATTTAACCAGAGCTAGAGGGCATCTCTCTGCCAAGTGTGATTTGATTCATGTGGACACGTACACATGTATGCGTGCACACACAGATGTGAGTTTGTGCATGTGTGTATGAGAGAAATTTCTTCTGTGCTTTGTACTGAGGGTATTCGCTGGAAATGATGTATGAAATGAAATCCCCATGCTCATGGCACGTGGGGAATATCAGACAGAACTCCACAATCACTGCAGAGATGGGCTTTGCTATTGGCAGATCAAACACAGCCAGAAGAGCAAACCAACCTGAAAGACTCTGGGGAAAACAAATATATTTTTTGAAGTTATAAAATAACCTTCCCACCATTTTAATATCATTTCTCCCATTTTCTCTCCCTCCGGCATTCCCCTGGGCAGCCAGCTACATTAGCTGGAGCCTTAGAGAGATAAGAGCCCTCCCCACACAGATTTCCCCTTAAAAGCCCTTCACAATGTGTTAAAATTACACTTGGAATAACACTTTCTAGCCTTTTTAATTAATTTTTTAACATGTTTTTTGCCATCTGAGAGTGTCTTCATAGTAATAGTAGTGGGCGGTCAAATGAGAAACAAGGGGCTGTGCTCTTTTCTCCTCCATGCTCGCAAGTGCCACGCATTTGATGTTGCCTCTTTGAGAATCCAAAATATATTAAACCGTCTCCCAGCTATGCTATGAGTTGTCAGAGGAATCTACAACAAAAGGAGTGGCTTTCCCAGGCCTTCCCATCAGCTGACCCCAGGGTGAGAGTGTGGTGAGAGGGCTATAAGAAGCCCTCGCAGGGAAGGAGCAGGTGTGGACATACCCTCTTCTGGGGTGCTGGGGCTTTCCTCCGCCCATCACCAATGCTCGAACGCACTCTAGCATTTCTAGATAGCTCTGTTTGTGGTGAGATCATTTCAGCTTGGCTATAGGTTGCTGAAGAAGGACGTTTATTTATAATACGCAGTGTAGGAAATTAGGCCATTGTACTTCTGCACAGGGGAAAGATTCATAAAAAGTCACACAGAATTATTCTTATATAAGTGACAATGACATCGTTGTAAGGAGGAAGCAGAACTTTATTTGTCTTACTTAAAATGATATATAGAGCACTTGTCTGTTTATTCCTCTGCAAACAGCTTCTGCAAAAACAGCGGTAATTCCCTAGGGGGTTCTGCTGATAGTTATAAGTTACTTGAGCAAAATCTCACAAGTGAGCTACTGCCTTACAGGTAGCCATTATTCTAGATTCAAAGGACTTTTTGTTGTTGTTTGTTTGTTTGTTTGTTTGTTTTTAAATTATGTTCCATGTAATATTGCTTTTTAAAATATAAATTGTGTCATAACACTGCTACTTTTCAAGCAGGTAAGTATCTGTATCTAAATCAAAGGATGTACTGCCAAAGGAGAAACCAGTCAATAAATTGGCTTCATAATCAAATCTGGCTCAGGTTAAAGCAAAGTTAGTTTGATGGATTCAGCTGAAACCTAGTAAATAGCAGCCTACATAATTAAGCTGCTCTACCTTCATGTAGTCTCCCTGGAAGCTTATGGGCATCTCAAAGGCACAAGAGTGACAATCAGCAGCTAAGCCGAGGAAATGAACAGGCAATATTGCCCACCCAGACATCATTCCTTACCCCCCATTACCATTGTCTCACCTCTCAGAAGGATTAGCAGAATTTGTCTTCGATTCTTTGATGGGACCACAACATCTTCCTCTAATTTAAGGATGGATTCTGGGTCTGAAAAATCAAATAACTAATATTATTCAACAGGCAAAAATCAACACTGAAACTTGGTCTTGCTCTCTTTTTCTCATTTACACAAGCTGATGAGCCCATTGTCTACAAAGTCTCAGCCTTCAGCAGCACATTTAGAGGGTGTTTTTAAACAGATGACAGGAAGGAGGGGGAAAAAAAGGAGAGAAAAGCGGGATAAAAACCAAGCCTTGTAGTCCTCACAAACAGTTTACGTTTTTTCCAGGTTGAGAGGAAAGAGAGTAATGAACTATCTGACAAAGCCAAAAGGGAAGCGAATTGGTACTGGAGCTGACATACCTTTGCAAAGTATTCTTATAAATTAATTGCAATCATCAAACTATTTCTTCAACTAATTCAGCTTTCCATAGCCCATTTTCATTCTTGATTAATATTTTTCTAGTTGTTCAGCAAGAAAGCAAAAAATGTAAGGTTTGTAGTTTCCTTGTAGTGCTCTAGTCCCCAAAAAAGAGGTTTTCAAAAGTTGCAAATCTGTGAAGCTTGGCTTAATTTATTCATTGGGAAAATAATAATAATAATAATTTCCAGGAAATTAATGCAATGTTTCTAATTTACTTTGAGAAGTCATCATAATTTCTTGACTATTTTTGGTTCTTTGGTGACCCAAGGAAACTCTCTTTCACTATGACAAAGCTTCTTTTTCTGTAAAAAATGGTAATAATAATTACCTGCTTCACAGCAGTGTGGTAAGATTCAGTTAATTAGTGTTTTCAAAGTGCTTTGAGATCCTAGGATGGAAGATGCAATAGAAATGCAAAGTATTATTATTATTCAGAGTTAACAACCAAATTTCAACCATTTGCACTTATCCATCTTAACAGCATGTACTCAAGGGAAGAAAACATATAACTTGTCAGCAGACAGTCCTCTTAATGTGGGTTATAAAACCACCTTCTTGATTACCATCTGGAGTAACATTCACAAGTGAGGGATAGCAGATGTGTGCGCATGGAGAGATACATCCCACTTTCCCAATCCATTGGACACATCAGTGTTGCCATACTGTATCCATCCAGCCTGGTATTATGCCTCTGATGCCAGCCAGCTCTTAATGCTTAAGGGCAAACAAGAGCCACTCTTGCCTTCCCCTCCATCTCTTCAGGAAAAATAAAAACCCAAGCAAACTCTCCCTTCCTCTTTCCACTTCCCTCTTTCATAATAACAACGCAGCAGCCAACTGTGCAATGCTCTACAGTGGATGAAAATGTCTTCCTGACCCCTGTGTGCAATTAGTTTCCTCCCAGGAGCATGAGATTTGATTATTTTTGCCGTTATCTTCGCTTGTACAGCCACAAGTGTTATTATCTCTTCTCCATTTTTCAGATAGGTTTTTTTTCCCCTTGAAGATTAGCCTGAACCTGCCAGAGCCCTTGCTGCGAGGTGCCCTGTGGTGCCCCGCGGAGGTGTGCTGCCTCTTGTAGGGGGGAGCAACATCAGCTGAGGTCGGCTTTGACATTGTTTATATCCCCCCAGACCTCCCCAGAGGCTTGCTGGGCAGGGGAGGGGATCCCTACAGGCCCATGGAGGTGGAGGAGCTTTGTGAGCGGTATGCAGGAGGAAAATTTGGTTAGATTTAATAGGAAGTGAGTGGTGTGACTTAATTCTGTTCAGACTCTGCCGCCATCCTGCCCCTTTTTTACAGGATGAGGAGGCAGGCGTCTGAGAAGAACCTCTCTGCAATGGTCACCCACCTAAAGCCTGTGCTGAGCACACGTGGTTTAGTGGAATATTAAATACATGGTCCTGGTGCCATTTTATCTACATAACTTGGGTGTGAATAAATCAAAAGCAATCCAGCCCTTAGGACGGGAACAACAGCCCTTTCAAGTACCACACAGCATGCTAAAGCATCCGCTCCAAAAAAGCAGGAGGGGTGGAGAGCAAGCATGCGTGGCTGCTGAGCACGGTGCGAGTTGCACCATCAGAAAGGCTTGTGCAGTGTTATCCTGAAGTTTCGGGGTTCAGTGCAGCAATTCCCAGAGGTGCCGTGTCCCAGATGCCATCCGTTTCGTGACTGCTCTCTGTCACTCTGTGTTTTATGGGTAGGTGGGGCCAGTAAAACACCTCCTTTCTGTTGTTACCGGTGGGCTTTGGATCAGGCCCCCTATGGTCTGCCGTAAGTCAGACACAGGCTTTTTTGAACTTCAGAGGTGGAAGTGCTGAAAACTTAACCGAGTGCCTATGAACTGCAGTAAGGAATGCACTAACAAAACCTTTATTAAATGAGCCACTTCCTTATCTTGCTTTCAAACTGCGATAAAGAGAAAAAGATTGATCGGTGACAGAAAGCAATATTAAAGTCAATCAAATTCACACAACCCTCTGGATGCCCAGGACGCTGTTTGGGGCAGTGACAGGCCATTTTAAGCCAGCGAACCTGCTTTGCTGCAACGGTCTCAAAAAGCTGGTGGAAAACCTGCTTTGGCCTAGCAGGTCTCTCTGTACTGCCACATGGCTGCTTGGGTGGTGAGCTGGGGTTCAAAGGAGCATGGTGTATCTATCACTGCCATAGTTAATCCTATCATTAGAAGGTATAAACAACCTTCTCCCACATTAGCAGTGTTTACCTCATATTGCTCTAGCATTCATTTTCACTAATATGATACAAAAGTGTAATGATGTATAAGTGTTTTTTAATGTTAAGTAAGTGAAAACAGGTGGGTAATTTACCACTGACTCTATACAGATTGGAGCTGGCATTTCACAAGGAAGATGCTGGACTCTTTCTTCTGTGCTTTTCATATATAATTCTGTTTATTTTCCCAGTGTCTGCTGCTACTGTTTATAGTTTATGCCACCAAGTCAAAGCCGTAAGTGCCACCATTATTTTGGAAGCCAGCAGAATGACACATTTGTTTAGAAAGCTTTCAGTTAGCCACAGGATGAGTGGGTTTGATGCAGAGGCAAGCATTCTTTATTCATATTTGTGCGGTTAAGACTGAATTATAGAATCATAGAATGTTTTGGATTGGAAGGGACCTTTAAAGGTCATTTAGTCCAACCCCTCTGCAGTAAGCAGGGGCATCTTCACTAGATCAGGTTGCTCAGAGCCCATCAAGCCTGACCTTGAATGTCTCCAGGGATGGGGCCTCCACTACCTCTCTGGGCAGCCTCTTCCAGTGAACTGCCACCCTTGTATTGAAGAATTTTTTACTAATATCCAACCTAAACCTACCATTTCCTAGTTTAAATGTTTTGCTTGTGTAAGTTATTAGGATCTCATGTGTGCTCCTGGGGCATAAACTCTCTTGGAAGAATGAATCCTAACATGAAGGAGAGAAAATCAGTGCTAACCAGTGGTTTCTTTATTGTAAGGTGGGGGATGTGAGGGTTTCACATCAAATTTACTGGGTATCCCATTTTTACTTTTGCCACAGAGCATGTTCTTATTCATTCATTCACTTACTTCTATAACTACAGTAATGCCCAGAAACCCAAATGAGAGATACCACACCATGAAAATAAAACCTGTAAAATAAACCAGAGAGAGTTTTGACTCAGCAAGCAGCCCATCCACACGTGGCTGGTCCCTACGTAATGGATGGGAAGGGGCTCAGGAAGCAGTGAAATCAATGGGCTTTGCAGGGTCGTACAGGTCAGACCCCATGGAGAGACCCAGTGCTCCTGCATCCGCTTCGCTGTGCTGCACGGCTTCTCATGCACAGGATCGGGCCTAATTTCCACTTCAAGAGAGTTTTGACTCCCAAGCTAGTGTTGCAAGATGATTTCTTTTTATCTTTGTTCCTTTTTTTAGAATTCCTTTCTTTGAAACGTTTTGCTTAGTAGTAATTGCTGCTAAAATTTCACAGAACATTTGCAAAAGTGACAGCCTAATTCTAGAAAATTTGAAACATTTAAAAGGCATTTGTACAGAATTTCGGTGCTGAAAATCTTTGCTGGTGAAGTTTTGTTCGCTGAAGTTAGCTAGGTAATTTTTACATAGCTGAGGCCTTAAATTTCAGTATGCTGTGCTTCCATGCATTTCCATGCTATATTTGGCATAACTGGAGGAAAAACTGTATATCAGAGATTCTGTTTTAAGGCACCAGACAGGGATTTCAAAGACTTTAGAAACAGCGTGGAAAGTATTTGCGGAAAATTAAGAAATTTCCAGTGAAAACCTTTTTTTAGGGAAAAAAAAAAGTATCTAGTTGCTTAAAATGGTTATTCACATTTGCTTTTACATGTAATCGGGGCATTAATTAGCTCTCAGTGAGGAAAAAAAAAAAAAATATGGTGTCTTCCCATTTCTTACTTGAAATAGACCCAGATGCTTCCAGGTGGGCTGTTGCCCCACAGGGATCGGAGGAGTTGGCCCATGAGGGGCTTCCTGCAGCCTTCTCCAGGGAAGCCCTTGTGCCCCTGGCCACTGTGTGCCTCTGGAGCACTCATGAGAAAAAGGGCAACAAAAGCAGCCACGTGTGAGCCTGAGCATGGATATTCAAAGCATCCCTCCTTTTGGGATAGTGGAAAAGGATGCTCAGCTCTGTGGGACTGGTGGGGGATGCAGATCCCCGACAGGCGCTGAGCCCATGTTTGGAGCTGTTGAGGGGGTGAGGACTGCCATCCCCACTCTCAGCCTAGCTAACAGCTCCATTCCACTCCTAGCCCTCTCCTTCCTTTCCTCCGGGCTGTAGCCTTTCTTCCTTATTTTCCTCTGGGGCTGCAATTTTTCCTGGTTAGCCACAGACAGTATATAAAACACATTTTACTAAAGTTCTTCCAACAAAAACTTCATTGAAACAACTTTTAAAGTTGTGAAAAAAATAACAGGAAATTCACACTTAGGCCCTTGAGGATGAAACATGACATATGTCTTCCAACACATAGGCACAATGGGGTGCGCTATAAAAGTAAATAAGGATCACACCATGGTGCCTAGCTGTTGGAGGACATGCCTTTTGCCATTAAGTTATCATTTCCTCACTATTTTCTCCAAACTCCCATGTACTTTTAATTGTTGACTCCAGTGAACTAAATTAATCTTCTTTCTTTCTTTTATTTTAATAAAGCAATGTGTGACCTGCCTTAAGGTTAGAGACTAAAAATTAGCACATGCATTAACATTTAATATACCAACCAAAATGAAGATTTACATTGCAAACGGATAGGCAGTCTAAATTTAGGCTGCTCACAAAATGAGGCTATACACAAATGTATTTCATTAATTATATATGTCTAGGAGAACTTAAATACAGCCAACACTTATGCATGCTGAGTACATGTGCCAAAAATGTTACAGTCTTGTATGGTGAATGCAGTTTTAATTTGCATGTGCAGTGTGTTTTTTTCAATAAAAAGGGAAAAAAATCCCTAAAATCTGCACATGCTTTCATTCTCCATTTAAAATATTGGCAAAGCAGATCTTCACAGGAATAATCATAGACCTCACTATTAATATCCTAGATGTATTTCATTCACTTGAAAGCTTCCCTTGTGAAATATTAGCACCCATTTGGATTCTTTTCATTCTCCAAAATGATCAGCTCTTGGGACTTCCTCCCCTTTGGGGGTTCTGGTGTATTTTTAAGGCCGAGCCATTACTTGGAATATGATTAGAGAGGTAGAAACACCATTAGCTATAGCGGCTCATTGGGTTGTTTTCCCACATGACAAAATAAGACACAGCCTGTCAATAAAGTCACATTACTGATTATTGGAACATGTTTGTGAATCCTGTTTTAAGAGACCCATTTACAGATTAAAATGTACACCCTGGGAGCCTCAGGCTTCTGCAGGAAAGCCAACCTTGGTACAAGAAGAGACATCTTTCTTGCACTGCAGAGATTTGTTGCACCTTGCAGTTCCTGCGAACCCCGAACCCTTACAAGCTTCCCTCTAGTTGAGGTAGGGGAGGTCCAGGAGCGGCTCAAAGGGATCAATGCAAACAAATCCATGGGCCCGGATGGGTTACATCCACGTGTGCTGAGGGAGCTGGTGGAAGTGATTGCGGAGCCGCTCTCTATCATCTTCGACAGCTCTTGGAGAACAGGAGAAGTACCTGAGGATTGGAGGATAGCCAATATCACTCCAGTCTTCAAAAAGGGCAAGAAGGAGGACCCTAACAATTATAGGCCAGTCAGCCTCACTTCTGTCCCTGGAAAGGTGATGGAACAGCTTGTTCTGGATGTCATTACCAAGCAACTGGAAGAGAAGAAGGTCATTAGGAGTAGTCAGCATGGATTCACCAAGGGGAGATCGTGCTCGACCAATCTCATAGCCTTCTATGATCTCATCACCGGCTGGGTGGATGGAGGGAGAGCAGTGGATGTCATCTACCTTGACTTCAGCAAGGCTTTTGATACTGTCTCCCATGACATCCTGATAGAAAAGCTGAGAGATCATGGGATAGATGAGTGGACAGTGAGGTGGGTTGAGAACTGGCTGTCGGACAGGGCTCAGAGGGTTGTGATCAGTGGAGCAGAGTCTGACTGGAGGCCTGTGACTAGCGGTGTTCCCCAGGGCTCGGTGTTGGGTCCAGTCCTGTTTAATATCTTCATCGACGACCTCGATGAGGGAATAGCATCCACCCTCAGCAAGTGCCGATGATACAAAGCTGGGAGGGGTGGCTGACACGCAGGAACACTGCGCTGCCATCCAGCGAGACCTGGACAGGCTGGAGAGCTGGGCAGGGAGAAACCAGATGAGGTTTAATAAAAGCAAGTGTAAAGTCTTGCACCTGGGGAGGAATAACCGTCTATACCTGTACAGGCTGGGGGATGACCTGCTGGAGAAGAGCTCTGTGGAGAAGGACCTGGTTGATGACAGGTTGGCTATGAGCCAGCAGTGTGCCCTGGTGGCTAAGAGGGCCAATGGGATCCTGGGATGCATCAGGAAGAGTGTGGCCAGCAGGTCGAAGGAGTTGGTCTTCCCCCTCTACTCTGCCCTGGTCAGGCCCCACCTGGAGTATTGTGTCCAGTTCTGGGCTCCCTGGTATAAAAAAGACAGGGATCTCCTGGAGAGAGTCCAGAGGAGGGCTACGAAGATGATTAAGGGCCTGGAACATCTCCCCTGAGGGAAGGCTGAGTGAGCTGGGGCTGTTCAGCCTGGAGAAAAGAAGACTGAGGGGGGCACCTAATTAATGTTTATAAATATCTTAAGTATGGGATGCAGGGGGAATTGGCCAGCCCCTTTTCAGTGGTCTGTGGAGACAGGACAAGGGGCAATGGCTGTAAACTGGAGCACAGGAAGTTCCACACCAACATGCGGAAGAACTTTTTCCCAGTGAGGGTGACAGAGCCCTGGGACAGGCTGCCCAGGGAGGTGGTGGAGTCTCCTTCTCTGGAGATATTCAAGACTCGTCTGGACGCCTATCTGTGCAATATGTGCTAGGGAGCTGCTTGGGCAGGGGGGTTGGACCCCATGATCTCTCGAGGTCCCTTCCAACTCCTACAATTCTGTGATTCTGTGATTTTTGCCTGACAGTGAAATAGCTATGTCCTCTTGAGCTAAACTGAGGCACTACAGTATGGCCATTGCTGTCAGATCAAAAGAAGTATCTCTACATTCCTACTTGACCATGGCTATTTTTCACTTTGGAAGGGGTTAGCTGTTGAACCGAAGACCCAGTAACTTGTTGCTAGTTCTGGGGTGCTTACCCTCACTGCTGGGCTGCAAGTAGGTATGGTTGCTGCATTTGTAACTGATCCAATTTCCATGCCAGGGTCCGATCCACAAAGGGACATACCCTTCCACTCAGCTGGGGATTAGGGGCTCGAAAGGAAGATAGCTGCATACCCCAGCTAAAGAGGAACATAAATATACCTGTGAATTGTGGAGTAAACAGCTGCTGAGTGATTAAAAGCTAAGTAAAGCTGAACCACTTAATCGGTTTTTAAAGCTGTTTGTTGCAAGCATCCTGCGAAGTGACAGATTTTTTCTGCTATATAACAAAACATAAAATGAAAGGAGGCTTTCTTCCCTCATGACAGCTTAAAAGTGCTGTGCTGTCTTTTTTTCCCTCAGACTCTGAAGTGGTGTCACTTCAGGAGAATAGCTGTGCCCAGGAGGGACCAGCGTGAGAGGGGCCCATCTCCTGCCCAACTGCCACGCTGCATTGCAGAGACCCAGATTAACCCTTCGGCAAAGGAAAGCAGAGGTTAAATGCTGGTGATGAAAAACTCTCAGTGTCAAGTCTTTAATGGGAAAGTATGTTTTGCAAGAGCCTGCCCAAAAAGGGGGATGCCCGGGCTAGCACGGACAGACTGTGCTTCCAGCAATGAACACATGCTCCTGAAAGCCACCCCACACGTGAAAGCTACCCCCAGGGTGAGTGTTACAACCAGCAGATCAAAGTCTAGACCTGACTGGTAAGTATGCTTTCTGTATTACCCAGAAAAGCCCAAATACCCTTTATAGTGTCTGTACACTATCCAGAGGAACCAGGGCTCTTGCCACTGCAGTACTACAGGGCAGAAGAAAATTGCCCATTGAACCTGAGAAATACTAGCCACAAGCTTTACCACAGACAATGAGAGAAATTTATGTAGACCAAAACAAAATCTCCAGTCTATATCTAGCATCCTTTCTATTACAGGCTCTTTTTATCCGTTCACAAGAAATTATGCAAAAGGGAAAGACTTACAGACCTGGTCCTTCAATTCTTGGGTTACTACATAACATCATCCATGAAGGGAGCAAAAGCAATCCTCTCTTTGGAGGATGAGCGCACTTCCACACAGGAAACAAATGATGCCACTGCTTTATACTTAGGCTGCCTGGAGAAAGCAGGGGCCATCAGATAAGGAAGGAATTCTTCTTCTCCTCCACCCCTGTGAGAGCGAGGAGAGTGACACAGAGCCAGATGCCGGGGCTGACAGGCATCTGCTTATCTTTTTGGCCAACTCCATAGTAGCACTAAAGTGGCATTTGCAGAGGAAATAAGCGTATCTAGAAAAGCTGCTAGATCTCTAAAGAAAAAGAGTTTACTGTTCTTATGTGAGGCTGTTTCTTGGGAAAAAGACAAGCAGAGCAGATGAAACTTCAGAAAGAGAATCACGGGACACGGAGGATCCTTTCTGAAACTACTTGGAAGTCAAGATGTTGGGAGCCAGTCATTGACATTTCTATCTTATTGCTAGCAGATGCGTAGCAAAGCTTGCTTTGACAAAGGGGTGAGCATGAGATAAAGTAATGGGAAACTGTCCAAAGGAATTTGAAGAGGCATTTGGAGCTAGAGTGACATGGCAGTTCCTACTGAAGAGGTGTTTTGATCAGAATCCTATCTGAATCAGACTTCAGGGCTGATGTTTGAAAAAGTTTGGAATTGCACTTTTAACTTTTGATTCAAATCTGTTCCAGGTCTGAACTGGTAGACACCAACGACTTTTACACAAACAAACACTGCTGAGTTTCATGTTGAATCTGCAGTGCTGCACAGCGTGAACATTTACTCACTTCTCTTCCATATCATCTCTTAAACTTGGGGTAACTTTCTGATTGATTGACAAAGCTTTTACCTGCTCCTTCAAACCATTCTTTAAGACAAATGTCCCCTTTGCTTTTACAAAAGTGAAGTGATAGCAAGTCAGGGAAATAGATAGGAGAAGGCCTATTAGAAAACTTGCACGTACTCCTGAGAAATAATAAGCTATACACTTGTCTCCCAGACTTTCACGCATTACTCATCTGCCCAAATTGTCTTCCTCCTCCGTGTCAGCATCTAGCTCAATGACTAAGGGTTTTCTGCTGTTTTGTAACAGCTGGATGTGAGGACTGTGTTGCAAAGTACTTGCAAGGCATAGCAGCCTTTCACTGATGACTCAAGATGGGACTGTGCTCTAGACATCATTGTCCCCCTGAATGGAAAAGCTGGGTTCCTGAGAGGATGGGACAATGGATGGTCTGCCAGGGTGTTTTTTGGGTGTGGCACAAAGAGCTGAATTGGAGGGGCAGGCTATGCTACTGCTCCTTCTCCTGTGGTTGTTGAATGGAAAGGGATTTACAGCTGCCTCTGCCCACAAACTTCTCATAACCAGCTGCTTCACAGGGCTCTCCCTTCTTGCTCAGCCTCAAGGATATGCCTGGCAAAGAGGATGGGTCCCTCTGCTTTTAGTTCTTTCTCTTTCTTCTGTGGCATCCTGGTGGCATCTTCACACCTTCGCTGGAGCCCTAGAGCTTTCATGGCCAGGACACAGTGGCTGCTTCCTCAGAGGTGATCAGCTACCCCACTCCATCAGCCTCTCCATCTCACCCCTCTGCCTAGCTTCACAGCTGTCTCTCAAGCAGCTCTTACCTCTGTGCTCTGCTTCTGTCATCTCAGTACTTATCTCTTTCTGTAGGTGGTGGCTGCTTATGAAGAGCCCCTGCTGCTCTTTCCTCCCCTGGAGATGGATTTTTCTAGGGCACATCTCTGACCTAAAGTGGGTTTTTTGGGGCAGAAGAGTTCATCCTGCCAGATATTTGGCTTTGCTCCCAAGAAGACAGGGCTTCTTTGGGACCTTTTTCTAAAGAGTTACCAGGTTTTATGCCAACCTACTACTCCTACATTCTGAATCACTGATGAGATCCTCAGAGGAAATGTTGTTCTTCAGGTAGAGTGGGATGAGAACAGCAGCCCCAGTCAGTCTGACTGCATCCCAAGTGTGGTGAGGCAGCGTTATGACTGCTCTTTGAAACTGCAAAATAAATAAAAAATAGGGAAATGATATTGACTTCACATTCAGTGTCCCTTTCATGAACTGGGTCTCTGTGTTTTATAACCCAGTACACAGATTGTCCCTATAAATATCTCAATGATCAAGTATGAAAAAAGCATACATCAGAGACAGGAGGATTTTGTCTTCCTTGTAGCTCACCGAGAAAGTATGATTTACAGTGAGAGCAGCATTGTTATACATTTAAAGCAGCCAGTCCTCGTAGTCAGCAACTTGTGATGGTAAAATACAAGTGCTGCCTCCTAATTCTCTCTGGTACCAGCGTGTGGGCTCCAGCCCCAACCTGTGCAGCAGGGACAGCGAGTGCAAGGGGCAGGAGGGAAGCAGAGCAGGGTTGCCCTCTTCGCTTTTGGGCTAGACCAGAGTTAACAACACTTTTTTGTCTTCTCTTCCCCTAGTCCCCAAGAGTTGCTTGAAGTTTTAGGAGGGAGAGTTAGGATTGATGGGGCTGCAATGATAGCTGTGTGTGCTGGGTATTAATGCACTTGTCATCATAGATACCTCAAGGTTTTCTTGCTACCATTAAGTGCTCTTTCAAGAAGAGTTATTGATTACAGGCGTGGCCTTGCATACAGATTTTTAGGCCATTGGTGGTCTTTCATGTCAAAAACATAAAGGAAAACTTTGAATAACAACAAATTACAACACTTCCATTCCTGTTTCAGCTCTATGCCAATTGTCTACAATGCAGTGGGAGTCTTTCAACTGCTTAAAAATAACTGTTCTGCTTTTTTGGGAGCTCCTCACTGAAAATGTCTGTCTTTGTGGAGACCTTTAGGAGAAACCTTGTACCTTCTCTGTTGCCTTAGCTTGTATTTGGACATCAAGCTAAGAAGGTTAAACTGTGCACAGCCTGTGCCCGGATTGCAACTATGTGGAGATGTAAGGCTGGAGAAAATAATCACTCACTTATTAAAAAGCTTAATTCAACTCCATGAGAAGGAGAACTGGATGTATCCTTTCTGGAGCTCCTTTCTGAGCTCCCATGCAGATAAGGCAATTTGCTCTCACACTGGAGCACAGGTGAAAATTTGTTCTTGCCTGTAGCAGCTGGATGTGAGCTCTGTGGTACCAGGCCTGTGTTAAAAGCACTCACACAGCAGTGCTAGTCTTGGATGGAGGTTTCAGAGAGGGCTGGGCAGGCAAACTGCAGAAAAACTAATACAAAGAGCACAACACACACCTAGAAATGTCTGTTAAGCACTTCCAGAAGGCTGGGCAGCTGTAAAGGTCAGACTCTGAAGGAAGAACCTTTCCTTTGGAAAGAAGACCTGATCCATTGAGGCAAAGACACTGAGAGCTGCACAGCAACGCACCTGGAGGGAGCTTGATGCAGGATAGCTGGACAAGGGAAATCTGTGTCCTCCTCAGTGAGGATACTGGTGCACAGTACAGCTGCATCACTCTTATCAAGCAACCGTCTGATGGACTAATGCCAACAGTGGTACTTCAAATATCGTCTGTTCAAACACTCCCATCTCTTAGCTTCTGCTCTGGACTGTTTTTATTTAGGGATATTGATAAAAGAAAAGAAAATGTGTTAGATACTTCATACTTACTGTGTTGTAGAGGAAAATACCATTACTAAACCACATTTTCCTTTTTTTTCTTCCTACCTGAGTTTGTCTTGTCTATTTTGACTGTAGGTATCTTTGCAGCAAGTCCCATCTGCTAATCTGTGTTGACATTTCCTTGTAAAAAAGATCCCTTTTGTCCACTGGATCTTAGACACTTTCTTCACTCTACACAGCTAGGAATGAAAAAGAGAAAGCCATGTTCACAAAACTTTTGGTCTAGTTAGCATCACACAGGAATTTGCCAGATCAAAGCAAATTCAATACTCTTCCATTTTTCAGTCTGTTTCAGTACAGATGCTGCAATGTGAGCAGCCATCAGTGAGACACAGTGGAAACTTAAAGATGAGAGGCTGTAAAGATAAACTCTATCTTGGCAGAGAGGGTCTGAGGGAGACTTTATTCCCTCAGATACTCCAGGAAAAGTGGGATTCATCCCACCTGACTCTCAGCACTTATGTTGTAGACACGCACCTCTGGCTATGTAGGCAGCCTCTGGAGTTAAAGGAAGGAAATAGGCATTTCAGCACTACAGCTCATTGCCCCTGTTTTTGACATCTACCTTAGGAAATGCAATTTGGGTGGGTTTTTTTCTTCTTACAAAGTGGGTCTAGACATCTAGTTCAGATCTAGATGTTGAGACTGGGAATATCTAAAGCTAAACAGAGAAGTCTCACTCCAGCAATGTATGTACCAGCCCCTGTTTAATTTGAAAAAACACTTTGGAAAAGAAACCATTCTATCACAGAATCGCAGGCTTGTAGGGGTTGTAAGGGACCTCGAGATCATATAATCCAACACCACTGCTAATGCAGGATGACCTACAGCAGGTTGCACAGGACAGCGTCTAGGCAGATTTTTAATATCTCCTCTCTGGGCAGTCTGTCCCAGTGTTCTGTCACCCTCAGAGTGATGATGTTTTTCCTCATGTTCAGATGGAACATGAGTATTACAGTATGTGCCTGTTGCCCCTTTTCCCATTGTTGGGCACCACTGAAAAGAGTCTGGCCCCATCCTCTTGACACCTGCCCTTTAAGTATTTATAAACGCTGATGAAATCCCCTCTCAATCTGCTCTTCTCCAGTCTGCTCTTCTCCAGACTAAACAGACCCAGCCTTCCATCATATGAGAGATGCTTCAGTTCCCTCATCATACTCATAGCCCTCTGCTGGAGTCTCTCCAGTAGTTCCCTGTCTTTCTTGAACTCGGGAGCCCAGAACTGGACACAGGACTGTGGCCTCACTGGGGGAGATCAGAGGGGGAGGACAACCTCTCTTGACCTGCTGGCCACTCTCTCCTTAATGCACCCCAGGATATCATTGGCTTTCCTCGCCACATGAGGACACACTGCTGGCTCATACTCAACTTGTCCACCAGGACTCTCAGGTTCTTCTCTGCAGTCCAGCTTCCCAGCAGGTCAAGCCCTAACCAGCACTGGTGCTTGAAGTCCTTCCTCCCTATGTCCTGGACCCTGTCTGCCCAACTTGCTAGCCCATCTAGGTCTTGCTGAATGGCAGTGCAGCCTTCTGGTGTGTCAGCCACCCCTCCTAGTTTTGTATCATCAGCAGAATTGCAGAGGGTACACTCTGTTGCTTTATCCAGGTCATTCATGAGTATATTGAATAGGACTGGACTCAGTACTGAGGCACACCACTGGCTACAGGCCTTCAACGAGAGTCTGCACCACTTATCACAACATTGACATTGGCTTTCCTCAGGTCCTCAGGCAGATTCTTCTTTTCTCCATGACCTTTCAAAGATGATTGAGAGTGGCTTAGCAATAACATGTCAGCTCCCTCAGCATTCATGGGCAGATCCCATGGATTTGTGAGTGTCAGGTTTGCCTAAATGATCTCTAACCTGATCCTCCTCTACTGTGGGAAAGTCTTCCTTTCTCCAAACTTTCTGTCTTACCTCCAGGGTCTGGGATTCCTGATGGCAGTAAACACCAAGGCAAAGCAGGCATTCTGTAACTCTGCCTTCTCTGCATTCTTCATAACCAGGGTACCTTCTAGGGACCTAACCCATGGGATTCTTCTGAGCAGGTCTTTGAAAATACCAAACTTAGCTCTCCTAAACTCCAGGATTGTAATTCTACTTACTGCCCTGCTCCTTCCACACAGAATCCTGAACTCCACCATCTAATGGTCACAAGGGAAGACAATAGCAATGCTTGCAGAGTCTAAGGCTATGGAGCTGCCCAATGGAGAGAAGGCTGTTTACCAACAGGCTATTGACAGATTTGGAAACTCGATTACCACCCATGGAAAATGAAACTAGCCATTTGCGGCAATGTTATTAAACTGATCACCAATTAGATCCCAGCTGCACTGTATAACAGCTGCAAGATATTTCCAACACTGATAAGTCATGATATTAGGCAGAAGTATGACCAAGTGCTGGCAACATACAGTCTAAACCATTTTGACACCAGTGGGAAATGCACATTGCTGAGGGGAAACCAATAAACATGAGCCATTATGACTTGCCTTTTTTAGACAATATGCTGGGGGAAAGGGGAAGGAGGTCACCTACTGCTGGGCCACTGGTAGAGCAGTGCATAGCACACCAAAATACAGTTGAGAGAGGAGTCATGGCCGAAGACAGCATTCTAGCATCTGATAAGGACATTCTTCTTAGACATCAGCAGCTTTAGGGCAACATGAAGTTAGATCACCAAGTGAAGCCCTTGGAAAATGTGAAAACACAGGATCCTCTTGACTCTGGTCGAGCTTCTTCAGAAGGAAGCAGCATCACCACAATGATGCTTCTGTACAGCCACTAATATTAGCGTAGCCCAGATCAGCAGCCCTGAGAAAAACTGAAAGAGATTATTGGAAAGAAATCCCTCTCCATTACCATATGCTGAGAATAATGTCTGGGTTGTCAAAGGTGAAAGTGCTACCACTGGTGCAATCAGAAGCCTGCTTTGCCACGCTCCCAAGGGGAGGAGAGTGAGGTTAGCCATTCATCTACCGCACCATCTTTTGTTCACCTTTTTGCAGGGTGTTTTAAGGCAAGACCTCTGCAGAGAGGTAAATGGGCCTAGAGCACATCTAATAGGACCTACACAGTGGAAATTGCAAGAGACAAGAGCATAAAGGAGGCTCCAGAAAATAAATATCCGTCCATGTGGCTGTAATGTAAACAGAAATTGCTCCATCTCTCTCATTAGATCTCCCAATCAAAAATCAGCTTAATTTTGCAAGCCTGACCCTGTAGTGTGGTATTACCCAGCTGGTAATGCATGGGACATGCTAACCTAATAGTGTTAAATGTGTGCACACTTTTCTGACTTCCAACACACCAGTTTCCCAAACTGTGGCATGCAACAGAGATAATAGGTTACACTTTATTGGCTCTTCTGCCTTTTTTTCAGCTGCTGAATTTCATTAAAAGATGGGTAAAAGACATTAATTACTTCCCTAATATTCCTGTAATTGCTATTGCTTTGCCACAGGGAGGATATATGATAGGAAGTGGAAGAGGAGGTGATCTTTTTAGGTGGAAGAATGGGAAGGGAGGTGTTCATCAGTCAGTCCTTCTATTAAGATGCAATCCCAGATGATAAAAGAAGTTTAAGGGCCCCTGCTGCTTTAGCACTTCTCCATGTTTTCATTATTGGAACTAGAGAAAGAATTGCCAAGCTCACAGAGATAGTGTGTTATCGCTGAGCTGGTCCCTTACTTTGGCCAGTTTTACATCTTTGTAACATTGACAATTTCAGCAGAATCCCCCCAAGATTTCCACCAGGATAAATGAAGGGGGACTTTGTTGCCCTGCTTTTATTGACATTGCAGCCCAGTAATACCTTTCAGTGCTGATTTTATTTTTTTCAGAAGGCAGTTACACAAAGCTGTCGTAACACAGGTGGTAACAACCTTCCTATGCCATCAACCTTCAACATAAAATGCTTCTGTCTGTCCTTACTAGTTTGTACCTCTCCACTCGCTCCCAGAGGAGGAATTGCACTGCTCCTGACTAGGTGCAGGGCTGGACCATACAGCCACCTGGCAAAGAGCTCAGTGTGTGCTGCTCAGCTGTGCAGGCAGCAGCTCACACTGCCATCTCCTGACTTTCACAGCCCTGATGAGAGGTGCAACCTTCTCGCTTGGTGTGCAGAGCTGCTGGTGGCACACAGAAGCTGCAGTCCTGAGGTGTGTCATTGGAAAATTCATCCTTAGTCTTGTGTTTTGGAGTAGAGCTTAGAGGAACCAGTTCCCAAATGTCTGGAGGCTCTTCCATTGGCTCATGAATGACTATTATTATAATTAAAAGGTGCTTGAGCTGGAAGCTTATTCCAATAAACCTTTATTAAGCATTAACAGTAGAAAACATGCTGCCTATTTGGATTCTCTTTATTGAATATACATACAGGCAAATTTTAAAAACCTTTCTCCCTTGGTCAAGGGATGTTGATTTCTGATGGGGACAAAAATATAGTTGATTGTAGCTTCTTTGCATCTGCAAAAAGTGTGGTGCAGTTTTGTAGGTGTGTTTCATCTGCTCCTCACACTTCTGCATCTTTGTGTATGGTGAGCTCGCTGGAACAGGAACCCTCTCTGTATTTACAGCTGTGCTTCACTTACTTAAAAAAGGAGTCATTTGGTGGCACAGTTATGCTATAATAACAAAGAGTAAAGTCAGGCTTCAGAGGCCTTGGGCTTCCCAAGCTTTGCTCTAAACCTGTGCTGAGCTCATGATGCTAAATTTTTTGAGACCTCACCCATTGCCATAACACTAAGACAAAGCCTTGTTACTCATAAATTAATTAATATATAACAGCTATTTATTATGAGACTACCAAAACCACTTTAGAAACGTAGGTGTATGGCAGAACCGGGGCAGTGTTGAAAATCCTGACGTATTGGAGGCTTTTGTTTGGTCTGTTTGTTGATAGTTCTTTCGAAACTAATCTTTACAAATATTACATACCCTTCTAGGTGCTTTATTCTTACTATGTGTGTACAGATACCAACATATTAGTGAGCCCTCTTCTTGTTGAGAAATATCGGGCACAACTTAGCAACCAATAAGCCTAAGGGAAATTGTAATACCAATAAGTAGATGCCCAAAATCAGATAATTCAGTTCCACTTGTGACCTTTATCTACAGCTCAGATGCTGTTTTTCTATGCTGTGGTTTCAGAAGGATTGGGGAAGTCCTCTTAGGGCATGAGATGTAGCCCAAAGGCCAGACATTTTTTTCTGGTGGATGAGTGTCAAGGTTTGGAGAGGAGAGCAGTGACCTTGAAGCAGACCCCAGACTGATGCCTGAATCTCACAACTGAATACAGGAGTCCTTTTAATGCTTTTCACTGTCACTCATTTTAATATCTAGGTATGCTTTGATTTACTTCCAAATCAAACAGCACAGCAATATCCTAGAAATTAATAAATGCAAGAGTGAGGGATGTTTCTTGGCAAAATACTGTGCATACCTATTGCACAGCATAAATAATACATTGTGATAATTAATAATGATAAATAATAAATAATGCAGTCAGTTGCAGCACTGGGGACTGTGAACAGACCTACATTTATGGAAGTTGAAATTTTAAGATTAATGGACAATGGTTCAAGCACTAAGATATGACACTTTGTATTATTGCACAATTCAAATCATTTTAGCATTTAGTTAGGATATGTAGTTACCCATCTTTATTTTGAGTGCTTAACACCTAATGACAGTTATATGTCTGTGTACCTTTTGAGTGTTAGGTTTACAGGTCTGCAAATCAATTCCCATGACTTAAACCTCTCTTATGGAGCAGGAGTGGGCATACAATTGCACCCATAATTACATGTGCCCTTAGAATTAGTGGCACAGAAAGAGAGGGCTGATGCAGCTGAAATGCAGCCACAGAGCATTTGAAAATTTGCCATCACACAATATATGTAATGAGTATAAAGTATTCTTACTTAATATTTGCCATCCTATACTATTCATAACCCTGTATTGCCTCCTCCACTGAACTCATTTATCGGCCCTGCATATTAGCCCTGGCTCTAATAGGAAGTGGGAGAGCTGATTGACAGTTCATTGAACCAGATACTTCTTAAGGGAAAAATTGAGGAGGTTAATTATAATATCTCTTACTGCTTTACTATTTCAGTGAGCCACAGTGTAAATATAACGTAAGCCTAGAATGGGAACCAATATTTTCCTGACACCTCCCCAAGCAGGCACTCCAGATTTTATGATGCTGAAGAGTCAGAGAATTCAGGTCCTATTCCCCTGTATAGCAAAACAGGGACTTTCAAACAGAAAAATAAATTTGTTGGCTTTAACAATATATATTTTTGGTTAACTTAGCAGTTTCAAAAGTCCCTGCTTTCCCATGAATTCAAATGGGAGCTGAATTCTCCGAGTTCTGCTCTGCTGCAGACTGTCATGTTGGCAATCTGTAAGTCATTTATTTATTATTTTTCACTGTAAGTGCAGCACCTTTTTCAGTGATTTGATTCTTTGGTCAATTATATATAGTGGTTAGAATGGCCGTTGTACTCCACTGCTATTTCATTTAAAGATACATTGCTTGGGCCTCCTTTCAGCCAAGTACTTAGGCAGGTACCCAACTTAAAGTGCAACAACATCAACACTGAGTCATCTGTTTTAAATTAGGCACTCTAGCTGAATGAGGACCTTAATTAGGCAAGTGCAGCTTTAAGGAGTCCTTTGCTTTTGTCATGAAGCATAACCCACTGTCATCAATAGAAAGTTTGCTGGAGTGAAGGCTTCATCCCTGTATTTTGAAGGCGCAGGTCTCCCCAGTGATGCTGTTTTATCATGTGTTTTTATCACTCCATCCCTAATGTCTTTCACTTCACAAGAAGAGAAATGAAAAGAAAAATGCAGAGACAGGAAGGTGGCAATTTAGGGCCCATGCATCTGTGTGACAGGCATCCTAAGGGAGAAGAAAGCAAAATATTTAGGAAGTTCTGTACAACCACTGCTCAACTACAAGACCACCCCACTGCAGGTAAGAAATGAGAAATTTTGAGGGCTACTGAGCACTGACTCCTCACAGTGGATCAGTGCTAGAAGTTATTTAGCACAGGTGTTTCTGTAATTGTGACACTGATAAAATTCAGTGTTCACTGGCCCTCAAGCACCTCCCTCCCACCTCTGCAGTGGTCTGGTATTAGTATGCTGGGGCTGCAATGAAAACCTTATTATCACCTGGGCTGTGTCAGACCTGGAGTTTTCCTTGCCTTGTGCATGCATCCCTCCTTGCCTGGGCATTGGTCTGTGTGTTTGTAGCTTATACGTGTGCTTTGAAGTGAATCAGATGGTTGGTATTGGTCATTGTCTGTGCGCAGTATCTCTACAGAGCTAGGGAAGTTCTCTTTTCCTGCAGCAATGCAGTGTGAACTCCTTTTATCCCATCCCAACTCCTGGTTAGGATTTGAGGTGAGGAAGCAGTGGATGTGTGTTGTGTAGGAGTGAGACACAAGGCTCCTCTGCTCCGGGCAGATTTCCGTACAGGCTGAGAACTCCGTCTGTTTGCTGAGAAGGGAAGCTCAAATTTCTGTTTCTTTCACACAGCAGTTGACACAACGTCCCTTGGTCTTTGACCCAAGGTCTCCTGATATCCCTTTACGCAGACATGGGATGGGGTTGGGGGGATAGAGAGGTAGAGGAGGGGAGAGAGGGAAAGAGGAAAGGAAAATGGAAGAAGGAATCAAATATGTGAGATTTTTAAGAGGAAGTAGTAATTTTAGGATACCAAAAGACACCCTTAGGAAAAGCCTACAAGTGACAGGTTACTTCACATCCCACACTGAAGCAGCAAACTTCAAACTAAATCAATTGGAATCATTTGTCTGTGTTTAATTTAATTACGGTAATCAATTAGGCATGCTGAGAGAAAATGGTGGTTGGCACTAGTGTTGCTGAGGGGACTTTCCCAGGGATTAAGGTTTCTTCCTCCTATTCCAGCCTTGAGGATGCTAGTGACTGCCCCATGGGCGGAGAAGCAGCCAGTCAGATGTACCATGCCCTCTAATGGAAGCCTGGCTTGTCAAAAACTGAATAAGCTTTCTTCTCTCCAAACCGTAGTTCCTGGAGCACAGAGGGCAATGCCACCTGACCAAGCTTTGCAGGAGGGCATTTGGCTCTGATGGAAGCAGTGCAGCATGCAGACAGCTCTTGACTTGGCCAGACGCTGCCTGTCCACTCTGCTGTGTGCGGAGGTCTCCAAAACCCAGTCCCCAGTGGCCCTGGGTCTGCTCTTATTCCACGACACTGGGTGTCCCTCCACAAGCGCGGCACAGTAAATCTGCCACCTGATTCATAGGTATGTGAATACTCAAGAGCTGACTGTAATAATAATACCATCTTTATAAACAGGATTTTATCACTTTTTCCCTTTTTGTAGTATGAGAATGACATATTTGTTCCATTTCTCTTAGGTATAGGAATCTTAGCCTGCTGCACTTGAGTTGCTAATTCTTTCTGCATCCCTACCTATGATTCATAGGGTTCTTCAACTCTTGCTCCACGTATGCACAACACACAGCTGGGATACTTCTTCATTTACACTATTTTGCACATCTTTAACAAGTTACTTGCTACCAAGCCAACACACGTCCCACACAGATGTTAGAGCTCTTAAGACCCAAAGAGAATGTGTCTGAGAAATTTCAAGAGCAGGACATGGGAAAAGGCAATCACTCTTCCCTTCACTCCTAAGGAGAATGTCAGCAAGTATAGCAGCATAAAATTAAAAACGAAGCCAACATGCAGGAAAAAAAGAAAGTATCAAACATTTGACAGATAGACAGGACTGACAAATAGACAGGACAGACATGGTTATGGCATAGAAAGTGTTCAGATAAATAATATTTATTCTAACACTTCATCATCACCATATCAGCTAGACACTTTGTTGGTGGGGAGAAGAGAAAAATAAAATTTATCTTGCCATTTTTGCTTTACTAGGGAATATGTAACAGTTGGCAGTGTAATACACTTTTTATTTTCATGAGTTATGGATGTGCATGGCCATCCCTAAAAAATTGAAATAAAAACTGTATTACACCGCCAAGTCTCATATATTATATTTATACCATACCAGAGGAGGTGTCTGCAGAGCAACTATAGATATAAACTTTTATTATATCTATAGTTTCTCATGTTATTAGTATAGTTGTGAAAATAATAGGATTTACTGAAGGTTGTTATTCCCCCTAGCATCACTGATGTGGTATAAACAATATATTGACCTTTTGGATATTTTTGTACCATTGCAATGGATTTGAAAATGTGGTCACCTGATGTGAGTAGCCTGAGCTCTTGTCCCCAGTCTAAGGCAATGGGCTGCCAGTACCTTTGTAAGGCAATATTCAGATTAGCCTCATAACATACATGCTGGTACTACCGACAGCGCTTCCCTTTTCTACTTCTCAGTGTGTGGGGAGCACTAACCAAACTCTAGCCCATTAAATAAATGCAGAGAGGGCGTGAAGGCCCCAGGCTGCTGCAGACTGCAGTCTGGCAGAGTGCTCCATCACATTGGTTAGGTACCTACATGAGAGTGGCACAGATATTTGCCACTGAAACAGGTAAAGCCCAGAGACCTTATTAAGCAAGACCTTTTCAAAACCTCTTGAAGCTTTTTAGGGTGGCATTCGTGATTCTTGACTGATTTCTCAGCCTCTTGCCAAGGCAAAACCCTTGATCCCTGGGGATGCATTGGCTGCTCCCTTTTCCTTAGCCCAGACAGAGACAGAGAAGTAAGCACCTGCTCAGTCCTGCCAGGGAGGTCCTGTGGCACTTGACACTGCAAAGCCATAGCAAAGGATCCACAGAGGAGGAGTCTCTGGGTACTGCCCTGCTGGTGGGCACAAAGATGTTAGATAAAGGTATGTGTGGTGATTTAGCCCTGGTTGGAGGCCAGACAGCCACAAAAGTCCCTATATCACTCCCCTTTTCAGGTGGACAGGGGAGAAAATATATATTGAGAGGCTTAGGAGTCAAGGTAAGGACAGGGAGAGATCATTCCACAATCAGCATCAATGGGCGAAACAGACTCAACACAGACTAAAGGAAAGAATACTTGCTAATTTGTTACACTACACACACAGAGTGACACCAGAGTCTGATAATGAGAAGTGCAACCAGATCTTAAAATGCCTCCCCCCACCCCTCTCTTCTTAGCACTTCGCTTTATTCAGATTTTACTCCTTTCTTCCCCCCAATATTGTGGCACGGGGAGGGGCAGGGAATATGGGAATGGGCAGTTTCAGTCAGTTCCTCATGAGTTGTTTTCCTTCTTGGCTGGGGGGGCATTCCTCACACCCTTCCCCTGCTGCACTGTGGGGTCCCACCCACAGCAGACAGTCCTCGACAAACATATACAATGTGAGTCCTTTCCCACCGGGTTTCAGCTCTTCACCAGCTGCCCCAGTGTAGGTCACTTCTATGGGGTACAGTCATAAATCAGAGAATGTCTCTCAGTCTCTCAGGCCCAGACTGGAGCAGCCTGGTCATCCACGGGGTCACAATTGCCCCCCCCAGCAAATGTACTCTGGCATGGATCTCTCTCACTCATCTGTGTCTCTGTCTCTCTCCATGGGCTGCAAGTGATGGCAGAGGCTTGTTTCAACATGGGTCACAGCATCTCCTGTAAGTCCCACCTGCTCCAGTGTGGGGCCTCTCCACGGGCTGCAGGTGGGGTCTCGGCCTTTTCCATGGGCTGCAGGGGGACACCTGCTCCACCATGGGTTTCTCCATGAGCTGCAGGGGCGTCTTTCTCTCTGGCACCTGGGGAGCCTTTTCCCCCCCTTCCCTGACCTTGGTGTCTGCACAGCTTCTTACATCTTCTCACTCCCTTCTCTGGTGGCAAAAAGCAGCTGCTAGCAGGTTTTTTTTCTCCTAAATGTGATTCCCAGAGGCGCTGTGACCATCCTTGATGGGTTCAGCCTTGGTCAGCAGGGACTCTGGCCTTGAGCCAGCTGGTGTTTGCTCTGTCGGGCCTGCTTCTTGCAGAAGCCACCTGCCACAGATACTTGTGGTAACATGGATGTGGTCCACTGTCCTGCACACATTGTGTGCCTTTCTCCATTGCAAGGGAAATATGCCCGCTGACAAATTGCATTTGCTCCTGTAGGTGCACAAAGGTACCTGCTCAAGTTCTCTGAGCTCAGAGGCATAGGAGAAGCGAAGAGCACTTGCTTACTGATGGGAAGTGCCATTAAAAATGGGTCTGGAAAAGCAACATATTTATAGCCTCACACAGCACCGTATGGCACATGGTAGCAGAATTCTTCAACTGAGATAGATGAGCAAATGCAAATTTCAGCTTAGGTTTGAGGGGTTTGGGTTTTTTTAATTGAGCTGTTTGTTTGGTTTGCCCTCCTTGTCTTTGAGTGCTCAGGTTGACTTGGTTGTATCTCGCCCCTTGCTTTCTGGAAAAGGCTGTAGGGGCATACAGCTTTAATTGTTTAAATAAGCCTATATCCACTTGAAGAAGGGGATGGGGAAGCGTGGAAGAAAGGATATGCCTGGGGATAACAGGCTGAGAAGCTGAAGTCAAAAGGACACATAGCTCAGGCCCTCAGGACTGGAAAAGGAGCCCTGAGAAACTTGAGGTCAGCCAGGCCAGAGGCAAAACTGATTTCTTTTTAATCAAGCTTAACTGTTTATATTAATACATGAATTTGTGCACAGTGATTCAACTCACCTTTTTAGCAGATCTTTAAAGGAAAATTTTTTAAGCCTGGGCCTATGTCTGTAAATGACATTTGGGTTTATAAAGGGCTGATGTAGTCCTTCGAAAATGAAGCAGTTACCTTGCTATTAATGCACATCCAGCTCAGCTCAGGAGAGTCTTAATTTCCCACCCTGTCACCATTCCCCTGTTCATCAATAAAACCAGCATAGCTCAGCTCCAGCTCTTTTCTATAGCACCTGCAGTGTAAGTCGTCTCAGAAGCGACCATGGGGCACTGCCTTTTATGTCAACATTGTACCAGCCCGCACAACCCTGTGCCACCACAGTGCAAGTATTCAATAACTCCTGCTAACATGAAATCCTCTAAACTAGCAGACCTAGTAGTCTTACATCAATCTTCCTCACCCTTATTTGCACCTCAGCTCAAGAGATATCAGGTAGACAATAAACTTATATCCCTTGGTGGGACCATACCTCTGGGTTAGGACAGAAACATTTGAAGAGGTCTCCACAGTGATGCCTGCAGTGGTCCAGGGCTTCCTTGGGGAGCAAATAGCATCCTCCAAAATCTGGGGCACTCAGTCTACCATCACACCACACACCACTCACAAGCCACACTCCAAAATGCAAAAGACATGCTTCTGTTAATGTGTTAAGGTAGCTGGTGGCTCACGGAGAGGCCTGGGTAACTATTGTAGTTTTGCTGATTTATTAAGTGCCAATGGTGTTTTAATACTGTTTGTGTTTCAGAAATAAAGATAGTCACTGCCCTGAAGGCTTACAATCTGAAAGACAGATACACACAATACACAACTCCCAGTGGATACTCAGAAGAAAGATTTTTTTTATTAAGGAGCTATTCTGATTTAATTTGCTTCTTTAATGTGATATTGGAGCAGTGCAGGGTTGAGTGTCAGCCAGCTGAAAACACTCCTCTGCTGGGCTGCAAAGTCTGAAAGGGGAGTATTGGCATGTGGAGAGAGGGGATGTGCAGCCCCAGTCTTCTGACTTGATCAGAGTTGCAGGATGTGGATTCCTGGTGCTTTACTCCTTGACCAGCAACCTCCATCAACGTGCCTCTTATGGGAGACTCTCACTCATCAGCCTGAGCCAGGAAAGCTAAGCAACTAACACTTGGTGTTAAAGGACATGATGGCGAGGTGGCAGGAGTTTCTGGCTGTTTCACAGCAGGGTTGTTGAAGCAGGTGGTGTATGTGTTATGGGGAGGGAGAAGGGCTTACGATTTTATAGGCCTCTCATGGACACTGAATTTGGCACCCACCTAGAGTTTCTGTTTCACTCTGTGGTCAGGATCTCTGGGACAGACGAAGTTGATGGAAAGAGACTTGTATTCACCCACCCAGCTAAGAGACCGGAGATCTGGGAGGCAAAAGGGCACAGGTGGTACTTCCAAGAACTCCAGCATCCAGGCAGCTGTGCCTGCACGTACATCTGGATGCAGGCAGAGACGTGTGAGCCTTTGTCAGCCTCCGTGGGAAATAAAACAGCCTGGAGAGCCATGAGGCTGGCAGCAACTTCTGCAGCAGCGTGAGAGTTCAGCTCTGGTAAAAGGCAAATTCAGGTGGGCATCCCTCCCCAGAGTTTTGCAGGGCTGACAAAACTGCCTGCTGCAGGGGACACGTGGCTTCCACTGTTTCCCACGATCCCACCAAGGGCCTCGCACTCCCACACAGAGTGAGCTACAAGGGGAGAGACCTTAGTCCTTATTCTTTCACTTAAACCAGAGCCAAAATCAATTTTGAAAAATTATCTCAAAGTTGCTTTCAACTCAATCCGGGTGTTTCTTTACTGCTAGAATATCACCCCATACACTGGAATCGTTATTACATCACACTAATCTAATTTAAATGCATTTTTACTGTACTTGGTTTAATGAATGTGGAATGTGTCACTATGAAATTGCACCATTAATTTGATAAATAGGACTTGAAGGTATAATTTTTTCCAGCATTGCAGACTAATGAAGCTAAAATACATATATAATAAGAAGTGTAAATAATAAATTATTCTTAGGAGCAAAAAAATTAATTAGATCTTACCACAAATTGCATCTCAATGTCAAAGTTTTTTTACACTACTGACTTTCAAACTAGTTGGAACATGACTGTGATCCTTGGAAAGTTTCTTAAGTAATTAGTGTGTGTGCACATATTTGGAAACATACCTTAAGAAACTATCATCCTTTCTACCGGTCCTTCACATGTAGCTTTTTCATGTTCCCGCCTCTACACCTGAATTTTAATAGCATTTAGAAGAATTCCTGTTATTATTTGTTCTAAATGCCAGTGGTTTATTTATTGTTTAAGACTTGAGGAAAAAAAAAATAATTAAATTTCCAACACTGACAGGAGAGCAAAATTAGGATGTACTGCATGCAAATTCTCTGCAGAAGCGACCGTGCCCAGCAGCTGGATCGCTGCTTCTGCTGTTGAAATCAATGGGAGTTATTGCCACCGACTTCAATAGGAGGAGAGACTACTGTACAAAGCACGCTACTTTTCACCGGTAATGGAAATGTCACAGCGGTGCCATTCAGGAAGGAAACCAAGTGGAGGGAAATTAAAGAGGAAACTCCAGTCTTGTGCAGTTTAGCTGCTGATAGCTCATCTTGCTCAGCCTACTGCACCCTCAGCCGCTACACAGCGCTGCCTGGTTTAGCATTCTCTTCCTCTTTGTCATTTCTTATTGAGTCCACAAAGAAAGGTTTTATCTCACTCCTCTGGAAAAGAAAGCACCCAGAGATTGAAGAGATCAGGTGGCATTTCACCTCTAGTTTTCTTCATTCCCAGCTGGAGAGCTTTGAATGCTCTGCACAGCCAACTATTCTCTGACTGTTCTATAGCCAGATGAAGGACCATTGGCCAAAATGTCATCTTTAACCTTATTTTCTACTCCTATTCTATAGTTTAACAACCAACATTTTTACTTCCCATTGCTTGATATGCAGCCAAAATTCTGACGTGTTATCAGTTTTGTTGCCAGATAATGCATTAAGCCTTACTAAGGGGTAAACATAATGATCTTCATTAAACCTTCTAAATGTACCCACCTCCTGCTTCTTCAGATGGAGGAGGGCATTGACAAGGAACACTGCTGAAGTGTCTTACAGCTATTTTCCCTTTGCAAGCAGAAGGAGGGAGAGGTGAGTGGCAGCTTTTAAAGAAGAAAAAAAATTTAGATAAACATGAAAGGGTTTGTGAGATTTCCTTTCTTAATGGCAAAGTTTTCCAGCAATAAATCACAATTCAGTCCATGCCATTAGTTTTGGGGGCATTATATCCCCTCATTAAAGTGCATAAACAATTATATTTATTGAAGGTAATGTACTGTGTAGTGCATTATAACGACACTCATTAACATATGTAATCATCATTTGAATGGGCTTTACTACAATGTAAACTGATAATGGCATGATTACCCACTGGGTTATTAACTTTTCAGTCCTAAGATAATAAAAGGTGATACAAGAAACAAAAAGCACATGTGCATTGCCCTTCACACGTGATTTATGTGTTTCACTGCGGAGCTATGAACACAGGTACCCATCATTGGGGAGACTGGCTCTTTATTGCACATTGTATTTGACAGAATAATAAATGTAGCTGAATGGTTCTTGGGTGGGTGTCTGGGGAAAAAAAAGTCCCACGAATGAGGCAGCCACTACTCCAAACTGCAAGACCCAGCAAAGGAAATAATTTTGTCTGTCTCTGTCTCACTGGCACTCTGTGGCTTACGGATCTTCATATGCTCTGTCAGAGTCGCACAGATTAAGGAAAAAAAAATAAATCCATCTTCTTTATACGTTTCTCCTCCTCCCTCCTTCTCAGCCCGCCACACGCTCCTCTCTGCCTGGGCTATAATCTCTGGTTATGAGAAAATGAAGGGATGTGCTATGCTACGGTACCTGTGTGCTAAGGTATTCATATTATGCTAAGTGTATGCTTGTATCAAACAGATGGTTTCAGGTATTGAAATGCAGCTTAGCTGCAGTATCAAAGAATAGATTTATCAGTTTGCTGGAGCTTCTCTTCTATAAAATGCCTATTTGGAGGCATCAGAGGTATTATAAATACAGCTTATTTGTGTAATTTATCAGCCCTCTCCGGGGTTTGTCTCTATGGAATCTTAGTGCCTTAATTTTAATGAATGAGCCTGAGTTTGTTTTAGGAGGGGATGAGTTAAGAAATTTTAAAATAAAAAAAGACTCACGAGCAACCATTCAAAAAAGCACCAGTTACCAATAGACAGGGGCTCTCCAACATTAAGTGGTGTATATATGCTGAAGTGAAAAATGATGCATAAGTCTGCAGTGCCTATGATGAATTAAGATACATGGGATATACCTGGTGAGTCACTGTGGTAGTAGGAGGAGGAGGACCCATTTCTCCACTATACTTTAACTTGCAGACAAGGTACTGATATGTTAATAGATGATGTGAGTTTGCCCTGACACAGCGCCAACACTGAAGTCTGTGGAGCTAGCAACTAGAGAGTTCTCAGGTAGCAGAGAAACAGACCAATACACCTGAGCCAGACTCTAGACTGTTTACAGAGAGTGAGACAAGGACAAGAAAGGGAGTGGCTACTGCTGGCTCCAGCTTTTTTGCACACCTTTGGGACTAGGTGCAACAAGGTGCACAGCCTTGTAACTGCACCAGTTGACCTTGGCAACCAACAGACCCGGCCACAAAAAGGTAGCACAAGAAACCCATGCCCAGGAGAAAAAAACCCGAACACCTCAGCGTACAACCCAGAGTTTGGTGGCAGATACAACCAGGGAGGGAAATAGAAGGGAACACCACTGAAGAAGGGTTAGTGCTGCCATTAAATCATATTCATGTTAATATCGTCATCTCTTCCTTTGGTACTGTTTGAAACAAAACTGTTTGGAACTTCTTTAGCTTGGCATTCCTTTAAGGAGTCCTCTGTCAGTCCCTGATCCTTGAAGAGGCTAAATATCTGCACTTTCAGCTCTCCATGGACTTCTAGAAAGCTCTGGGATGGTTTATGGTTTTCCATTAGCCAAGGGTCTAATAGAGTCCTGAGATCTGTTAAGTGGGAAATTCTTCTCATGGAAAGCAATATACCGTAATTCTTTGCTAAAATCTGAGCCCACACGAGAAATTTCAGCTTGTGGTAAAGACAAGTCTGGGTACAGTAAGTCTGTGCAGGAAATTGCATCATAGTGTTTGTTATTAGACTATCTATCCATGACTTTTTAGATAACAGACACAACGGGCTTGATTCCCTCTTGAACCAAATGGGGCAGATGCTCATTAGATGACTGGCCCTGTGGATGGGAATTTTAAATCATGTCCTGGTACAGCAAGCGCCTCGTTAGTTGATGTAGAGACTGATGAAGGTCTGAGGAGAACAAGAGCACCCTTTTCTGCTCCAGCGACAGTGTTTTTCCAGATCAGTCCTGAGCATTTAGGGAGCCAGCGAGGGCTGTGAGCCTTGCGCTGCTCTCACCTTCCCCCAGCTGAGGCAGACTTTCTGCTGTCCTATTGCCACGAAAAGCACATGTGAACCAAACCTGTTGTTCTTTCCTGGCCATGCTAATGTGACTTACTCTTATGACTGAACTGTTCCTACAGCATATGAAAAATCTAAAATATGAGAAATATAGTATGTGAAAATACTCTGTACAGCCTGAGAGCTCAAGGAATCAATGGCTGCTTCTGCTACCATCAGTTCCAGCTGATAATGTCAGTGCTTGTTTCCACCACCTTTCTTTCCCTATTTCCATCTGTTCAAATTTATGCTTTAGCAAGGAGAAGATCAGAAATAAAAGTCATTATGTTTGGTAGCAGTTTCAACAACTCAGAAGTTTAAAGGTCTCTGTATTTCCTTCAAAGCACCATCCAGTATCATGGGTTTGCAGATACTTCACTATTCAGTAACTACTGCATGAAAACAACGCATGTGTGGTTTAATAGGGTAACTGTTAAAGAGAGGAATAGAGAGAGAATTAGCATATGCCATGCAGAAGTTTGTCTGCTGTTAAGCCTTACGGCCTCTCTGGCAGCCCTGGAAAGTCAACTGATTTCAAAGGTCTGACCCTCCCCAGGGCAGTGGGCTCAGCCCCCCCCTGGAGAAGAGGAAATACCTGACATTGCTCTGGAGTAATTCCTGCTGCTTCGCATTCATAGCAGCCCTGATGGTTTGGGGACCGGAGGGAGCAAATCTCCCCGCAGCTACTGCAGAAGTTTTGCTAGCAACGAGGTGTTCAGAAGGAGTGAAAGGAATCAAAATGGGCAAGATGCTAATTCCTGTGGTAGTGTTTGTGGTACTTTGCTTACATAGCCCAGATTTCAGAGCAGGGCAAATACTGGATTTACTTGGCTCACCAAAGTAAAGCGTGGGCAAGCATTTATTGATGAGAAGGAGATGCAAAACCTGCCTCAGACTGGCATCTGGTTTTTGCCCTGAGATAGTTTTGTAGTCCTTTGTCACAGGGAGCAACCATAGAGGAACTTGAGAATTGTGGTTAATCCAGGGAAGATTTGAGAATGAAGGAAGGGAGGACCTCATGATAGTTTTCATGCTAAGGAGATATTTTCTTTCCCCTTGTGCCATTGTTTCTCTTGTTTTCAAAGTCTCAACACAAATCTAAGAGCTCTGCATGAAAGGTACAGTAGTCTGGGTATAATTACCACAGCTGCCACAGATGGCTCATTTTAACAAGAGACCCTAGGTAAACCTAGTTGTTTAGCCTGCAGCATAAACAAAAAAATATTCTACTTAAACAAGTGGATCTGGGTCTGTGGAGGTGAAGCTCAAATCTGCCTTGCTAAGTTCTGTCATTAAAGAAGTGCAGAAGACATTGATGGGACATGGGTCAGTTCAAAGCTCAGTTTTAATGTGTACCTGGGTAGTCTCTGAGAAGGAGGTCTGGGTGTTGGGATGCACTTTGCCCTACAGCTGGAGTCCCCTGAGCACTGCCTGTGAAATGCAAAACATCCTGCATTCCCTGGGAAGGGAAATTTTAAAACTTGTGAAATTTTCCAGTGGCATCTACCCAGTCACTCTAACAAATCTATCTTCAGGAGGAATACTCCAAAGATTACAGAATCACAGAATCACAGAATCGTAGGGGTTGGAAGGGACCTTGAGAGATCACCGGGTCCAACCCCCCTGCCAAAGCAGCTCCCTAGCACATATTGCACAGATAGGCGTCCAGACGAGTCTTGAATATCTCCAGAGAAGGAAACAATTACATCCTGTTGTACACTACCAGTTGCACCCTTTCAGGATCGCTTTGTGGATGAAGAACCAGAAAGACTCCTCCTGCGGGGCAAAGCAGCAGTACTCCAAATCAGGTCAAAGAAGACAGGGGTGCAGGATACTTGGTACAGAGGACATTAACACCTAAAACTGCTTTCCTTGCTGGAGAAAATAAGAGAGAATGAATGATTTTACCTCTCTCTATCTGTTCACATTGGTGAACTGGAGCTCCAAATCAATACACATATTCTTTCTGAATGCTCACAAATTAGTATCTGCAGGATACCTTTATTCCTTCCAGCCTTGTATCTCCACCTGCATCAGCAAACTCTCCTCATAGAGGTCCTGCTGGCACCAGCTCATTAGCACAGAGCTACTAATTTTCCTTTCCCAGACCCCTCTGCTTCTTCCTCTGCCTGATGATAATGTCATTAACCTTTCAGTTGGTTAGACCCATGTTGCAGTGGTTATTTTTATTTTCTCCTCCAGAAACTGTTGCCTGTGCCTACATGGCGTTTCCTAGGTACCACGCTTACCTAAGCCCATACTGTTGACCATCAAAACCTCTCCCCCTCTGTCCTTCACCACTGCAGCTGCTCTCCTCCCAGCCCTCCCCAGTGCTGCTGCCACAACTGTCTGCTCCAGCTCCAGGCTTACCTGCCACTTTGGTTTCTTCAATTAACTCTAAAAATACATTTCCTGAACGGTTTTCAGATGCGAATATGGACAGTTCTGGTCTTAACACCAAGGCCTAGCACAGATCACCTCTTCCATGTGTCTCATTTTTCCTACAGGGTTGGAAATCCCAACCTGTCAGTCTCTGTTCCTCTGCCCATCCATTCCACAGGCAGCTTTTCCACACAGCCCCCTGTGGAGATAGATAGCCTCATGCCATGTGCTCCTCTAGATTCCATCTTATGCCACGCTTCTGTTAAACGAACTCACCCTAACACCTCTGTAGGAAGACTACTAACTGACCTGTCTCTCTTTTTTAAATCTTTTTTATTTTTCCAGAAGAAATGACAGCCTGCAAATATTTTGTTGTGCGGAAGACGAGAAGTAAACACTTTATGTTATAGCAAGAAACATTCAGGTTCATGTTAATGGTGAGGAAGATTACAGGCTAAGAAGAAGCTGCCTCAGAAGGCTGTAAAATCTCCATCAGTGGAGATCATTAAGAACAAGGTACAGCAGTGTCTATTAGTGATTAAACAATTAGAAATTAACCTGCCTTAGGACAGAAAAGTGTACCAGATAACATCACATGTCCCTTCCAATCCCATGACTTTACCATGTCTTTCACATCTATGCAATCATGCATCTATCACTCTTTTTCCTCCTACTCTTCTTCTAGTGTGTTTGTTACCATTTGCAATTCCCTGGCTCTCTTTCAATAACCTTACTACTTACTTCACCCAGCCAAAGAGGGACTTTGGTCCCTCTTGGGACTTCTGGGCATTACTGTAACAGAACCACAAAGATGTAATAACATTAAACCTTTGATTCATTCCCTGTCCTAAGCTGTTGTGCTAGGGCTGCTATGTGCTAATGAAGCAGCTGCATTTTTTTTCCTTAGTGAAGGGATTCCTGCATACACAAATTTTGGAAAGCATTTGGGCAGTCCTTTGGGAAGAACAGCACTTAATAAATGTAAATTATTATTATTATTATTTCACCAACAGGAGTTGCAGAATCTTCAACTGGTCTCTCTGTTTTAAGAAAATATCCAAGTGGGAAATTAGTGGGATGTGGTCACACTGGGCCTTGTGAAAATTAAATTCTAGCAAAATGAACTGAAATGAGATTGATCATTATATGCTAAGGCACCACAGCCCTGCCATACTGTAGCTGTCAGCAGTAAGACAGGAGAACTCTTTCCGACTTCAGCTGCTCCTGTAAACAGTAAAGGCAACAAAAAGCTCATTCAGCCTGATTCACTGGAGACCTCTTGAGAAATCAGAAAGGCGGCCGGCTACAATCTGAGTCACTTCTTTGTGTCTTTCTTTATACAACTGTTTTCTGAACTCTGCATAGCTGACCCTGCCCTGACATCCAAGGCCAGAGTCTGGTCTTCTCCTTATGCAGAACTGAACAGCAAGAAGAATTTATTTTTAGGAGTACCTCCTTCTCTGGCAGTTTTAGGTGCTCTCAGGGAGCTTCAAATACCTGGGTTCCCTTGTGTGTGGTACCTCTGCAAGGAGCTTGGCCCTGGCGTAGCTTTAGGAAATAGCCCTGGGCACAACTTGGGTCACAGGGAGCCCTTGCTGGGAAAACCACTGCTCAACCTGGGGACCTGGTGGGCAAGGAAGAGGGTCACAGCACAGGACCTGCCACCAGGTCCCGCACCAAAGGGGCTGTTTAGGGTGGGAACCTGAGCATGGGTTGAACGTCAGACCTGGTTGTGCTCCCAGGCTAACGAAAATGCCATTGATTAGATGGAGAGGTGGGGAATGGGGTTTGCCCAGGAGGGCTGCATGGGGTCAGCTGCCAGACTGAAGCCCCTCTGTAACACCTAGATAGAAAACATGCAAAAATATTCTCAGCCTTCTCAACAGACACTGCCATGTGGTGGGGAACAGGGGAATACCTTTCCAGCCCTGCATGTTGGGGGAGGATGGCTATCCCCAGACAAGGAGCCCCATCACCACACTGAGAGATGCCCCATGTGCAGCTGTATTGAGTACCTGCACAGAGCACCCAGGAAACAGTGCTATGCTCCACACATTTTGGGCTGGCTGCTCTGAGACCTTGCAGAAATCCATCAGGGAGGTTGTGAGAGAAACAGAAAGGAGGAATGGGTTAAGCTGGTGCACCAACAGGCCTCTTATCTGAGAAGGCTTTTCCTTTTTCTTTCTTTTTCTGTTCCTGTCTTTTATTCACAAAGATCCACAATGTGTAATATGTATATACACATATATGGAAATATTAGATTTGGATATGAAAATACAGGCTGCAGGAGCCTGTGGACAATGCTCCCTTTTTAGTTGTTATAAAAATGAAAATAATTGTGAAAGCAGAGAGAAATCTGCAGCTGCTCCAGGCTATTCATACCATAAGAGATCCCATCAGGCCTTCTTTATTGTTGCAGTTTTGGCAAATTATTTTCTTATCACACACAACCTATTCACTTCTGTTCCTGGATAAGCACTTAGGCTCATAAAGCAGTGGGTCAGCAACAGTTTAGCATAGAGCACATGGAACTGCTGACCTTGGGGACCACTGGTGCCTGCCCCTCCAAAAAGCAGCAACTGGAGTCAATATAAAACTGGCCAGTCCAGTCCATTAGCGAGCCCAGCTCTGTCACTGCTCGCATGGATTGCTCAGTGGCTGTGTCGCCTCCTCCTCCTCCTCCTCCTGCCATTGTGCCTCACCTGATCAAATGCAATCATCACTCCTTCCCCAGGAAAGCGGGATGTGTAGCTGGCTGCCTCCCCAAAGAGGTACATTTTCCTAGGGGAGGCAGAAGTACCTACCTGGGTGCATACAGGCCTATAACCATCACGTGCATGATTGCACCCAAGGAATGTGCGATACAGATTAGATCAGCAGCAGTGCTACACTGTCTCCAGGCCAGGCAATGAGTTTATTGTGCCCAACACACATGTGCACTGGACAAATGCTCTGGCATCTTCAGCGTGGGCAGAGAGCATGCTGCTCCTATTATACTAGCCCATTAGGGAAGCAATTTGAGGAAAAATATTTAGCAATTTGGAAGGAAGCAAGGTTCCAGAATGGCTTGTTTCTGTGTGACAGCCTGCCATGTACAGATGAAAGGGAAGGCTTATAACAAATTTTCATTACCCGCAAATTAAAAAAAAAGCAACAGCAGGCACAGCAAGTGCTTTCAGGCTGAGAGGTGTGGCCAGAAATCCCCCCAGGAGACCACAAAGGAGCCTCAGCAAAATAAATCAATCAATCTATCAATCACTTACACTTGCATAGCGCCCTTTATGAAAATGGCAATCAGCGCCTGACAGCCTGTCAGACTTTGGCCTTCAAGTCTTTGCCTCAAAACTAGTCATTAAGTTCACCAAAAATACAAGCTGCAGCTCCCTGCTCTCGCTCGGTGTCCTTACTCACCTTCTCTACAATTTCTCCATAGAAAACATTCCTTGCTCAGAGCAACTGTGACCAGGGTAGGTGACACTGTGCAGCAGAGAAGGCTCTGTAAACAACACAGGCATTTCAGATTTGCTTTGTTCCCATTCTCTACTGTAAATTTGGATCCAGCATTTAGCATCCCAGCTTGTCCTGCAAGGAGCGCTGCCATCAGTAGCAGAGCACATCGCACCAGTACATGAAGTGTCTTGCATTGTTTGCCTTTGCTCAGGAATTTCTGTCCAAAACACAGTTCAGGGAATTAAAAAAAACCCTCTGTGGAAAGATGTGTCCATGAACACACCACTGCTCTTCGCAGTCATATGGAAATCTGCCCGCTGTGTGTACAGATGAAGGTAGCCCTCTAGATACAACTTCTAGGTATGTCAGTCATTTAGCTCTCACACGGCAGTATGGCACAGAATGTTCATCTGCTAGTCTACAGCTCCCCCACCACCAAAAGCTGACCAAAGTCTCTTGGCTAAATCCCCACACAAATAAAACTCTCCAAGCGAAAAGACTTGTTTCTAGAAGAAGCACAAGAACTTCAGGCTGAGGCATCCTTAGGCTTTAGCTTCACTGATAAAAATGGGATGCAGGTACAGACTCTGGTTTGGAAAGCCCCCAAGCTGGGAACCTGTGTGTTTTTTGTGCTGTATAGCCTTTCACAGATGTTTCTTCTGTGAGTTTATTCTATCATGTTTGGGACCTATGTATACTTTGGGCCTCAAGATCCCGTGACTCCACATTCCTTCCTCTTGTTTATTTTATGCTTGCTGCCCCATATATTCATTTGACAGTACCTTTTTCTTTCATTTTGAGAAGTAATGAACAGTAACCTCTCCTTCCTCCATTTGCTTTCCCTGTGCTTTTATAGACCTCTGCTTTATCCCTCCTTGATCATCTCTTTTTTAAGCTCAAAGTCCAGCTTTGTTTAATCCTTCTCACATTCGGGAGCTGCGCCGCAGCTTTGATCACCTTTTTTACCCCCTTCTGTAAGTTTTCTGGTTTGACCACATATTTTTAAGAAAGGAGGACAGAAAACTATATGCATTGACATGAGGATCTTTACCAATTGTTCTCTATTCATTTCCCAGTAATGCCTAAAATTCAGGATTTCTTTATTCACTTTTAGTCACAACTAAACATTCTGAGCTTACATTTTCATAAAGCAAATCACATGACTCTAAGACACTTTTTGAAGAACCAAGAGCTAATTTTGATCCTAACATCTTGCTTGCATACTGCAGGTTAGGGGGTTTTTTTCTACATAAGTTACTTTGCATTTATTAATATTGAATTGTACTTACTATTTTATTAACGTAGTTGCTTCGTGCACAGTGTCATGAAGTTCTTCCATATCCTGCTGCAGTCTAGTTTGGGGTTTTACTATTTAACATAATATTGCACCATCAGTAAATTGTATTTTATCCATTTCCATTCTGTGTTTTATGAATATGATACAATACAAGGTCTCAGTGGCAAATCCTTGGGATTCCACCCAGTGACATACTACCATAATTAAACTAATCATAGTTTACCTCTTATGTACATTTTATTTACCTTTTTTGCCTTGTATCTTTTCATATATCCATCCAAAAGATTACCCTGTATTGGTTATTGTACTTTTGTAGTAGAAAAACCACTTGCATGCTCAAAAAGAGACCACAGTCCTGGTCGTTTTTAAAAGGATGTGTCACCCCTGCATATGTATTTTCACAACTTGGTGCAATACCACACCATTTCCATCATCTCTCCCTTCCCCACTCAAACCCTCAGTCTGACTGAAGACCACCACAGGTCACAGAGCTGAAGAATAAAGATTTGGGGAGGGGGTGAAAAAGAGGCCCCCATCCAGCATCCTGCCCTCCTGTCCTTTTCTGTAGAAATGCACCACCTGTAAGGTGAACCTACATAGCTGGAATACTCATTTAGATATAAGCCACAGAGAGCCCTTATTCAGTGTTTATTTTATATTCTATTTAATTATATGCTGCTGTCTAGTGGTCCTATGAAAAGAGAGAGACCTGTTAGAAGAGTGCCCAGTCCCGGGAGTGCAGCATCCTGTGGGCGAAGCCTGGGATGCTGATGTGGGAAATACGCTACAGCTTTGCTATGAGTTTAGCCATAAAACTGGGGAAGGGAAGGACAGTCAGCACTTCATCTATAAGACTGGAGCTCACTAACAACCTCAGGAATACTTCAAAAGTGTCCTTACAAGAACCCTATGGGCAGCCATGAACGTGGGCCAGAGCTTTGTAATTTTTGTACAGTTTTACGCAGTCGCACAGTTTTTTATGCAATCAGGTTTCCTTTTCCCCAGTGCACAGAAATGCTTCCACTTTGCTCAAAGCCCCTTTCTCAGAACAGAACTCTGCTCAGGCTACAGGTGAGGATAATAAATAACGTGAGCAGCTGGAGGCAGAATTAGGGTCCCCATGATAAGCTTTTGTATTTAACACCTCAATTCACTTTCCCTCTCTCGAGATTTTGGAAATCTCCATTAATGACTGAAAAATCCAGTGAGATGGAATTTTTAAAAATCTTTTTTAAATGAAGAGACAGAAGTCATTACTTTCTAATAGCTATCAATTAAACCTGATTCTTTTTTCCCTTCCACTGATATAATGTCTTCTGATGATATGAATTCCTGTTTCTTTGCTTGTCTCTTCTGGCTGGTGGCTTTTGGCTTCCTTTTAGGCATTCACAGAAACCAAAAGCTTGCAAATATTTAAATAAGATGAGAAATTAGACCAATTAATTCATAGAATCACAGACTGGTTTGAATTGGAAGGGAGGGTTGGAAGGAAGATCATCTAATTCCAACACCCCTGCCATGGGCAAGGACACCCTCCACTAGCCCAGGTTGCCCAAAGCCCCATCCAACCCCGCTGTGAACACTGCCAGGGAGGGGGCAGCCACAGCTTCTCTGGGCAGCCTGTGCCAGGGCCTCACCACCCTTATCATGAAGAATTTCTTCCTTATATCTGTCCTAAATCTACCCTCTTTTTGTTTAAACTCATTACCCCTTGTCCTATCACTGCACTGCCTGATAAACAGCCCCTCTCCATCTTTTCTGCAGGCCCCATCAGGTACCGGAAGGCTGCTGTAAGGTCTTCCTGGAGTCTTCTCTCCTCCAGACTCAACAAGCCCAACTCTCTCAGTCTGTCTTCACAGAAGAGTTGCTCCAGCCCTCTGGTCAGCTTTGTGACCTTCCTCTGGACTAGCTCCGACAGCTCCATGACTTTCTTGTACTGGGCATCCCAGAGCTGGATGCAGTACTTCAGGTGGGGTCCCAGGAGGGTGGAGTAAAGGGGCAGAATCATCTCCCTCGACCTGCTGGTCACGCTTCTTTTGATGCAGCCTGGGATATGGTTGGTGTTCTGGTCTGCAGTCTGTCATTCATGACAGTGTTCAAATGCTTTGCACAAGTCCAGACAGATGACATCTGTCACTCTTCCCTTACCCACCAATGCTGTAACCCCATCATAGAATGCCACCACATTTGACAGGCACAATTTGCCCTTAGTGAAACCATGTTGGCTGTTACCAGTCACCTCTTTATTTGCCTTATGCCTAAGCATAGTTTCCAGAAGGATCTGCTCCATGATCATGCCAGGCACAGAGGTGAGACTGACCAGCCTGTAGTTCCCCAGGTCTTCATTTTTCCCTTTTTCAAACAGGGGTTATGTTTCCCCTTTTGCAGTCAGTGGGAACTTCACCAGACTGCACAACTTCTCAAATATGATGGAGATTGGCAATTTATTACAAGTTTTCCTGATACATCTCACCTTCATTTCTATTTTTCTAAGGGGGAGACCAAATAGTATTGGGAAAATTGTTATGAAATGAGGGAGATAAAACATTCGACATATATATTCAAATGCTGCATAAAGAACCTATTTTCGTGTGTGTGTATGCAAATCTGTGGCCAGAAAGGTGCAATACATATGTAGGTTGATAGCCAGATGGATAGATAGACAGATCATGAGATCTTGTACTTTGGATGGTGGAAACTTGAACAAAACTTGGAGCCAAGAGAGTAAAGAACTGAAAATGAAGAGAAATAAGAGGAAACATAGAAGAAAAAGACACAAAATAACTTCAGAGCCAGTGACATAATATTTTTTATTTGCCGTTTACTTCCAATTGCATTTGAAATTGCAGAGTTGCTAGAATTTAATCACCCATGTTCTCAAAATAACTGCAGGTATTTAGAGCTGTGCACCTCCTGCTTTTCAGAGGAAGCTGACCCCTGCTTTTATCAGCTATTAAATAATCTATTTTTAAAATATGTAGATTGCACTATAAAGTAGCTCTGCTGGATTTTAAGGCCTTCATAATGTAGGCATCAACTGTGTTCAACTGTACCTCATTTCTGTCTAAGCCCACGTCATGTTTTGCGCTGTAGATTCCTATCTCTGTTGTGAGTCCAGACAGTGTTACAAGATGAATGTTTTTATGCATCTATGTGTACAAAAGAAAGCACTTTTAAAAAAAAAACAACTTGAAAGGCCACATTTTCAAAGCTTTGCCTACACTACATCCTCTGTACTTGCAAAAACATCTAAGCATACATGGAGAAAACACTGGTCGTGCTAAGGAGTGAGCCCGTGCCCTTTGTTGTGCTTGCTATGTATATAGCTTGCTGCTGACCTGTCCTGGTTTTGCCCCAGCCAGCAGCTGAGCACCACGCAGCCACTCTCTGGGGGGTTGGGGGGGAAACAAAGGCAAACCTTGTGGGTAAGGATAAGGATAGTAGAGGGAGGGAGAAATAACAATAACAGGATTTTATAGCAAAATATACAAAACTGGCGATACACAATGCAGTTTCTCATTGAATGGCACAACTCAGGACATATAGCTCAGAGACATCCAGAAGCTGGACCGTCCCTGAGCCACATGCCACATGCCCCTCCCACACTGGCCTCCCTTTATGCTGAGCATGACATCATTGGTATGGAATAGCCCCTTTGGCCAGTTTGGGTCACCTGTCCTGGCTGTGTCCCCTCCCAGCTTCCTGGGTGCCCCCACTTTCCTTTAACAGGGCAGCATGAGAAGCTGAAAAGTCCCTGACTGCTTGGCAACAGCTAAAACACCATGTGTTATCAAAATTGCTCTCATCCTGACTCCCAAACACAGCACTACACCAGCTGCTAGAAAGAACTCTATCCTACCCAAACCCAGGACATGGACAATGAGGAGAAAAAAAGAAGGAAAATATCCTTGCCAAGTGTTGGAAAAGCAGCACAGTTGAATTACAGAGTATGTTTCCTCCTGTTCCAGGAACTCTACCTGCATGTGCTGAGGAAAAGGATGCAGAAGCCTAGAAAAACCTCATCAGCTTTGCTTTCCCACATACCCCTGCTTCATCTATTCCCTCAAACTGAACATTCTTGTCAACATACACACACGTGTGTGTGCATATATATATATACACATACACAGGTAAAAATGCATAAATATCAACTCAAAATACAGACATTTATGTGTACACACATACATATATATATTCTTCTACGTTGTCTGGACTCAAAGATCAAGATGATATACCTTCATAAATGAAGGTCACTCTTAATAGCAGAAGACTAGTTTTAGTATTGACTTTGTCTAGGAATCAGGTTCTGGTTTGGAAAACTGAAAGATGCTCCATCCTTGAAAAGTCTGCAGCCTAAACATTGCCAATGCACTCTCAATGAGCTAATTCCTGATGCCAGTCTATGGAAGGAAAAAAGTACATTATTAGTGTGAAGGACACATTGCTGGGGGATGCTGAGTTCTAAATATGTCTGGCTGCAGATACTGGAAGAAAAGTTTCCAAGGAGGGGAGAACGCTGCCTATTTTTTACTTCTGCATTCTCACAACGCCTTGACCAATTTGTCTTACATGGTTCTGAAAGAATCTTGCTCTAAGACTTCATCAATGTTGTAATTTCACTTCACTGAAGAGTGAAAAGCAGTGGACAAGAGAAAAGAGAAGTCTAGTTTCTATTAGAAGGTTCATATGGTGCCTGACTGGTGGAGACACTGGTGCCTTTCCATAGTACATTTAACATTTTAGGACCAGGAAAATGATGGTGAATTTTCTTCCTTTTTTTGATTTTTACAAGTACATTTTTTTCCTTAAGAATTCTGGTAGCTGAGTAAAACAGAGTGATCACCTTCTCACAGAAGAAAATGGAAAGTTGTTGCTGTAACCATTGGGGTTTCCTCAAATTTTAGGAAAAAAGATTAAAATCCTACAGATTTTGTTACTGTTTTCAACTGTATCATCCATTCAAATGATGAATTGCACTTCCTATTGTCTGTATTTACATCAGATGCTGATATGCCACCTTTCTACATGATTTTTAATTATTTTTTATTATATTTTCAGCCATTTTCTCTGTAATTTTATGTTTTATGTTATACTTTAGCTTCAATGAACTGCCTATTAGCTTGCTGCTCTATATGGAAGCTGATGCAGTCTAAGATCTCCTCTGGGTCCTCCATATAGCTCTGTTCCAATGGTGGTGTTTTTATTTATTTTTTTTTTTTACAATGACTTTTGATTCATTCTGTACATCTAATTTTCCCCACATAACATCAGTATAAGAGAATATAGCAGGGGGATGGTCTCCTCCAAACAGGGGGTCTCCCTCTTGGCTTTGATTTGCTTGGCAATCAGAGATTTTGTGTACAATCTCTCGCAGCAAAAGGTGAGAAATGCAGAAGCATTGGCTTTTAACAAAAATACAGACGGCAGCAGGAAGTCTTCTCTGCCCAATTACAAGGTGATCCCAGTTCATTTTTATGGTTTGATTTTTTTTATCACATATGTTTCCAAACACAGTCCTGATATCCTGTGGGGATGCTTTTGTAAAGAGCCAGAGCTTCTGATTTAAGGAGCTTCAAAAATAGCTCTCTGCCTCTTCTGTCTGGAAAAGAGCAGTCATATAACAACACATTTATTCTCTTTGAAAAATAGAAGGATGTCAAAAGAAAAGTTCACAGTGAAATTAGGCTGATTTGTTTTGCAGTCCTGTGATTTCGGTTCAGATGTAGGAGGGGAAAAAGCCAACAGTTTGTTTAATGGACAAAAATAACTATTAAAATGAATTTTGTGCTCAGAAAATTCCTTTGCCAAACAAGCAGCATCATCAATTATCCAAGACCCCTAAAAAAAAAAAAAAAAAACCCAACAAACTAGATATCCATGGATGGATTTTTTTTTTCCCTGTAGTCAGCATACAACTCAGCCCTCGTGTTCAGAGAGGGAAAACCTCATTAATTTTGATATAAATGATCAGCAGTTCCCACAGATTTCCTTTCTGTTGTGACGGATACTAACTGGGAGTCTTCTAATATCGCCCTCACCTAGTGAGAACAGCTCCTGCTGATGCCAGTCGGGAGGAGCTGCCATTCGAGGAGTCATGAAGGCATTCCAAGGTGTGATTTTATTTTTTATTTTAATTTTTTTTTTCTCAGGCAGGACCACCCAGAAAAGCACTGTCCAGGGTACCAGCAGAACTCACTCTGCAAATTTGGTACAGCTTCCTCCCACAGCATCATCTGAATAATTACATCCTGCATATCTGCATTAATGAATTCCCTCTCTATGAAACTCACAGAGTAAATTACCCAGATGGTGAAAGAGAATGGCATGGCCATCTTCCTCCTCAGCGTGCTACGTCAGCCCAACATGCATATAATGATGCTAGCACAGGTGGGAGGTGGACACCCAGACGGTGCGGTGGCTCATCCTCAGCATTTCCACTCGTGTGGCAAGTATGATTGTGTATCCCTTGGAGACTTATTTCAGGCACATGGGGTGTGCTACGTAGTGCTTAATGATAGACAACTCTCCCCTAATGATGTGACTTGCACCAATTTATGTTTCTCCAGCAACATTTCCCTTTTAAGCAGGTTGGGCTCCTCTGTCCCTAGGTAGCATGGCATTCCCTCTCTCCCTCTCTCACACACACATCTCAAACTACAACATTAGAAACAAAACAGAAGTCAAACCAGAAATGAAAAGTAATCTGAAGGTCCTGTCTGTGGAAACTTAGAGCTGCCCCAGAATGCACGGTGCCTGATGGAAAGCGCCCTAGATTCAAAGTGTGGGAGGGGACTGTCAGTCCTTTGGGGGTTGTCAGTGCTCCAAATGAGGTCAAAAAGCCAGGAAATCTGAATTCGGATACTTGGTCCACAAACACATTTTGTCCATGATTTTGGAGTCATCAACAATGTCACATCACACCTAACACCAGTCAGGTCAAAATTCCTACTAGGGTTATGGTTGAGCCTATAATTTCACAGAATCACAGAATCACAGAATCACAGAATCACAAGGTTGGAAAAGACCTTTAAGATCATCAAGTCCAGCCATTCTCATCCTAAACTAAACCATATCCCCAAGTACTTCATCTACCCTTTTTCTGAACACATCCAGGGATAGTGACTCAACCCCCTCCCTGGGCAGCCTGTTCCAGGCCCTGACAACTCTTTCAGTAACAAATTTTTTCCTAACATCCAATCTAAACCTGCCCTGGCACAGCTTCATGCCATTCCCCCTTGTCCTATCACCTGTCACCTGGCTGAAGAGACCATCACCTATCTCCAGGTTTTTTTCTCCAGGTTTTGTGCAGCCTGCCTGTGCAATGGAGACCATAGCACCATGGGTGGTGTTATTGTTAGGCTTGCTTCCTGGAAGCCCATCTCCATCTGAGATTCTCCAACAGAGGTCGATAGAAAAAAGCAAAGTATTAATAGTGATTTTTGACGGTACCGAAGGCTTCAAAAAATGTAAAAACAAACCTAAAAGTCTACTCCCAAGAGCTCCCCATTGTTCTTTCCCTCCGGCCTACTGACTTCTTTACGTGGTATGTCCAAGAAAAGCACCATGAATATCTCCATAAATAATCAATGACTCATAATGTAAATAGTTCCAGGATATAGGAAAAAGCCATACAGAGAATAATCATTTAGAGAGGAGCGTTAGCGCATTTGATAATAGTGTACTGAATTCTTAAATAGTGCATCAAGTGAGAAATTCAGCAACTAAACTTAATAGAAAACACCAATTCCTTGTAACGGTTCTTCATGAAAAAAACTGAAAGGACCTCAGAAATGTCACTTCAAAACATGGATGGTTATGCCCAGAGCCATATGAAAGCACATAGCTGGACAATGGTAAGGGGCAGAGCAGCAGTAGCGAGTTCTGGGGAAAGAAAACTGTTATCTGGGAAATGAGAAGGGACAAAAAACATTTCAGTATTCCAACCAGAAACTGATCGTGTTGCGTGGTACTGGATGACCTTCTTCTAGACGCTGCAGTCCTCCCTTCAGTCACGAGGTGGTGTGTGAGGAGCTTGTGTAAGAGGCGTTGTGAGCTGCTGCTCTTGGGAAATGTGGAGAAAAGACGGAAAGGCTCTGCTGCAAAGGAGGGATGGAGCTAATGCGCTGAAACCCATCATTGTTTTGAAACACACTTACTCAGACAGCACGGTAAACAAATTCATGTATTCATATATGAAGGGAGGATGGGAGCTTCAGCGCTTCAGATGTGCCTTATATATATAAAAGGCCCATTGATTTTCTCTTACCTAAAGAAACAGGAGGGAACAGGGAAATTATGGCTCTCCACAGTCAACATTTGAGCTTCTTTTTGGTCATCTCATTGTTACAATATTAAATGTAGTGTATGGAAACACATAAGCAGAACAGGAGAATCTCTTCCACAGCTCCATCTTACATTGTTCATATTCCATAAAGTGGCTGTTGTCTGTGTGTGTCTGCCCACACTGAGAGAGAGAGGGAGACCTTCATGAGGAAGGGAACATTTCTACCGGTGCCCTGGACAGCTGATCGTGGACCAGACTCTCCCTCGAATGCACAAGCAAGGGCATCAGGCACCCTGGCTATTATTTGAGAAAGCAGATTAAAAGAGGATATTCCTAATAGCAATCAGAGATGTAAAACTCGGGCCGATAGGCAGCATCTCCCAGGACGTTGTGTGTAACACATCGAAGTAACCTCTAAATAATGTGAAAGTGTTTGTTTTATTTTCATGGTGGCTATGCCATTGTCTCCCATGTGATTTAATGAAGCAATAATCCTTTCTCTTGCTGGGAAGGTGGTATCTTTTTTTTTTTCTCCGTTACCTGGTGCAAGTTTCCAATATGCAGTGATCTCCTCTGGGAGGTCAGCATAATCCAAGCAGGAGAAGCGGTGATCTTGGAAATGTGTAGCATATAAGTCACTGCCAGAACAGCAATATATGTCAGGAACGCATGATATGTTATAAAAAGCCCTGTTTGATATTTTTATGATTTTTAGAATTACACATGCCACACTGTGTTGCTGATCTTGTTGGAGGGAGATGAATAAGTTCTAAGTGAAAAGACCTCCGTGAAACCACTCTGCACCTTCTACATATTTATACACTCCCTTGCTTAATATTTGTTGCATAGTAAAATACTTCGCTTTCGCCTTTCTGATTTGGGCACCCCTCCAGCTCCTGCTAAAGTCCATGGTAAAATTCAGATTGCAGGATCAAGCTCACAAAGGCTTGTTTTTTTTTCAGCTGGTACAAGGTCTTTATACATCACTTCAGCTAAACTTTCGCAGATGTTGGGAACCAGAATTTCTCTGTACCAAGGCAATGCAGTGTAATGCTTAACAGTGGTGTGGATTTCACCTTTATCTCTATGCCTCTGATGAAATCAAGTGTGTGTGTGTGTGTGTGTGTGTGTGTGCTGTTAATCTGTATACCGCTGAAGATGAAATAGGAAACCCCTCCTTCAGCTGCTGGAGCAACTGAAAATCTCTTGCTAAAGTGGAGTCCCTTATAGGTTAGAGTTACAATACGTGAATAACACTTAGCACTGATACAGACCTTTTTATTTTCAAAGAGCCTTAGAAACATTAACTGGCCTTTCCAGCCTCCACAGTGAACTAGGTCAGTATCATTATTCCTGTTTTATGGGGGAGAAAGTGGGACAGATATCCATGCCACTGGCCTGCATTGCCCTTTCCCAGAGAATTATTCCGGCACGGGCAGATTCAGCAGAGCACCCGTGTGCATCTGTACCACTTCTCTGCATCTCTCCTCAGGCACTCTACCACCCTGGTTTCAGAGAAATGAAGTTACCCATCTATGTCTGAGCAGTGCAAAGAGATGATGGCATGAGCACAGAGGCAGCCAGAGCCTGGCCAGGGTCTGCGTGAGGGCCCTGAGAGGGGGCAAGTTAGTGCGACAAATTAAGGTGTGATGACAAGGGGAGGGGGCATGGACATTTTAGCTTCCCTGGAGCCAGCTTGCGCAGCAACAGGGGTGTTACAATGGCACAAGTGCAAGCAAAGGGTTTGCTGCCTGGGCTAATGGCCACTGGTGTTGTTCCTTCTCACCCACTAGCTCCACACTGCCTGCAGATATGTCCCCAGCTGAGCTGGGATGAAGCTCAGACACACACCCATCAGGTTGCTTGCCCTCAGCTGGCAAAAAGAAACTCATCCCAAAATATCCAGTTCTCTGCACTTTGCTAGGGCTCAGTCCAAGTAATTTTAAATGTCCCATCCCTTGCCACTTACTTAGATCTTGGGAAGTTTTCCTACATCCTCATGGATCTTCCTGGCGGGCAGTATTCTGTGCCCAGTTTTTTGCAGTTTTCTGGAAGCATTCTTTAAATTTTGTTCCACTGCTTATGCCAATATATTTTAACTCTCCTCATCCCCATTCCTCCCTGCACATAGGTACCCACAAGTAATTTCCTCATTTTATTTAACGAAGCTATAGAATTGGGTTTGTGGCCTTTCCCATTCATCATCCACCTGTCTTATATCTGTACCCAAACATTTGGCACAGGTTTTATGCATCTGCACCAAACAACCCACTGCAACCAAGCACAGGTGGAACAAAGAAACCACACACCACTGTCCTGCAATGCTTTGTCCCTGGCTCAAATCTCTTGAGGCCACGGAACTAGGGTGAGGCTTCAAAGTAATCTGTATCCCATATCCTGGTGTGGCACTCTACAGTATGTTTTGTGGGATTTTTCCTGCTGCTGTTGTGAGACAGTGCCTGGCAGGTGGTGCTCTTCTTCTCCAAGGTCTTTTCTGGCAGGGGACAGCTATAGCCCAGCTCACCCATACAGCATCAAGCAGTGATTAAGGAGATGTGGCACATCCAAAGTGAGCAAAAGCAGAAGCCAGACTTCAGTGTATTAAAAATTATTTTCTGCAAGGCTGTGCAGAGCTCACTTCAGAGCTTAGTGACAGAAAATCTCCCAGGGAGCTCTTACCTGCAAGAGCACTGACTGAGCTAACAAGCTGGGGGATGAAATGCTGTGGTTATTGTAACCACAATTCTGCTATCCAGAAGGTGCTGTTGCACTGGATCAAAAGGTTGGCCACTACAAAGGCACTCAGGGCTCCTAGGCTGTGCTGAAGCTATGGAGGACCCCACACATCTGTTCTCTGCCCTCTTGTGTCATGATTCATGAAGAAATGCAATGAGCACTTTGCTGCGATGCTTCTAAGGCTTAGTAGATCCCCACAGATCCCACTATCATGCATGGCATCTTTCTACTGGTATAGGAGGACCAGTAATATTGGTACCTGTAGTAGGTAGCTCTGGGCTGTTGTACTCCAGTGACCACCATGGAAATCTTTAATCCAATTATTCTGTGAGACCCTCTTCCCCTCTCCTCTCTGCAGACTGTATTAGTGGGACCAGAGACCAGAAATGTTTCCTAGAAGCTGCAGATTACATTAGGATGATGGTGAAACATGCATTTGGGAAACTGACGGGTAGAGAAGGGAGGGGAACATCCCACCTGGAGGCAGGAGAGCGATGCTACCCTCCTAATACTGCAAGCCCAGTTTTGCACAGCCTTTGTGAGGCCAAGGGAGGGAACTTGGAGCACACCTGCTAGGAGTGGTTCACCCAACTGAAGGACATTTTACACAGCTAGGGAGGAGTCCTTGATGAAGGGTTACAAGTTATGCATAACCAGAGAGACAGGGCTGCGTTGTGCTCCCCCTTTGCATCCTACACCTCCTCTGAAGACAGCATGTGCTTTTACATAAGGCTTCATCCAGGATAACTGCACATCTCTAATTCATGTGAATGTGCAGCATAGTGGTGCACAGATTTTATCAAGATTCATATGTCCATTTTATTATATTTTTTGTGGGGATTTTTACTGTACTGCGTAGCTGGATTTTATTACCTTCACTGTGTGTGTTTTATGGTAGTGATGCCAAGCATTTCAATGAATTGTGCAAGACTCAGACCCAGGAATGCAAAGACGTCTTCAATGATTTTTTAATAAATAACAATAAATACACTAAATTGAATATTGTGGGAAAAAATTTTCTGTTCCTGAGTGCACATACTACTATGCAAAGTTAATAGTTATTAAAAAATCTGCGATTAGATAAACACTTGTGTGCAAGCAGGCTTTGTTTCCAGGGCTTAGGTGCAGCTGCAGTATGGCTACTTATCTATCCATTATCAACACCTTTGATGCAATGATCAATTTCTCAGGCTTGTCTCCTCTTTTCATCAGGCTGAGCTTATGGTGGGTGAGAGAGAAGGGAAAGAGATTTATGTTTTTTTTAAAAATCCTGAAAAAATTAGAATATACTGTTTTCCAAATTCTGTTCCCCAAGCAGTATAAAGATGTTTTCATCCTTTTTGTGGAGTTTCTTTCCCACAGGTCCACTGCTCTTCTCTGAGCTTGGGGCAGCTTTAATTCCTTTGGGCTCTGCGATGCTTCCCTCACCAGCAGTACTGCTTTCCTCCCTGTGCCAGCAGCAGCCCTCATGACTGCACATGGTGCATCCACAGAGGAAGCCTGTGGACCTGGCTGAAAGCCAGTCACAGATTTCTGGTGGAATGAGGAACAGGTAAGATGTTTCCACAGCCTGTTTGTGTGGGATCCCCCAGCTCCAGGGACTGGCCAGTGGTTCACAATTGGGGATTGCTAGGGCAGTCTGGTGAGAGGATGACTAAGTGCCTCTGAACTGTGGTTGCTGCTGCTCACATGCCTTACTGAGAGCTGGTAGGAGTGTAGAGACTGTCCCCCAGCAGATGCTCTCGGGGTGATCTCTGAGCCAAAGTAGAGCATCATCTTTCTTTGAAACTCCCTTCTGCAATGCAACGACCTACAAAGGAAAGATCTCTGCAGTGGGAACCTGGGGCAGGGTGGGAAAGCTTTAACATTTTTTGGTTTTAAACTGAGTCCTTATGGAGTGTGAGGCAGGTGATTTACCTTGTGTTTGGCTCCCAGTGGGGAGTGTTAATGGTACAACATGCCAGATATGCAATTCCAGGGTCTTTTCTGTTTCTGGCCCACCAATAAAAGTGTCACCAGTTTGAAACCATCTCCTCATTAAGCTACTTGGCACTTCTGTCTTGGGTGGAGGTGGACCTTGGCCAGCTGGCAGGAAAGGCAGCTGTAAGCAGCACAGGAGGGACAACACAAGAGTACTGAGTGGGATGCACAACCATACAGCACACGGGGTATGCTGAGCTCTTTAGAGAAGAAAAACAGGGCACAGAGATTTGGAAACTCCCTAGTATTAATGCCATTTTGACAAAAATATCAGTAAGGATCTGAAAAGGTAAAAAGATGAGTGACCAATATAACATTCTCATAGTGCAACTCAAATCATCTTATTGTTCAGTCCCCTGTATGGCTTTATTGTAATGCATCATATAATGTTTAGTAGGTGTAAGCCCCTCTGTGGCCTCTGGCTCTGACTAGGGTTTGATATAGGACTTTCAGCTCGACCTGGCTCATCTAGGTGAGGAGATTTTGTATTTCAGGGAATCCACAAAAGAAAGCCAGTGAATCTTTTAAAAAAACCCCAACCAAGCAAAAAAAACCCCACCCCACAAACAACTCCACAAAACCTGCCAACTTCACCTTCCATCCTACTGTCCTTGGTTGTACAGCACAGCCATTTCTCCTGGAGCTGACGTCCCTGTACTGTCCCTTTTTCTGGCCTCCCTGTGATGGGAAGCCACTTGCAGATGAGAATTCAGCGGGGGCTACACACATTGCTCTCCCTAGAGATCAACAGTCCTGAGCAAAGGACCTTACTAAAGCAGAGGGCAAGGCAGCTCCATAAACTCTAGAAAGCTACAAGAAAGTAAATCCTGGGAGCTGAAAATATAAAGGGAGCAGTTGGTTGTGTACCAATATTCAACAGTGAGATGAGAGCAGGCCAGGTTGGCCATGGAGCAGTAGAGGATGTGGAGGTAAATTAACCAGTTGGCCAGCAAGGCTGGTAATGCAGGGTAATGGTGGATACACCAGGCAGGTAAATGATCATTGTTTTGACCCAGGGATGCAGCCACCTCTTTTTTGTTGCAGGCAAACTCATGCTACCCTTTTCTAACGTGAGTTTCATGGCACTTATGAAACTGCCAAGGAATAAGTGAAGTAGGAAACAAGGCACCCTGGCATGAAATAATTTGAATGAGGTCAAAACACATTTTAGTTGCACGAGCCCCTGCCCATTTCTGGGGAAAGGTGCTTTCCACAGTAGGAATCAAATCTCACTCTCCACAGGCTGCACTTCAGCCCTCCTTCAGCTTCCCGGCTTCTCAGCACCCAACAGCTCTTCCTGAAGCTGTAAGAAACTCTTCAGGAGCCAACATTTTCTCAAAGGTACTTGCTGAAGGCTGGGTCCCTTCTGCCCCTTACAGAGATGCACAAAGCGATGGAAAGGAGAATGTCTTCCTGTGGAGGACTTGGCTTCAGTGCAGAGAGGGAGAGGACATGTGTCAGGAGCAAACCCATCTATCAGGGCTGTGGACCAAGAGAAGTACATGCTCTTTCTGGATGCTCTATGTCTGTAGCCATGCCTCTGCAAACATCTCTGCTTGCATCTCTGCTTGCCCTACAGTGGGCATAGGCACAATTCAAGGGAGAGAAGGAACTACCTGTGTTAGCTCAGCCAGGCACACAAATTACGTGAAGGGGCAGGAAGGAGCACAGACCACGGGCCTACTCTCCTTGGGACTGACTGCCACACAATGTCCCACACACGCAGAGGAGGGAAGCATCAGTTGGTCTCTTCAGAGGGAGTGCAGTGCTGTCTCCCTTGGCTATTTAGCCTCAGAGAAGCCTGCACATAAATTACAGACCAACCCAAATCTTCCACAATGACATCTCTGCCATCGCAGTCTTGCTGGACCACTTCTGTGCAGATGTTTCAAAATCTGAGCTCTGAGCCTTTCTTCCACCACAGCCAACCCACATAAGCTCAGGCACTGGTAAGGCAAGAATTGGGCCTTTTCTCCCCTCACACTTGAGAGTCTGTAGGGATTCGCTTGTCCAAAGTATTTTTATTTCTACTCCACCCTGCTATTTTTCTAGAGGTTGGGTGTTTTTTTTCTCCTTCGAACTCATCCAACCTTCTCCTTATTCTGAGCTTTTGTTTTCTCTCTTCACACTCCCACACTTGAGGCCAGACCTGCTGAGATACTGACTTTTGCTTTGACAATATGGTTTGCTTTTTATTTAAGACTCCGTGTTATGGGTCAATGCTAGTACACCCAAGATGATAAAGGCTCTGTTCTGAGATTACAGCGTAGAGTTGCAATGTCCAATTGAGGTTGCACAAAAGGCCATCAAGTTTGTGGTTTTATCTTGTTTTTCACTGGTTAAAGGGCTTGCTTTTTTTTTTTTCTTTGCTTTTTTTTTTTCCCCTGTTTTGTGCAAAGTTAGCAAAGCTACAAGTTTGACAGGTTTGCTTTTCATGTAAAATGTTTTTCTGCAGCTCCAGTAAGACATTGCAGTGCATTAGCTAATGCAATACAAGTTCTTCCAAGAAGTTTGCAGGGGTCAGGTGATTAACCTGTATATTTTATAGAACATTTAAAGACACTGTGGTCTGAGGCCTCAGAAAATCATAAAACTACCACTCAGCTGTGAACCACGGGTTGAAGCACAATGCTGAAATATTGCTGCATTAGAAATGGGAGCAAACAGAGTGAAATTTCCCCTTCTGATCTGCACAGCTGATAAAAGCTCCACATCACAGCCTTCTACTGCATTTTCCACAGCCAGAGCTCACGTTGGGAGGAGTTCAGCATGTTTGCAGAAGGCAGGAGTCATCCTGCTGAGTCCTGCTCCACTTATGCTGCCCACTTAGAAGAACTGATACCCACGCTGCTCAGCAAGAGACAAGTCCTTCTGGCCTCTGCACCGGCACGGGTGCAGGGCCTGGAGTTGTTAACAAGGCTCTCCCAGGGTCCCCCTGCAGTCACGGAGTCTGTGTGTCCTTCTCTCCTGCCTCCTGTGACTGAGGAGAGGCAACCAGTAGCAAGCAGTTGCAGGTGATGGATTCAGATCCTGAGGTAACTGAGCCTTTAACCCCCTCCTAGTCTCACCAGCATTGTCCCACTAGGCTTCAGCCAGTTGGTTGTGAAGAAGGAAGAGAGAAGATGGAAGAGAGACTTCATCGTATGACAAAAAAGCAGTTCCCACCCAAGTTTCCCAGGCATTACCTGTCTTCCATGGGCAGTCCCAACCAGGCCAGCAGGCAGCTTTCTTAATGCTTTGTTGTGTGGTGAGTGTCTGTATGGTGACTTTTTCTAGGGGATGCAAGGAATCTCTGCAGAGGCTCCAAGCTGATGGGAATCCAGATATCTTAATTCAATCAGACTGTTTTTTTAATCCCTGACCCATCTCAGCATCACAGTTTTCGAGGGCTTTGGGCTTCCAAACATTGCCTGTGCCACACAGCTTACCAAATGCCTGTCTGCAACAGCTGCTGGAGGAAGGTGGTGGCAAATGAGGTAACGTGTTGGAAGCTGGGACGTGCTGATGGCACACGAAAGACTTCACGGCACCTACTCCCATTAGGAGCGCTGAGGGATGCCACTGTGGCCAGGGAAAAGTTGCCAGAAGTAGGACTGCAAGGCTCATTGCTTTGCAGTCCAGACATATGGTTGCTATCAGGAGTAGGGCGGTGTAAATAATTGTTTCACTCCCTAAACCAGAATAATAAAAAAAAAAAAATAAGTGGGAAGAAAAAGATTTTGATTCAGATCTGACTAAAACATTATTTTTTTGCTAGCCAAATGAAAAGAGGAGAAAAGCACAGTATCAGGATGAAAAAAAACATTTTAGTGCCTTTTGGGTAAGATCCAACAAGATAGATATTTTCCACCTGTAAATAATTCAGGAGAAGAAAAAAGCCATTGCAACTCATTTTTTCCAGCAAGACCATCAAGCCAATTAGGAGAAGCTGGACAGTCTTGTAGCCCAAGAATAAGGAAGAGTAAAATGTTGAGTCAGAAGAGTAACTCCCATCAGCATTCTGGCATCTTCATGCATGTTGTGCATCCAAACAGTTTTCCACCACCCCCTTAGCACAGCCAACAGTGACTGAGCTGGGCACAAGTGCAGAAGTACAGCTACAACGAGTAGGACTGAGTCCTAAATCATCATTTAAAATTCCTTGGCCCTCTTTCCCCCCCAGTATTGGATGTTTAACCCTTCTACCACTTCCAGATGTCAGGCTGGATGGTTATGTTCTCCTTATGTAAAAGCCCTCCTCTCTCCTTCTCCAAGCAGAACCTCTCTGGATCTCACCCCAAAGCTTGTTCTCACAATCAGCTGAGCCACCACAAACATGGGGCTTTTATGCACTCTGGTACCACCTTCCAGGCTCCTCTATAAAACTGGATCTACTGTGACTGGCTTGTCCTGGATTCAGAGAAGCAGGATGCTTGTGAGGAGGAAATATATTTTATAAACCTTCTGTACTATTCTACCAGAGTTGTTTGTTCCTGGGTATCAGAATGATTTTAATAAGTTTCATTCGCCATATAGCTCTCCCCACCACTTGAAAACACATGTTTTCTGGAGAAAAAATAAATTCAAGAGAAAGGAAAAAGACTGGAGGCTGTTTCCATCAAAAAATAGAAAAGCATTGGAATTGCTGCTAGGTATATTTATAAAATAGGTATATTCTGCAAGTTAAACTTTAAGTGTGGTGACAAATGTACCTAGTATGAGAGATGAGCTACAACAAGTATGAAAATACTTGCATTTTATTTTTGCCTATATTTTTAAAAATAAGAGAGCAAAGAACAGAGCGTTCGAAAGAAAGCCTTGATATTATTGACTTATAAATAAAAAGGATGATTATATCAGCAGAGCTCAGGAATTTCATGTAAATAGATATCTTTTGTAATAATGCAGAAACAGAAAAAAAATTCCAAATTTCTAGAAAGCCTGAAAAAATGAGCACAGAATGCCTAGATGTGGCCATTATGATACACTGGAGACAATACAATACAAAGAACCAACAGAAAACAAACCCATTACCTGTAGATCTACAGTATATTAGACTTAATTCCCTAATATTGCATGCTTTGAAATAAAGTTACTTCATCTGAAGTAATTAGTGGTCACAGAAAGGATTTCAAAGGATTGAAGCTCAGTTGTGAAAAGTCCATGTTAAACCTCACTCTAAAAACTATTGCTCCTTCTGAGGAAAAAAAAATAATCCACATACAGCTTTATGTTCAGGTTGTTGGGCTGGGTTTTTTTTTTTTCAAATTAGACCTCAGGAGGAAAAACTGTTTTCACTCTTAAAAGATTCCAGGGTTTTCCTGGCCTCACCCATCTCTAACCCAAGGCAGAGAATAATCATTATTCCTGCTTTGCTGATCAGGAAATCGGAGAAAGGAAAGATCCAGTGTACAACCCACTAAAACTGCTGGAAATCCCTGATTTCCATGGATGAGTGAAGTCATTGGCCAGCAGCACAGAGGAAGAAAGAAAAAGAGCCAAACAGAGAGTGCTGTTTCTCCATTTGTTTCTCTAGCCACAAAACCCATTCCTTTTCTCTCCATTATGGTGCTGTTCCTTTATGTGGTACATAACTGGAGTTTCCTTTGGGATTGGTTTGTTCTTTCCCTTTTTTAAATGTCTTTAACCATGGGGAGCTCTTGCCCTTTGGGTCAAGGCCTGTACCACTGAGCTCCACAACCCACCAAGAAGAGCTCATTTCATGGGAGTCAGGCTCAGACCCAAAACCAAATAGGTATCAAAGGTCGGCAAAGGAAAGCAAGCAAGAAGGGAAGAGCAAGGGTTAAAACAAATAAAACTGATGTGAGTTGTATTATGTGGTGAGTGAATCATATGGATTATGGACCAAGGACTACATAATTAAACATGTAAGGTATCAAGGTAAAGTACCAGAATACATAAAGAGGATAATTTCTTTAGTCAGCAAATGGGCAATAACAGGAAAGAATTTTTGTCTTGGGATAGTGAGCAGTTGTATAAACATATGATGCAAAGGCTTTTTCAAATAGACATAACATTGCCATATGTTCCATCAAAAAACTGCAGAGGGACCTGGGAAAATCAGAATGATTTAAGAGGGACTATACACATCTCTGCCACCACTTGGTTAACTGAATACAGGCAGCCAAAGGTAAGGAGTGCCATTAAACAAGGACATGTTAAGAGACCAGAGTGTGCCCCAGAGATTCTTGCACAGAGATAATGAAAGCTCTCAAATGTCACCACAGAACTGCAGCTCTCCTTAAAACATGGCAGAGAGACCGTGCTTTCTCTAGGTGCTGGGAGCTGACATTGAGCTCTTCCCGATGGACACGAGAAGCCCATTAAAGTGGCTGGCTATGATTGGAATTATAGTTATTGCAGCAGCTGAGACATACCAAGGCACAAACTGATTTGCAGAAAGGAGAGATGATGGGTTGAAGGTCCAGGGAACAAACAGAAGGCATTTACTAAATTTTGACATATAAGCAAAAAAACAAAGGAGAGAGGCAAAAGGATGTGGTTGTGCTTTTCATTCCCTTTAGAAGCTTGCATTTTGTCATAAGAAAAGGGACACACACGTGGTCCCCTGCTCTCTGGGCCATGCTGTCATGCAGTCCTTGAGTGGATTTGCCAAGCTCCCATTAAAATGATGAAGAATTTGTCCCTGCTGCTCCTGTGGGATGGATGCTCCCAGATGCCTCTTCTCAGCAGGCAGGAGCCAAGGATCCAAATGTCCTCAACTCTCTGAAGCAGGTCAAATGCAGCTACGGGGTGATATCGAAAAGACTTGGTCTGAATCAAGGCCTGGCTTTGGATATTACCTATCTGACATAGTCTCATCTTTACCCATAAATAGCATATTCCATTATCTTAAATCTGTGTTCTCTGATTGTTTCTTCTCTAATAGATGTGTGGATGCAGCTTCCCAAATCCTTGGGACTAATTTTATGTTTCAGAGGGACTATTTAAATTATTTTAAAAAAGAGAGAGAGAGAGAGAGAGAGAGAGAGAGAGAGAGAAGTCAGTATTTTCTTCATTTCCTGACCATATATTATGTCTGTAAAGACCAGTCGAGTTAACAGGTGGCACTGACAGATCATGCTCTGAAGTCAGCTGCAAGAGAAACAGTCTGCAGCACTGAACAAAAGTTACCCATTTGGGGAACAATTTTTTTCCCCTTATATTGAAACATTAATTGATTCTTTTATATTCATAAGCTATTTTCACTTATCCCAGACACTTAACAGAAAAATAAAAAAGAAATAATGAGGAGTTTTGGTGTAAAAACACATTTCACTGTAAAACAGGTTGATTAACTTGCAGACTTTAAAAAATTAATGTCCAATGGAAGGAACTGCTGACTGGTTAAATTAGATCTACTTATTACAGCACTACAACAGAAGCTAAATTAATTTTAAGCTTCAGAATGAAAATTTTATTTTTAATTTTTGTGGGTTGTGGAGTTGGAGGGACTGGATACTTGGGAAATTAAACGTCCTCTATTTATCATAGACCAGATGCAGTACAGCCATCCGTAATGCAGGTTTTTCTCAATAGTCTGAACTCTCTTGGCAGTTAACATAGAAGAGCTGTCAGGAACTCTAGTTCAGCTATAAACATTTTCATGATAGTGCAAGCTCACAAATAAGAACTCATCTCAGACATAAACACTTTTAACCAAGATTACTGAAAAATCTCCAAATAATTCTGAAGTTACGGGCGGTAATTAGATATGTTCATTGAAGAGCAGTTTTAGGTTTCAACTGGAAATCTGGTCAAATCATTCACATGTCACCTCCAGCATCTGTATATGGATACAGAAAACTTTGACCTTTGGAGACTGTTTGCAAACAACAAAGACAGAGAACGTTTATTGTGGTATAAAGCCATGAAAATACCAGATTCTTTCCTTCGTAAATTATGGGCAGATTTTAAGTGAGTAAAAGTTTTACCTAGGATATCCACTAAGAAAAGAGTAACGAAGGTTACATGCAGCTATGACAGATGATTTGTCTTTAGGGACAGGTTGCATCCTCTGCTTTCACTTAGAGATGCCTGCGGCCACATCCTTGGGGAAGGTCAGTGAGCAAAGGGAGGGGACTCAAAAAAACTCAGCTGGTAAAAAACAATAAAGGGAGTGAAGAAAAAAATCCCTCCAAAACCCCAAAACCCACACCAAAGTGAATGAGCAAAAAAGTGGGTGAACACAAAATCCGGGGCCAGACAAGAACATATATCTCCAAAACGACTACAAAGACCTAAATTATATCTGATGACTTAACTCCCTGGGTTAAGCTAGCCCGTTTTTAGCTTTTAATCTTTTGTCTGAAAGGCATTTCTTTTGTTATAGAGGTGTTGTGATGTTTATGAGGATGTATTGTTGCAGAGCTGTGTGGAGTGGATGCCACAGGGACTCTGTGGGAGCATAGCCTCAATGACCATGGAGCCCTCTTGACTCCCTTGCATCAAGATCAACTCATCTCCCCTGACTCTCCAAGCAAAACAGAGCTATTAAATGCTGAGTCTTGAGCCTTTGCTGTGACTCTGGCTCCGAATCTTCACTAGATTTTATTTTTTCCCCTTAATTAATATTTTAAGAGGTCTTGCAAGCTCCCAAATGCATGCCCCAAGCAGAGGTAAAAATTCCCTTTCCTCTCCCATCAGATTCTGGAAGGAGGGTACCTGTTATACTTACTCCAAACCCTGTGCATGAACTACCATCCCAGTAAGGGAGATGGGGTTAGATCACTTCTCATCCTCATTTAATGCTTAGCCTTCTTCTGGCGGCACGACTGGCACCGCTGAGTGACAGCTACAGCGTGTCATTTAAATACTTGCATGGGGATTAGAACGAGGTCAGGTACTTTCTTCTGTAGCAATCACCTAATATTAACAACTTTCGGTCACTATCTAATCAGGGCTGGATCCAAACCGGTGACTGACAGATTTTTAATTGCTAGTCTCATAAGTCATACAGTTCTTCTCTCTCGCTGGGAGGTGCTACCTTTAGCTCTTTCCTATGATGGATAAGGGCAAATTCTACTCTGTTAAAATGAATCTGTTGATGTAGATATCTGAGGTGTTACTTTGTCTCATTAATTTTGGGGGATTTTTATTTTTTTTAGGTAAGAATGAAGGAGATAAGATTATTGAAAGAACACGTTTTCAAAAGAAAAAGAAAGAAGAAATCTTTCTAAATGTGCATACATCTTTCTTTGAAATCATACTGTTCTCTCCTACTTTACTGCAAAAAAAAGAGAACATAAGAATGCAGGAACACTCCATCATGCCTCACCTCTTTTGCTTTCCAGTTTCTATTTGCTCCTTTATTTTCCATACTTTAAAATCTCATTTAGCATTCTCTTGAGAAGGAGAGCACAAGATTACAATCTAACGATTGTAATGAGAATGGGTTACGTTTGTGCCATTTCCCATTTTCATTACAATCTTTGCGGCAAGAGTAATGTAACAGAATTTTTAATGTCTTATATATTGCATGAACACTTTTTCTAGCAAGCTCCTGCTACATTTCAATGGATGATGCTGTTGCAGAGCATTGCAACTTTGATCTTTTTATAGCTTGCATTATGATCACATTGGCCATTTCACCCACTTCCCCAAAGTGGAAAATATTTTGATATACAGCTTGCTGCTACAAAAGCCAGTCATCTACAGACACCATGCATACCTAGAAAATTGTTTTCCTCCAAATCCCAACTGTGGCTGAGTACAAGATACTGACATCACCAAAGCTGCGTGTTTCTCTGAGCGGTACTATGGGAATTGTAGTTTGCAGAATCGGAGCAGAAGAATAGAGCATTTTGTTTCTTATAAAGTAGGGACAGCTCTAGGAGAAAATAGTGCTTCGTGTGTTTGGCATGGCACTGACTGAAAGATTTCCCAAAGCATATAAACCTCCCTGTAAAGCTTTCCATAGAGATCAACATCTGGGTGGTGGTTGAGGGCTAAGTCTCAATAAACAAGGGATCGAGACATGTTCATTGTGAGAACCAATGATCAAGCTATGCTATAGAAGCATCAGGCACAAGCTGGAAGTTTGTCTGGATTTGGTAATACAAGTGGTCAGCACAAGTGATTCTTAACACAGGAGCCCAATATGGGAAAAGAGGAGTGCTGGGACAGCTAGCTCAAGGGCAACATCCCTGAGGGCATCTGCACAGATTCAGCCTGACCAGCAAGGCTTCAAAGGGAAAGGCAGCTACAGATGAAGGGCAGCAGGATAGCATTGACAAAAGGCTGAGAAATCCTCAGGTCTTTAGATCATAGAGGTCTGCAGAGTACAACAGCCTTTGACTAAGGGGGTGGTGGAGGACCAAGCTCCAGGTGTACCAAGGAGACCAAGCACAGGGAGTACAGATTAGTACTGATTTAACTGGAACTGGAATTTCATTGATTTAACTGGTAGTTTTGCCCCCGGTGACTGAAGATGCTTCCCTTTTAGGCAACACAGCCTGATGAAAAAAACTGAGAGAAAACATTAGGGAAAGAATTAGACTTTAATTTGAGCATAGACTTAGGCCAGTACTGCAAATTCTACTGATGTGTACAACTTGTAGATTAATACAGACTAACACCACTGAGCTTAAAAAAACCCCCAAAACATGTTTCAATAGTCACACATCCTTACAAGATCAGAAGAGAAGACAATGTCAGCATATCTTTTTGAGACAGCCTTCACCTGACAGATTCATGTTCCTGGTTAAGAAGCTTTATTTCCTTGATGCATAGGGTGGAATCTGGCATCCTTTAAATCAATGCCTGTGGAGATATCCACAGCTCTGCAAAGCAACGGGTGAGGAAGAATGACATCCTCATTATGATAACATTCAACAGAAAACCTACAGATGGTGAAAACTCAGGACAAAGCCATTCACGACAAGATGTACAAGGTCAGATTTCACTCTTTAACTACTGGAGTCAAGTTTTAACCCTGTCACACTTTTTTTGTGCAACTTCTACAGCACTCAATATAAGCTGGGCACTTCTACACTAAGGCTTGATTTTTTTTTTTTTTTCCCTCTGAGTCTAAATTTAACACTGCAGACCCTGAGGATAAAACCAGTTGAGCCCTTTGGAGGGAAAATGTTCATCCTCTTTTATCAGAGTGGCTTTCCCGGTGGCTTTCACTTCAGCGAGAAGAGTGTCTGGGATAATTGCTCTTTCCACAGAGGATCAATACTGTGTAATTAATCAAGATGAAATCATTCTTTGCACTTCTCCAGGTTTCATCCTTGAGACATATTCTCAGATTCACTGGCTCCTGGAGATAGCAACGCTCTCCTACCACACTACCCCAAAACACCCTGGGGGCAAAAACATCACAATCCAGCTGTCCAGAGCCTAGCCTGACATATCTTAATAGAAGAAAAGAGACAAGAAGGCCCAGATGCCTCTTTATTAGGACCGTCCTCTCTGCAGAGACAACAAGCCCTCAAAATCTACCACAGTCAGCGTAACGTTTGCATCAAGGGACCTTTTTTCCTCCCAGGAAACATGCCACCAAACTTGCAGTGATTACAAAGCAGGAGCATGACTGTAGAAATATACCTAGGAGAACCCCAGGTCAGAGCGAGAATAATTCAGCTAACATTTCTGCAGTTTGGAGAGTTTGCTCAGCTGTGATTGATCACATGCACTGCACATTCCTGTTTAATTTCTGTTACAGGGTGAGCATATTTTTAATCCATTGCCTAGTATGAAACAGCATATTAAGTCATTTTAAAAACATAAGGAAGAATCAAAAGATGAAAATTTAATATTAAAGTAATTTTCATTTTGGCAGGTCAGATTGTACTTTTTTTTTTTCAAATTTCAAAATGCCAGAGGGGAAAAACAAATGAAAAGGCTATTGAATCAGTTTTAATGGATTTAAGACAAAATGAAACATTTCAAGCAGCTTGTTTGACCTGGAAACATTCCCCTTTAAATATATATATATACTTCTAAGCTTTATCCTAATTTGGGCTAAAAAGGCTGGAATTTGTCACAGTCAAATTTCAATCATCCCCACTTTTATTTGACGTTCCCATTGCCTGACAGGCTCTCCAGCCCTCTCTACTAAGCCCAGTCAAGACAAAATGCCTCCTAAAAGGATTGCTGGCCATTCTGGTATAGCTGAAATTAAGTAGCTGGTGAAGATAATTACAAATAATACATACAGTTGTGTTTATTACAGAAAGATGTTAAAAGAATGACTGGAATTTTCCAGTGGTTTGAGTAAGCAATGGAGACGTTTTAGTAGGCCTGAGCTGAGAAACAGCACTGGCTCAAATGATCAAGCCTTGATTCAGTTTACACTAAATGGAAGAACAAATAGACATAAGGCTGGGACAATGTTCTTCACTTTGAAAGGGCAAGCTCGGTTGGACTAAGTGCTCTGAGCACCCCAGCCACCAAAGCCAACATGCTGCACATCTCCAGGCCTCGGATAGGGAAGAGGCTGGAGGACTCTGAATCACTGGTGCTAATAAGATCTCAAAGCTGTATTCATAGTATGGTGGGCAAAGAAGAAAGATCTATGGACCTGTTGGATAAAGAGCTACTTAAAGAGCCTTCAGCTCAAACTTTAATAAAAGTAACGACATTGAACAGAAGGGCACAGGGAAGATAGATAATAGGAATGAGGTTTTACTACACTGGAAACTACAGCAAAAAGCATAAGAGCTTTATCATCTCTAGTTGGGACGACCTGGATAATCTTGTTCAGAATTCAGACAGAACTGGCACATGAAACTACAGGAGCAGTCCCAGATATTCCTGACAAGCCTATTAACTCATGGGATTCAAAAACTGCAAATGCAATGCCTACAGTTAAGAGGGAAAAGAGAAAAGATCTGACAATTACAAGTTAGTCTGACCTCAAATGTCTGAAGGTTTTGGAACAAATTTTGAAAGAAAGAAGTAATTTAAGTCATGGAGATAAACTGGGAACAGGCTAAAAAAATTACCAAAGGGTTTGGGTTTGCTAACGGCAGGTTGTTTTAGACTAACTTGATAGGATTTTTAAAAGATTAATGATTTTCTAGACAAAGGAAATATGGTAGGTATAATTTATCTGGGCTTCAGCAAAGCATTTAATAAGGTGCCAGATGGGAAATAATTTCTTAAACTAGAGAAAATAGGGATGCACAGAGGAACTGTTGAGTGGGAGCCTGCTGAAAGCAAGGCAACCACTGGAAGTACTGCAAGGAGAACTGTTGGGCTGAAGGAGAGACATGAACAAAGTTTCTCCAGGATCAGTGGCCTGGATGTAAGTAGGGAGAGTGCTTACTTTTGGGATCCTGAAGGGGACTGTCAATAGCTAAAAGTGTTAATACAGAAGAGGATCAAAGCAGCAGACAGAAAGAATAGATGCGTTCAAGTAATAGAGTAAAATAAAAGCCATTCAGGAGCCTACAAGGAGCATAGCTCATGCTATGAGGAATTGATACCATAGTTGCTGTTAAAGGAGCTCTCAACAGTTGAAAATGACTGAGATGAGGTTAAACTGGTAAAGCATAATGAGACCATGAATGACTCTAACCTGCCAACAGGACCCACCACTGTAAAGGCAAATTCCAGCCCACGACAGGCAAGATAGTCCCAACAGGAACAGAAAAGTATCAAGATAACTCTATGAAGCAGTATTGGAACAGATCTGAAATACTGTCTACTCCTCTGGCTACTCACATAAAAAACCCAGATGTTAGAACTGAAATTTATGTGGGGAAGACTAGTAAAATGCTTGAGAAATGCACTTAGCCTTACTAGAGAAGTTGGAGTTTGTCAGCTACCAGAAAGAAGTCTGAAGGATACAGAACTGCCTTCTATGAATACATGGCATGTAAATACCTGTTGTAGGAGGAAAAATGTTTACATGACTCATCCACTGGGTAAGAACAACTGCATAGGAACTGGCATCCCATAAATTTAGAAAAAATTAGAAATTAAAAAACAATAGAAAAAAAGGTTACTAACCCAGTAACATCATTCTAAATGGAAGAACAGGATCAACACATCAAACTGATGGCTCCTTTCAACAGCGGAGATGGGTCCCCCTATGACAGGATTTATATAACGTGGCACCTGCATAGCACAGTGATTCCCAAACCTCTGCCAGATTGACATTCCTGTTTCCAGCTATGTTTTGAAACGGAATTATATCCCTCTCCTCCAGAAAAGGATTGCAGTTCTGCATATACACATTCATATAAACTTTAATGTACAAAAAAGATTTCCTTGTGATTGAGAAATGAGCAGCAGGAATTCATCCAGGCAGTGCAGGACAAGGTCACTGTGAAGGGCAGAGAAGAGATTGCAGGGATGGCAGTGTTGGGGGACATTGGCTGAAGTGCTGTTTCCTATTATTATAATCTCTGCTCACGAGCTCTCAGCACTGCAAGGAGTAAAATGCAAGTTATAGATGGCCCTACAGAAGGCGGTTGAACAAAAAACAACCCCTTTATTAATGATATTATTGTCCCTTTAAAGCACAAAGACCTTGTTTTTTCAGATGCTAAAAATTAAACAGCCTGAAACACAGGCAGGAATGACATTTGATGTCATGAATATTGGAAACATCCATAAAATATGTTGGCTAGATGGCTGGAGGAGAAAATAGGTGTAGCAGAGAAGTGACAAAACAGCTTGGAAACAATCCTGCTATTAGCAGGGAGGAAAGAAGAGGTAATAAAATTGGGAAGCCAATTAGGCAGGAAAAGGGCACAAAAATGCTAGAAGAGAAGGAAAGCATACGCAGAAAATAAAGTAGAAAACGGGCTACTACAGCAACATCCAAGATAATTCTGTAATGAAATACCTAATCAACTCCCATGGGGGCTCAGGGAACCTAAGGGGGACCTGTCAGAGGTGAACATAGTCAGTGGAGGCTTCCCAGTTACTCACCTGTGCCTCTTCACCTCCCTGGTGATTTAAGCTGAGAAGCCAGGCTGAAGCTGAGTTATGGGTATGAGTCCACTTGTGCTGGTCCTACTACAGGGCAGTTACCTTTGGCAGAGGATCAGGACAGGTATTTGGAGAAGAAGAGGGAGAAAAACTGAGAGAGATATTAAAACTCTGGAGGACAGTGCCCTAAAAGTTACCCAGGAGAACCTCTGGTGAACACACCAGGACTCAAGGACCTGGAGTGCTGCCATAAGAACAAGGGAGGAAAAGGATTTTGGAGGCTCCGCAGAGGGTGAGGTAAACAAGCAGTCAGCTGTGACAGAGAGCCGAAGCAATGAGGAAGCAGAATAATATATAATGCTATTTCAAAACAACAGATGGGAATAGGGAATTGATAGCAAAGCGATTAATACTAGCAATGAAAGAACTAAACACCTTTAAAATGCAAAATATTTAATAAGAGTCAAGCCAAAGACTCACAGCAATTCATAAATTAACAAGGAATAACATATGCAGTGGCAAAAAAAGGGAGAAAGAGCAAAATGAACCCAAATACAGGCCAAGTGCCTGCAGACAGAAAGGAGGATGTCTTTAAGGGTAAGACTGAGCTTTAGGGTCAGAACTATAAGCACATCCTGAGAGCTGTGGCTCCCAGGCTGGTCAGCAGCTGGGAGGTCTCTGTAGCAGCATGGGAAAGAAAGGGTAGCCTTTACTGCTGGTCCCAGTTGCACCAGGAGATACCTCTACCAGTAGCAGTGGCTGCCCTAGACCTTCGAGGCAGCCCAAAATGTCGGGCTAGTATTAGCTACATGGCCCTGCTCTGTGTCAGACCCTAGCCAATCCATTCCTCTGAACTGTCTCTCAGCAGGGCCTTGGTGGGGATGCTGAGGTTCAAGTTGCAGCCCCAGAAGACTGGCATCCCACCCCAACCCCAGGAAAACTGTGTGTGCTCTGGACAGGGCCCCACAGGTCTAGTGATTTTGCTTTCTGCTCCTCATCCTTTAAAATGTGTTTTCTTATAGGAGCTATGGGGTTCTTCATGGTTTTCACTCCTCCATAGTTCTCTATCATTCATTTCTCCTACCCTGCAAGATTTAGACTAAATGTATACTTGAGTTCCAGTAGGTAGTGTTGACATTATAAACTGCATATACAAACTCACTGATTCCATACACAAATTAGCCCATAGGTGTGCAGCTTCATATAACTCTATGCTTATTAACACAACCTATATAACTATTAGGGAGTTGACTGAAGGGAAGTAGCTATGAAGGCAAGAAAGAGAGGGCTGGAGTTGAGTGTTTCTGCCCACCTCCTGGTGAAGCTGTGGGTGTATCATGGGATTTTATGTACTCATTTTTTAAGACTTGGCTATAGAAAATCCTGAGCACGATTGTCAGCTGATGTTCAGCAAAGAAACAGGGGCAAAGATGCAGAAGATTAGAAGTGGTACACGTTGACAGCATCTTATTAGAAAGCCTAAGGATAAAGGGTGTTCATCACACACAAATTAAGGATTTGAAGCTACCATTTCTCAGCTGAGCTACAATAACTGCCCTTTTATTTCCCAGGCACTTCTAAATGCAAAGAAGAATATTAATATAAACCGCCAACACCAGCTCGTGCAACTTCTAACTGGTTGAGGTATGCCTGGATTGGGACACCTGAGGACCAGGAGGCTCAACTCAGGTGTTTCCCAGCAGTTTAGGGAGAAGACAGTTTTGGTCAGATTTGTTCTGGGGTGGGGTTTTTTTTTTGGTTTTGTGGGTTTGATAGCAAATCGTTCATCAGTTTCCCAAGATTTTCAATATGACAAGAGTCATGTTGTGTGGTTTTTCTTGCTGGATGTGCTTTTAAATCACTGCAATGGAACCATTTGAGAAAACAATAGGGAGAAATTAAAAATATGTATTTAAGAATGAATTAAAAATGAAAGGAACAGATGTGTACCATGCAAGACATATGAACTTTCAAATGCAAAGGAAACGCGTATATTACAATAAATGGCTAAGTAGTACATATACATCAGCATTTTTCATTCTCTCTTCTTTAGACACGCGTTTTAGATATACATAAATTATTTTTCCTTTTGTTTTATCCCTTTTTTAAAATCAGAATATTCAAGCATCCTCTTTAAGAAGCACAAGAGGATGAAAGATTGCATTTGGCAGGTCTCTTTTGTGCTGTAATTTGTTTCTTTGTGGAAATGCAGCAAAGGGTGACTTTTATTATGTGTTAGGTAAGAATCTGCATAGAGCAACTTCCAGCTGTTGACCATGCGATTAGGCCGTTAAAGTGCAAAAATCGCTATTTACAAATACCCATAATTACTATAATTTTCATGCAAAAATCTACGCTCACCTAAAACCAGACCGCATGCCAGTTCTTTCCTGGCCAAAATGGCTATTTCTTTCTGTCTTGAAGTCTCAGTCACATATTGAAAAAATATCTGCAGAATAGAATATATTTTGACTGCAGAAATAGATTTTGCATGAATAGACTCCTGAGGCATCCAACAGTTTCTATAATGTTTTCTATTCCAGGGGAGCAAAAAATATTTTTCCTTGATAGCATTTATTTTATATTCACTGCACTGGAATTACTTTTTCAAAATTCTGCCAGCGAAGACTTATCGTATGTGGGTGCCATTGCTGTAACATAAAGATAAGGATGGAGGCTTATTCCACTCATAAGCTCATGAGTCTGTAAATTGGAACTATCCTTCATAGTACAATGCATTTTACCAGTCCAAATATTTTTCTTAAAGACAAGGCAGGAGTTTTTTCTTGGAAGTATTTTCCTTCAGTGACTTAAGGAAGCATATTCATGGACTACTTATGAAAGGAAAGACACAAACAATGTGGCACCACCAGTTTGTCTGGACGGGGGAAGAGTCGGCATTATTTCAGGAGCTTCAGAATCAGTCATTTGAGCAGCTGCCCTGAGCAGTAAAAATGTTGTCTGGGGAGCGTGAGATAAGGTAAGATAGAAGCAAGGACCTCAGAGGGCAGAGCCACATCCTAATTTGGTGATCCAGGTGCAAATAAATGGCTCCACTCATTTCAAAAATGGGACAGGTGACGTACCTGGATCTGAATTTGGATTAAATCGTCAGGAATGTTCAGGCCTGTGATTCTGTTGCTGGCCAAATGACTACGATTACTACAATCAAACGTGACAATACAATGACATTTTACCTAGGGGCAGGCACGCAGGTGAGATTAAAATGAGAACTGACTCGAGCCTTCACCAGGAAATTGAATATAACCCGTTTTGAAGTTAAACATTTTGATATAAATTTTTTCATCGTAAGGCTGACCTGCATAAAACGACTGAATTCCCGGTGTACTGCGAAGGCTTTGTGTGCTACAGTTAAATAGTTCCAGAGATGGGAACCAGATTAACTTTGAAATTTCCTTCCTCCCCTCACAAACAGCAGTTCGGCTACTCTTGTGGCAGCAGAAGTCTGCTGCCAGCCCACGGTATTTTGATCACGGTCCTGTCTAGGTCTACTAGGAGCAGAAATAATGATACAGTGGTAAGAGCCCTAGCAGTTGGCCGATGCTGGATCCCTCTCCAATGCCATTAGTGATGAGGCTCAAACAATAGCAATCCCACTGGGGAACTGAAGGGAAGAAAAGGCTGGTGATGTCAAGACCCGTCTGGTTCTCTTCAAACCATTGTGCTGGTGGTGTAATATTAAACCTCTCCTATGTTATGGGCTAAATTATGGGCTTCTCAGAAGTCTTTGCCCAGCGAGGGACAACGTTTTGTTCCACAGATTTCCAGCCGAAAGGGAACCTTAAATTGTCCGGTCTGATCTCCCCTTTAAAAGTTAAGAAGCTGCTGTGTTCCTTTTGCATATCCCTACATTAGCTACATTATCCCTACATGTTAGAGAGACAAAAATATCTCAGCTTTCCAGAGCAGGCAAAGCATGGGAGACACCAACATGCCACCAGCCCATGAAGCCTCTGCAGCTGCTGGAACAGCTCTACCTGGACTTCAGTAGAGGATGTAAGAGGCTGCAGCAGTCCTGGAGAAAAATGTCCTGCTGATGAGTCTGGTCAACCCATGGTTAAGCTTTCTTAAAAGTGAACTGGAGGTACATCCAAGTCTCTTCCTGTGGCTTCTTGCATGCGCTCACCCAGTTTATCCCTACGTCTGTGGCATAGCAGACTGTATTTTGATCAAAGGTTTTTCCCTGCCCTGTTCTGTAATGTGGTGCAACGTGCAGCTCAGCTCTTGTTTGGCCCTATAGGAGACAGCTACCAGATCCCAGGAGGACATGCTTGACACAGCAGCATTTGCCTTTCCAAAAGACCTGCCATCAAACATGCATCTGTTAACCCTCTTTCCAAAAGTTGTATTGCTTCTCCTACAGGCCTTGAGGAAGAATAAAGTCCTTTTGTTGAAGGTCTGGACCACCAAACCACCAGATCTGCCCCAAAGAGCTTACAGCAGACATATGAGATGGAGAAAAGAGATGATAAACCAGCGGGGGAAGCCCAAGGTCATGGTGAGATGATAATGATAGATGTAATAAGCAGCAGTAACAACACACAAACTATCATACCACTGCCCTTTGTTAGCTCAGATTTGAACCCTTGGGCTTTGCTAATTGTAATGACACAGTAAGAAGTAAAAGGGGAAATTACCCACAAAAAAATAAGGATGTTAACCACTTCGTCTCTACAGCCACACTGCATATTTCGTGCTTCGCTCTAATTGTTCAGTAGAGGCTCCATTAAAGTCAATGGAAAGTCAGGGTGTCCCTGGTGGATTATGCTGTAGCAAAGTAGTTTAAATTTAATCTAGGGTCGGATTTAACACATTTAAAAGAGAGCAAATTCACTGTTAAGTCTAACAGTCCAGTCAATACTTCAAGCTGATGGTTCTTACTCTGGCACTGCATTTTTATATTCTGACAGAAGGCAGAAATGATGTCCATGATCATCCCATCATTACTGGCTCCAGTTGTTTTTTCCAAAGCACAAAAGAAAGCCAGATGCCCTGTGCTCAAAGAACAGCCATGGGATTTTGGTGCTTCTTTGAAAATCCAATATATGTTCAGCAAAAGGTAGAAAAACACACCAGAAACACAATTTGAGGAATATTACATTTGAACGAAGAGTTGGAAGAGCGATTCCCTGGCACCAACAACCAGCTCCAAAACACTGACTGGTGATTCAGTAAATAAACCTTCCATCTTCAGAATACTTTTTTTCTGCCACTGCCCTAACTGGAAGGCCATTTCTGAACCTCACTGCTCTGCTGTTTAGTTAAGATGTGCCTAATTTCCAGCCCGGATCGATTCAAGGTCAATTTATGGCTATGTACCCAAATGTGAATTTAGCCTTTTTGCTGTCATGGCTCTCCAGTTTTCCTGGTGCTGAGCCCCTATCACCTTTATGGATGAATGCCACCTGTATGAATACACAGTAACACGGAAACAGCCTTCCCTTTGATGCTGACCAACAGAAGAGGTGCTGGGGAGGAAGCAGAACCTGGTGAGAATTGGGAAGACGTTGGGAAGGGGCTCTGGGCCTTCCCTGTGAAGGAAAAATTTGACCAGAGTGGGAATGGGTCTATGAATTTCTCTCTCTCTCCTTCAAGACCTTTTCCCACAGAACCAACCGAGTATTTTCGCTTCTTCATCCCCTTCATCTTCCTCCACCTGTTTGCACCCCTGCCTTCACGGCAGTCCCAAGAGCTGGTGCATGGCTGGAGCCATTGCTCCTGCTCCAAGTCAGTCTCTGGCTCCTCAGGCAAGGACGCAGCCCATCGCCCTAGGCCTGTGCCTGAAGATTGCTCAGGCTCCTGCCATCTGCTCCTGTTTTTGCAGACAAAATGCGCTATGTTTCTGAGTTTCCCATAATAGGATAGGCTGCCCCGCCGGTCATTCTGGCAGATCTTCTCTCCTCTGGTTCCAACTCCAGATCGCTTCTCCTTATGCGTATTTCTGAGAGTTCCTCTGTGCCCCTAGCAGGCACATGCCTGATATGCCCTGAAACCACCTTCGGTTTCTCACCAGCCCCACTACGCTGGTGAGCTGCATCAGGTGCAGGCAGACTTGTCCCCTTTGCCCATGCTCTGAGATGCACTTGCTCTGATCCAGGAGCTGTTTGACGGCGTGAGTGTTATATTATTCCTGAATTAACACGCTTTGCCTCCCAGTGGGCCTTATTAGCTCAGGCACAAACCTCACTAACACGGCTGTATGGTTTCTGTCCCAGAGAAGGTTCGTATCTGGCCAGTTTGCAGTATCCATCCATCTGCCCCCTCCATATAGATACAGCATAGTACTCCTGCGACTAGACATGATTCCTTGTCTCTTGCCTTTTCAACACTTTCCAGCTGATTATTTTCATCTTACAGAAAATGTGGATGCTATCAGAACCTAAAGTGTATGACCCTGTGCTGTGTAGGCATGTACCACCCACCTGTGCACAACTCTACCCCACCTTAATGTTCAGCTCTATCTGTATATCACTCCTTCAGCAGCTACACAGTTAGTCAAACAAGAAGGTTTTTTTACAGAAAACCCTGCCATTCATGTAAAACTACCCCCAAAAAACAGATCAAATCTTCCATGTAGGATCCAGACACTTCCCCCCAACCTTGCAGTGGTGGGGCTGCTAACTCCAAGGTAAGAACCGCACATGACTGTGCAGCAAAACCTCAAAGGCTGATATTTTTTTACTGAAAATATATATATATATATATATGATATTTTTTACTGAACGAGTTTTCAGGGCCTGGAACAGGCTGCCCAGGGAGGTGGTTGAGTCACCTTCCCTGGATGTGTTCAAAAAAAGGGTAGATGAGGTACTTAAGGATATGATTTAGTTTAGGATGAGAATGGTTGGACTTGATGATCTTAAAGGTCTTTTCCAACCTTGTGATTCTGTGATTCTGTGATATCATAGCCTGGAAATTGTGCCAGGCATTACAAGTCTCAGCCCCATCAGATCCTGCTTCACAGTCTTAGAGTTGTGTGTTAAGCAAAGACAGAAAAGACCAGCGCTCTTGACATGCATACCTTTGCTGTGGTTGTGCCTGCACTTAGGCATTTCTGTATCGTTCAAGTTAACATTACCTGGCTTCAGGTTCTTTCTCCCCCCTACTTATATATGGTCTAAGTGGCTGAAAATATCCATGAAATGGAGATATACCTCTTCATTTAAAACTGGAACCTTTCTAATGATTACATAAATACCCAGGGTCCTGTGGACACCTGAGACGTCCTTGGTCCTAAGCAGTACAGCCTGAAGAGCCCGCTAGTCAATAAAATAAAATACCCATTCTCTTTAATTAACATATGAAATAAACACAATCTGTGACACCTAGTGTGCAGCAGCAATTAAGAGGCATTGCTTAGTTAAACCTCCTAATACCTCATTTAAATATGCAATTAAGGGATAATTGCCTTCAATCAATAAAAAATTGAAATATTTTGCAGGGACCTCAATTTTTTTTTGTGAGGCTTTCTACTTTGCACTCGGTCTGGGCAAAGCCTCCAAGTCTTATACCACTTGTTAAAGAAGCATTATTCTTTTCAGCATTCCATTGATTTATGGCTTTTATGCATCCTACCAGCATCATAAGGGTCTGTGCTAACACTAAGCCCATGCAAATCATTTCTCTTTTTGTGTTATCAATGATTTCCCTTTGCTACAAACGATTCATTCTAAGTTCTCCTTGGATCATCTCCCTTTTCCATCCCACACGGAGCAGAAGCATCTCTTTGTGCAGGCCTTTACACACAGAGCTTCCTCACTGACACCTTAACAATCCTTTTCATAATGCGATTGTTTTCCTGTTTTTCTAGATCTGCTTGCAAACAAGCAGTACTTCACTTCTGCAACCATATATCCAGGCCCCTGCTCCCTGCCTACACACAAATCAATCCTCAGTGAAACGAGACAGATCTATGAATCAAACAAGGAAAAGAGTCAACCATTTCCTTCCCTCTCAAGGCACGAAATTAGCAATGCAAATATATAGGCTCATCTAAGAGGTCCTTGAGTGTACTCCATCATGGCACCTCACACCATCATCATCCACAGAACAATCAGAACAAAGGGGGAAATATTTTCATGCTCAGTGATTGAATTATGTGGTTAGAGACAAGACATGTGAAAGTAAGTGAGCTGAAAAAATAAACTCTGGCAGGCATTTACAGGCATCTAATGAGCACCAAAGAAAGTGGTGTATTATACTGACAGGGAAACCTTGGTGCAGGCTGGGATCCTTCTTATTCCACAGCTAGCTGTGTAGGGCACTAACATCACATTGTCTGGTCATGTCGTGGCAATCACTGCTGGAGTCAAAACCTCCATCTGGACTATTTCTGGCATGGAGTTAGGCCAGAGAGGAAGCGTTGCCTGGGTTTAAGAAACATAGACTAAAAACTGATCTGTTCTGCCACCTCAGTTAAATCATTTCACCTCTTCTCTTTCCCACCAAGCTAGCTCTGTGGGCCTGAGAGGCTTGCTGGGTTGGCTTCAAAGAAGGATCATATCCTTACAGCTTTTCACTTAGATAAGCGATAAAACCAAGCTTGGATTTAAGGCATGCCCTTAATTGGCAAAGGGTACCAAAAAACCCATGAGAGTAGATGCTGCTGCAGACTCTATAGGGTGCATACATTCTCTGTAGGAAATCTTTGGTGGCATTCAGAGGTTTTAGGCATTGCAATCGTGACATGAGCGTGGCCTGTATGGGAGCCACCTCCAGATGTAGAGCACTGCATAATGTAAGCTGAAGTTTTTTACCTAGCTTTTGATACACAGAGTCTTGATCAAGCGATAAATTAATTTGTGTTCCATTTCTTCCTGCTGTCTTCGTTATATCATGCTATCACTGAGCGGTTCAGTGACATCTACCCACTGTCCTGAAATAGATACATAAAAATATAGTATGGAAATCATGTACAGAAACATACAAATGATGCAGAGGCACCACACTTATGGGGGAGAGGAACTCCTTGATTGCAGGAAATCCACATTTTGATCATTAGGAAGACCTGGAAATTGTTGAAGTAATTATGAACTTTATGACTTCCACTAATTTTGGAACACACATCATTTCTTCTACTATCTGACTCACTCAGAGATTTACCCCCTTCAGCCCGTAGGTGATTTAGTTAAGTGATTACCCCTGCTCCAGAGATATGTTTCCAAGATAAGCCACTCATTTGCTTAATTAATAGAAATATTTTTGCCCCCTTCTTGACTGTATACAATGTCTGTCATTAGGCATCCACTGTGGTTCTGACTCCTATAATGACAGATGTCCTGCAAGGAACCACTGATGCTAGTTAGATCATCCGCAGAGAACAAGGATACAGGAACTATAGTTCTCCAGAACACCAGATACATAGTGAGCTGAGCAAAAGATCTCTTTGAGTTCATAGTACTTCACAGTGTAGGTTTTTTTAATATGCTTTTAATTTTCTCTTCTCATCCAGCTCATGAAGTACTGTGAACTTTTTTTTTTTAATGTATATAAACATGTTAAAATTTCTGGTAGTGGTGAATATATGTCTGCAGCCATAAGTTTTTATAAAAAGCAGTCTTTGGCAAGAAATATTTCTAAATAATATGTTCAAAGCAAGCAGAAATGTTCACTAAATATTAGGCAAGAAATAATGTAAAGATGCATACAACATTTACCCTTCTTTGATTTATTATTGCTTTTATAGTGTCCAGTTGGTTGTGTGCAAGTTTAATGCAAACTTCAGAAAGCCTTTTGAAGACCTCTAGGGAAAGATTCCCAAGTGGAGCCTTGGTCTGCTGCCTTCCCCCACATAGATTCACTGATCTGCCTCAGGCTGGACATGGGGAAAATTAGGGGTTCAGCCCACCTGAGTTTGGATCCCTGCTGTTGAGACTGACGTGGGATGCTAATGAAGTGTAGTTATCGTTGTGATTTCAGATATGGACACATGCTTGCCATAAATCCAAGAGGTATCTCTGTTCTCTGAGAAAGTAGCACTCATATACCAAATCTCTCTGAAGAGCCATCACAGAGTTGCAGCTTTTATCCAGCGCTATTCCAGGTTTAACCTGGGCCAAACCTGACCAGGGTGGATTATCAACCGATTACCAATTATGTGAGCTGAGATGGTCCCCCAGGACAGCAATGGAAAAGGAGTCATTATATGATCGCTGTGGTTACTTTATTATTATAAACATACAGCAACCAAGCCTGAAGTATCTCGTTCATTTCTGAATAAGGTAAGAGAGAAAAAAATCAGCTACTCTCGTTTACACCTGTCAACCCCAATGAAAGAAGTGGAGTCGAATGGTTATAACTGAGAGAAAAATTAGCCTACAATGCATAAACATTGTCGTGTGCTACTTGCACACAGCTTTCATGAGTGAATTGATATATTGGCTGAGTAAATGATGCATCAGTTGAGACTCAGGCAGAGAAGAACGTGTATATTTGCTCTGTTATCTGCCATCAGTTTGCATCAAAAGTAAAATGACTGACCTGAAATCAAAACAGCTTTCAGGAACCATGCTGCAAAATGTCATTATCCAGCTCATCTCTCCAGTATCCCTCCAGGAAGATGTAGTAGCCTCAGAAAAAAACTGTTTTCCATCTGGTCCTAAATTTTCATAGAGAATCAAAACAAACAATATTCAGAGCATAGTAAGAATATATTGCTTGATAATAATGAAACTGGCTGTCACAGTGGAATTCAACTGTACTATCACTTCATTACAACACCAACCTGAATCATTCCTGCAGGGGGGTTGGACTAGATGACCTTTAAAGGTCCCTTCCAGCCTAACACATTCTATGGTTCTGTGATTCCAATATATCATCCTTTCAGTATTTCCAATAGACATATGGGACAAGAAGTAGTTCCTGGTCCAGAAAGCCATGAGCCTTCCCTTGGGGATGTGTTAGATCTACCAGTCCTGGTGGATGCCTTGGACACCATGGGGCATCTTAAACAGCATTTGAAATTTCTGATTAGGCAACTGAATCCAGTCCTCATGGTGAGACATGTCTTACGTAGAGTGCTAGAGAAACAGTAAAAATATGATGTCTATTCAAGGTTGTTCTTCACAGAAAATGTAAATAAAACTGCATTAGGAACCCTAGGACACATGGAGCAGGCCTACAGAGGGGACTGAGTTATAGAATTGGTCTTTTGTTCAGGTCTGAAAGCATGGCTAGATTAGATGATTTAATGCCATAAACCCTTTGGCAAGGTGCATTAATCCGATGTCCTGGCCAAATTGTGTTTGTACTTTAATGCCAATTTGTGTTCAAAAATATTTGAATTAATTACTCCCCCTCTCTTAAACTGCTGGGTGGTATTTCTGTGGTCTTTCAAGCAGTTTTCTACTGCAATTCAAGGAATATAAGACTCTCCTCCTGTGTCAATATTCTTACCATACCTCCTTCCACAGTAGTTTACCTCCTCCTTCTGAGCCAAACATGCTATGAGAATGAGGAATTAAAACAGACAGGCTGAGGGGTACGTTTTTTCCTTCTGAAGTGAATCACAGCAACTCCGTTCCATCCTACATCACTAACGGTACTAAAAGGCAGGGATGGGACTTTGCAGTTTGGATGTACAGACCGATGCCTTTGAAGCACAAATAATCTGCTTTGGTCCCCAGCTATGATTAGGAAGCCTCACACATCCCTGGTGCATAGCACAGTGGCAGGAAATAGCTCCTAAAGGGCCACAGATTTGCTGTTTAATTTTTTTAATTACTGCTTATTTAGGAAACATAAATACTTTTACAAATCATTACTATGTAAGTATGAAGCATGCACTACTTTTAATTAAAAAATGAAGCTCACACTTTTTCACTGAAAGAAACACTGAGAGACACACAAAGCCACTCTTCTCAAGGACAAGCATCTTCATCAGCTAGGGTGCCATCATTTAGGTGCTTACTTTGTCCTGACAGGAGATGCTGTTTGAAGCTCAGGAAATCCTGAATTGTGGTAAATGTTGTATGAACCTAAAGCAAAGGTGAACAACAAAGACAAACCTGGTTTGTCTTCACCAGGAGAGAAGAGACTCAGTGCTAGGAAGCAAATGCTGCCCTAGCACTTAAGCATCTCCTCAGAGAGCTGCTGCCTCTCTGTGAGAGGAGTTGATATTAGTTGCTATTAAGATACAGCTGGGCTTGGAGCATTCCAAGGTGTACACCTCAATGAGATTAATCAGCTAGCATTAAAGCTCTGCATGAAATTGTGGGTGTTTTTCTCAAGAGCTATGTATGGCTGAAACAGCCAGCTCTCCCCCACCCTTGGGGTGGAGGGTTTTTTTTGGAAGTGATTTTTTTCCTTTGTTCAATTTTTTAAGATTTTACATTTTTTTCCATTTGCATGCAGCTTAATTGATTGGAAAGAAATAATAAGAATGCTGAAGGACCCAAAACCCTGAGGAAACCCAAGCTGTATGCTAAGTTGGTGCCTACCAGCAGCTTTAATCTCAATTAGTCCAATTTGTGAATGTTTGCTTGTTTTTTCTTATTCGCAGCCAAGCTCAAAACAAAACTCTGAATAGTAACAATAGAAGAAGCCTTCAGCTTCTAGCTCCATCTTCATCTGAACGACCTTCCTGTTGAAGCATCACAGCACTGGCCAGGCTGCCCCATGAGCTCTTAGTTTACAGACTCCAAATTGAAATGGGGTAAAACAGGGCAAAGGAACTTAGGAGCTGAAAGATTACCGGGGCTGTGGTCTGGAAGGCTGCTCTTTCAAATCAGTGAGTTTCCTTGAAAAGCAAGGAAGTTTTCCCATCTCAGTTTTTCCAAAATACATGAGAAGATCCTGAGAGACCTCAGCTCCCCTCCCCACCTAGGCCTTGCTGCACACATGGGCTCAGAGAAGATGGCAGATTTCTCAATGCTTTTTTGTCCCACCCTCCCAACACATGAGTTTGGAGGGCAAACTATAACCTCTTCCCTGCAAGGACTACTCCATAGGATTATGATTCACCTTTGCTATTATTAATCCTGCCTTCCTATGTCACATCTCACAGCAGAGACACCATTAGAGAGGACACGGTGTGTGTACCCCACTGCCCTGTAAGAAGGGACTCGTGGAGAAGTACAGGCAGGGTCCCACAGGAGGATACCTGGTGAGCAGCATCCAGTCATGGATGGACCTCAGCAGGCTTTTCTCTCTTCTCCTACTGTATGAAGCCTGTCCTGGGCGCTGCAAGAGCAAAGCTGGCAGCAGGTAAGTGCAATCACAGCCCCGATAGCTGCATGGTGTTTTAGCTATGGCTGGAGGTGTGCAGGGGAGCAGAGCTTTGCCTTAATGCTTCTCACATGTGAAAATGGTGAGTGCTGACTGCAGAAAAAAAGTTTGAGGAGGCAGATGTTTTAGCTCTTCCACTGATCCAGAAAAGATCCTCCGACAAGAGGCAAAACACGGCTGAAACCGCTTTGCTGCAGAGCCAGAGCAGCCCCCAACTCTTAGCACACCTGAAATGTGTGAATAGAGCTGGGAATGTGAGAATCCAATCGGGGGGCTGCAGCTGTGCTAAACATTTACCGGCCTGAGAAAAAACACCCACCGCAAAGGAGGCTTCCCGCTTCGCGCTTCCATCCCCCACCCAGCAAAAAGGAACTCATTCCGGGCTTCCCAGCTGTTTCTTTCCCTGCTCCAGCCACCACCATCCCTCTCCCCCAGCCCCAAATTAATGCTCCTCCTGAAGCTGTTACCCTCTGCAGATTCTGTCATTTCCAGCGAGTCTTGTGCTGTAATTTAAAGGATAACTCCGTCCTGTTTCCAGCGTTTTAATGCATTTTATTTTTTTTTTTCCTACAAGCAATATACGTGTGTAATTAATAAACAATTTAGTATGTTGAGGAACCTAGGAACTTGGCAAATGTTCTGGGGATATGAAATCTCAGGAAAAGCAGCACATTATAAGAAATAGTAAGTAATTACTTATGTAAGCTTTTCTTTTTAAATTCTAAGAACATTAGCTACTAATTACCTACTAATTACCAGTACTTCAGCAGGTGTTTGCACTTAACTGTAGGGTAAAGCCCCTGTGAAAAACAAACCCCTCGCACCCCCTCTCAAGATTAAAGCAGAATCCCACTGGACTTCATAATACAGCATAGGTATAGCAGAGCTGTTTACATGCCAGTCCTTTAACCACTTGGCTGCTTAAGGTGAAAACAGGCTCCAGTTTGTTTCCCTTGCTTTTCCTGCCAGACTCAAGGTGATCTGCTGGGATGAGTAGGTCCAGGCAGTAACGAACAAAACTGAAAGGGTTAAAAACAAACTATGATTAAGACTTCTTCATCATCTGTACATTTATCTTACTTCTGTAGTGACCTGGCAGACAAAGCACTCTATTTCTGATCGCGGATAGAGCTGGCTGAACGGAGGGAGGATAAAACCCTTCCTCTGAAAAGTTCCCTGGATTTAAAAAAACAGAGGCAGAGCCCTCAGCTGGTGTAAAATGGTTTCGTTTCACCGGCATTGATACCCAACTCAATACTTTGCACCACTTCAGAAACTGGCCTGCACTTCAGATCTAATCCTTCCATACCTCTGTTGGAAGACTAATTCATGCAGCTTAAATTTTACTCAAACAAGCCTTCATAAGCAACGGATTCCAAGTTTATTAACACAGATTCAAGCTCATATCCCTCGCTGCATAAAATTCAGAATTTTGGTTAACCCAGTTATCTAAAAACCCCCCACTTTGCTGTTGATAGAAGAAAGATGTCAGGCATAAGACATCCCATAAGAGGACAGGAAAGATAATAGGTGCCTTCAGCAACCTGCCACGGTGCCCAGGTTGCCCCTTCTGCAGAGCGCCTACGGGACAGATGAAAGGCCTGAGAGGCACACCTGAGGCCTGCATTTTACAACAAAACAGTTCACAAATTAATAATTCCAGCAGTGCTGCTAACACATTTTTGCCTTTTACCCTCTCTGTGGTTTCTTAGACCTATTTAAAATATATGGCTGCTTATTTCCTTCCTGCAAAGGTTTCTTCTTTTTCACTGAAAAATAAGACTCAGAGGTAGGCAGTGGAGGAAGTTCAGATTAGCACCATTTTTTCCTGTGGATGCTAGTTAGGCTACAGGTCCCCTCCAGAACCATTTTTCACTGAGGTGATAGAAGTGGTGACTGTACTGTGAAGTATTAGGTCACAGCAGTAGAAGTGCTCGTGCCTACAGCTGGGAGCTAAGTTTTTTGAACAGCACATCTCTATTAAAACAATAGGAACTGCAGGAAACTAGAAACAGTTGAAAACCTGACCCTTTCATTCAGGTACTTAAAAGGGGAGCTTCTGGCTGCTAGTGCATTTTAAGACTTGAGTCCCATGACTGAGAAATTAAAAGCTACTTTGACATATGAGTGAACCAAATGAGACCACGAGGCTTCTGAGAAAATTATACAGCTCGACCTCGGTGCCTTCCATCCAAGGCTCTCAAAACCATATATAAAAATTAACAAAATAGCATGCCTGGGAAGTGAGCCATTGATGTTTCACCAGTCAACAAGCTGAGGCTTTGCACAGCAAAATGTCCTGATGTCATTAAAAAAAGGGATTTAAATGTCAGTTGTTCTTCATGTAAAAATACTTTCTTCTCAATTCTCTTTCTCTGCTGGAGTTTTATGGCAAGATTTTCAGAGGACCTGAATGGTGGGAAGAGTAGCAGTGCTCTGGTCACCAGGCTGCTCCAAGGATGTAAGTGAAGTCCTGATGAAGGATTCGTGTGCCTAAAACGTGGTCTGTGTTTTACCATTGTTTCACATGATCTCATGCAAGGGACGGCTTCTCTATATAGGCCTGGCCTCACCAATTGCTGAAACGACACAACTGTAGCTGGCTCATCATATGCATGTATAAGAGAATACCATTTATGTCCTCAAATGAGGACCTTACAAAAAAGTCATCATGAAAAGGAGAAACTATGAACCAGGAGTTCCTGGCGGCAGAGTCAGCACAAGGTAAGGGCTGCCCAGGCTCTGGTGTGCCACGAGGCTCTGCAGCCTCTTCAGTCATCCCTGTTTTGGCTGCTGGTGCTCCAGGTGAGGCCATGTGGGCTGTGGGACCAGGCTGCTGTGAGAGAGCTGGGTGAGACAAGTGGGAAGGAGCCCTGCTGGGGGCCCCACCTTGGTCTGAGAGCTGCATTTACACCATGGTGACCTGGGATGTGGATGACCCTGCTACCATCACCAGACCTGCTCTGCTGGGGTACCTTGGGGCTGCATCCCGTATGGGTGAGGGCACTGCCCTGCCAGCCATGCTGCCACCCCCAGCTCCCTGCACCCTGCAGTGCAGCCCAGCAAGGGAGGGGAGCACTGGGAAAAGGGGGAGCAGGTGAGGTGGAAATGTGACACCCCCTTTCCATCAGAAATCTGTTTCCTGACTCCCCCCTTAGACACCCCTTAGGTGCTGGGCACTGTGGATGCAGAGGGACACGATGCCAGCAAGGAGCAAAGGAGTGTTTGAATCATTTTGAGTTTCATGGTTAATTCTGGTTTAGTCATAAACATTTTTGCCACCTTTTTACCTACTTTGCCCCATTCTCATTGTCTTCCAGGTGTCTGCCTTTGGTGGGATTTCACAGTCCTGGCAGCACCCTGACGACGTGAAGGCTGAGCACCTTCTCCTGCCTGCGTCACGGGTACTGTGGATGCCATGGCCCACTGACATCATATCAGGGGGTACAGAAGCAAACTGCGAAGAGGGCTTTTCTCATCTCTTTTCTTTAGTCTCAAAGAAGAGAGGAAAAAATGCAGAGCCAGGATTTTAGCCCTTCATTTTATAATGTAATTGAAATGCCAAGAGACTGAAAAAATTCAATGTTGATGAAGAAACGGATGTTAGTGCAATGAAGAAGAGCTCTGTCTTTGTCAGTCTGCAGTCTTTTATGTGTCACAGGCTGTCACTTTCTATTGTATTTCAACTGACTAATTACCCCAGTTTATTAAAAGTGAATATGAATTCACATTTTTTACTTTGCCGTGTTCCAAGCGTTAGCGTTATCAGGAGCTATTACTGAATGATAGATCCCACAGTTCTAGGCTTCCTCATGTGAGCAAGTACAGAGCAAATCTACCTCAATATCAATGAAAACCAGATATATTCATTTAAGGGGGAAAAATATACTCTGTGCAGTGTATGTTCACATTCAAGCATTAATCACCCTGGTGTGTCCCACATGGCTCAGTGTATTATTAGAACCTCACTCACAGAGCAGAAGAGTGTCTGTAAGTGATGGTGTTGGAAGGGTTGGACTTGAATTAAATGTACTCATCGCTTCCTAATGGGGAGGTATTTTCTGACGGCTGTAATGAAAACTGCTGCTCATCAAAAGGTACTCTGTGTCCTAGCTCGCAAATCCAACCTCAGCTGCAAGTTGCACATTTAAATTTCAAAGTTTTTATCTCCAGCCACACTGGAGTGCACTTATAAGTGCAGCGGAAGGGTCAAATTAGATGAAATCAAAGCCCTGCTTCTACTGAAGAGGCAATTTTAAGCTTTTGCAATTGGATCTGTGTGTTGTTATAGGCTTAAAAACCTCATCATCAAAACCAGGGATTTCTAGAACATGGTAATTATCACTTTGATCTGCCCAACTCAGTTCCAGCAGTAACTTTGACGTTAGAATTCCCTCATCCCATATAAAGTAACACGCTCATATAAACTTAGGTGCACAGACTACAATAGCTCCCATACTATTGGTACCCCCATTTATAATTGCTGGTCCTTCCCCTACCTTTCCGAGGGTATGGTCAGACTTCTTGTAGGCATGCTGGAGCTGCCTCTGAAGGAGCTGCATGCTGATACAAGCCTTCCCTGTATTAGCAATAAAAACCAATAAGGGGAATAACAATAACTTAGGAAGCTATGTCAGTAGCAAGCGTTGGGAAAGAATGAAGCATCGAGGCTTGGAGGAAAATGCCATTTTGCCAGAAAGCATAACACACACAATCAACAGGAAAAGGAAGAGGGTTTCATTCTTCTAGTATTTTCCTAGTGGGTACTCATTGTTTATAACAAAACCCAGCTATTGTATGTTTTCCTATGATTTGAGATATTTACCATTGCACATGCTAAACAAAATGTTCTTTCATTAGAACATAGTTAGAGGGAAAAAATATCACAAGATGGGCTGTGTTGGTTGCATTGTCATCTTGTACTTTTAATAAAATGGGGCTGAAGTGTATTTGTTACCACGCGCCTGCACGAAGAGAAGCAGTGAAACATGCACTTGCATTGCCTGGACTCCAAGCAGGTCAGCTTGATGAGCTAGCTGTGATGTGGAAGCTGTAAGGCTTCCTTCTTCGGTGTTTTCAAGTCCTCTGGGTATGATGAATTTTGTATAGGATATTTAGAGGACTGGCTGAAGCTATCTCATCATGGGTTTGTTCCCAGGCTGGTGTGCTGACAGCAGTGAAAAGAAGACATACCCTGAAGCATCCAACCCATTCCCAGAGAAAAGCTACTCCTGACCTCTCAGTTTAAGGGTGGAGTGAGATCAGTCTGTCTGTACCTGCACACAAAGAGAAGCTTTGACATCAGTCTGCACCAGGGAGTTCCCTCTCACTGGAGGAATGCTGATCCCAGGTGCTTCAGTCCCTGCATTTGGTTGGACTCGATCTCAAAGGTCTTTTCAAACCTAGTGGTTCTGTGATTCTGTATTTGCAAGGAACTTGCAAAGAATATATTTACCTCTCTCTCCTTTCTAGTGGGGAAGAGAAGACAAACAGTGGGAGAGGTGCCCGTACCCCTTTGTGTCTTTGCTGCCAAAGGGAAAGCAGACAGGGGGCTCAAGGAAGTGGAGTGTAAGGACATCACCAAGCATGAAGAGCTTGGATAGCTAGAGCACTGGCCACAGAGAAGGAAACAGCTTCTCCACAGGCTGGGATGCAGTAGTTGGCTCCCTCCTGAGGCAGATGATTCCTGTGGTCAGGTAAGTTCTCCAGGGAGCAAGCAATATTTAAATCCCAGTGCAAAGGAAAAACCACTCACCCCATCCTACCTATGAAATCTGTAGCAAGCCCTCCCCCAAAACAAAACAAAACAAAAAAAACATCTGAGAAGGTAATAACCCTCTTCTCATGGGGAGAGAGGTTCTCTGCTGGCTGGATCTGCTTATTCAGGGGAAGATGTGCGGGAGGAAGGGGTGCTGTCTGCCACAGCCCCCTATGTTACTGGAGGGTGTTGAGGTTTTTCTGCTGCACTGACTCCCGGCTCTGCATCCAACAAAGTGCTAACCTAGTTAGAAGTGCTTTAAGGTGGGATCAAGGGAGGGGTTGACAAGGGAAAAAAAGTGAACATAAACAAAAGCAGCCTCATAGGGCCCTAAAATTTCAGAGGTTTTGGTATTCATAATAGGGTCACAGGAGAGACACAGAGGATAGGGAATCAATCTGATGAACACTTTAGATGTCTGTATACTAATGGAAGAAGTATTTGGGATAAACAGGTGGAGCTGGAAGTCTTAATACAAGATCAAAATTATGACTTAATTGGCATAATGGAGTCTTGGTGGGATAATTCACATGACTGGAATAATAATAGGAAAGGAAGAACTGGCAGGGGGAAAACAGGAGGGGTGTTGCCTCAGCCTGGATACATTTACTTGCTGGAAGCCGGGCATGTATAGAGGGCTAAAACCACCTGAAAATTGTACAGGTAATGACTACAGAGGAAAAGAACTCCAGTACTTACATGGTGGGAGGGCGACTGTGACTGGCCACTGCCACTGATCAAGCGAGGGAACCTCTCAGTGGTAGCAAGGGGGCTTTGGCACTGCTGGAAATGGAAAGTCCCTGCAGTAGGGGACAGATGGACAGCATGTGTGCAGGGTGCACAGAAGGTAGAAGCCGCGTCTGGATACTCCGGACTGAGTATGAAAGATTACCAGGAGCATGTAAGGACAGAACAAGAAAAGCTGGAACACAGACTGAAACACCATTAGGCAGAGGCACCAAGGGTAAGAAGAAATCATTCTGCATGTGCATTAGGAGTAAGAGGTCCACCAAGAGCAGCGTTGACTGAACAAACACGAGGCAGAAAAGTCTCAAAAAGGATGTAGAGAAGGCCTATGTGTGAAATGAGGTTCCTGCGCCTTGTCAGTTGAAAGATCAGTTGTGAGCATGCGGCTGGCATGATTAAAATCAGAAACAAAAACAAACCAAAAAAAAAAAAAAAGGAGAATTTTGCCTAGAAAAGGAAAAGAATAGGTAAAGGGTATTCATTTAAGTTCTTTTTTTAAATCCTTTGGGTCTGATGAATTATGTATAGGTTGCTTAAAGGACTGGATGAAGCTGTCTCAGAGTCATTAGCAGTGTTCCTGGGAACATGTGGAGGGGGAATGAAGAACTAGGTAGCTAGAGAAGCAGGGTATTGTGCTTTTTCTTAGGCAAAAGGAGGAATCGAGGCCTTAGTGAAGAAGTCAAATTAACTTCAATCCTCAGAATTATTCTCTAAAAAGTAAAGCATCTGGAAATCAATATTTATGTATCATACTATGTCAAATGAACCTTATTTTCTTTTCTGACTGTGTAATGGGCCATGTGGGTAATGGGAAATTTGTAGCTGATACACGCCTTAACTTTAGTAAGGTTTTGACACTATTCTAGCTGATATGGTCATACGAGATTATAGAGCAGATAGAGAACATTTTGGATTGCAATTACAGTGGTTTATGATCAAAACAAAAGTATTTATCATGAAATCCTATAAAGATCTGATCTGGGTCTAGTTCAGTGTAGTGCAGTGCTTATACAGCTGCAGGTGACATGGCAAGTTGCAAATTGACTTCAGTGCAATTTTAACCAAAATCTTGCTTCTCCATCACAAAGTAATCCTGTATCTCTGCCCAGAACTGATAAGCCTCTGCTGAAATTCTGTGTCTAGCCTTAGGTGAGGACAGAAAAGGTAATTTTTAGGAAAAAAAACAAGAACATGAAAAGGATGAGCAAAAATTACTTTGGAAGAAAGATTTAAAAATTTAGGATTGTTTAATTTAAAGAAGAAAAGGCTGAGGATGGATTTAACACCAGTCCTTACGTATGTAAAAGGTTGTTAAAGGGCACAGGAGTGCTCTGCCACATCTGTGGTGAAGGAATAGACTAACAGAAGCAGAGTTTCAGGCTTGACTTTAGGAAACATTTCTAACCAAGACTGTAATTAAATGGGAAAGGTTACTTGTTGGGGTTATAATCTTTCTTTCAGTAGTCATATTTAAGTCCTTGTCAGAGGTGGCATAAGTAGGGCAAGACGCCACAAAGAAGACAGAAGAGTAGAATAGGTGATGTCCTAAGCTCTTGCTTTCTGACTTTTTTCTTCTGGTTTTGTGTCATTTCAAGTTTTCTGCTAGAGGAAAGCAAAGTGCTCCTCGTAGCTTCACTCAGTTCCTGCAAAGCTTTTCACTTGTACCTCAGATTTTAAAAGATTTTAGGGGTTTGAACTTAAAGTTAAGGAAGTTGTCTTTACAGAGAGGTAGCACCTCAGTGGCTTTGGCATAAACCAGCATTGGATGGTGCTAGGTGCTGTGCAAATCTAACAGCCCATTCTGGCAATGTACAATGGCTGCTGTTTCTTTTTGCCCAGGAGATGGGACGTGGCAGGAATGAGCCTTCCCAGGCCCTTCTGGATCCCAGTCTCATATCAGTGTCAAATTTTGGCTTCTGACAATGCTCCTCAAGCAAAATTTTCCTCTTAAATGTATTATAGTAATAAATTCCAGCACCTATCTCATTTGTCTTTCTCATAACATTAGTTCCATAAAAGCTCCATAGCTAGGGTTTTTTTGCAAGAATAGAGGTTCTTAGGCCAGGTTTGACCGTGGTCGTCAGATCACTTTTCATGCAGTAAAACTACCAAATACACAAGGCAACAGGCTCTTTGTAAAACACATGGTGAGAAGGGACATAGTCTCAAGCACAGGAGCATTATCCTGAGCCATGGGAGAGTGAGGACTGACTGTGAATTACTTGTGTGGCACTGTGCAGCCATTTGTCCCCACTGAGCTGCCAGAACTGCAGGATTAGCAGCACTCCCTCACCCCATGGAGTTGTTCTGAGGATAAATACATGAGGTGTCTAAATACGGTAGTAACTGGGGTGTTACAAGCCCCTAAGGCGGATTTGGTGGTGCAGATGCAAGAGGACAGTTTTGATTTCTTTTCCTTTCAAGTTATGTATTTGGCACGCTGACTGCATGGTCCACACAGGAGCAGAGCTAGATACAGTCGTGCCAAAGAAGCCCACACTTCTCATAAGAAGGACTCAGTTTTTGATTAGGCAAAAGTGCTTACTATTGTACTTAGCTTTGAGCATCTGGAGGGTCCCAAGGCCCGAGCAGCAAAGTACTGAGACACAAGGGATGAAATCTCGCTCTGTTGAAGTCAACAGAAATTTCACCCTGAGCTCCAGCAGGGCTGAGGTCTCTCTCCAGCTTCCACCCCATTCGACTCGGGTGTGAAAATGCATGTTTTAGTGCTCCACTGGATCAGGGTGTTTCTCCTGGAGGAATTACATGGAGAGTCAACAGACACACTCCTCACCCACAAGTCTTTGCCAGCTCAGTGGATTCCTGCCCTTAAAGCACCCCAGCTGCACATCCTCATCTCTGCTGGAGCACAGTGCCCCTTCAGACCTTTCAGTAGGGCTGTATGAGCTCTCCCTAACCTGATCCACTCATATCTAGCCACACCAGCAAAGACCTGTTTCAAGGGCATTGCTACACATGGCTCATTTGGACCAACTGAAGTGAGAGAGAAGCTGCAGGATCAGCTTTGCTGCTTGAGCCTGGAGGACAGTAACTTCCAGTGCTGGGTGATGGCACAGTACCTGGTACATCTGGAACCAGAAGGAAACGTGGCCACCGCCACACAGGTTTTCTTGAAGTCTTTTGGTAAGTTGATACCTTAGCAACTGAAGTGGACTATTTTTTTTTAATATTTCTTTGTAGAAATCTTTGCTAGAACTGAGCAGTATGCAACTCATTTGGCATTGCTCTGAATAATTGTCAATATACATCCTTCTAAAGGTATTGACTAAAAGTGTGCATACTCCATAGCTTCCTTTTAGGAGGTTTCTGCTCCACCTGGAAAAAAAAAATTCAATATATCTCATATTTTCTTTGGTCTTCTGGCTGAATTGAACACATACATTTTACAATACATGTCCATAACAACAGTACAGTTACATTAGCTAGCCAAAAGGCCACAGAAAACAGCCAAGATAATTCTCAGGCTTCAGGTTCACCATGGAGGGAAAATTTGCTTCTAACATTCATGAAATGAATGTTGCTTGATTGCATAAGAGAATTTTTTGGAGGAGAACTCTGGTAATGAACACAGAGCCTGAACCTTTATCAGAACCTGCATGAGCCAAACATGCCTTGGTTGTGACGAATCGTTTCCAGCAGAGCATAAACATTTAGGCAAATTTGCAACAGGAGAAAAAAATATTTCTTAACATTTTCAGTCCACACCTCACTGATTATGGATGTTCCTCACCCTGCATATAAGTGTTTTTAATGGCTTCGTTGGCTTCTGTGCCTCTTGAGCTCACTCCAGAATAGCAGCTACTGGGGAAAGAGGGGTCTGGATAGAGTAAAATTCTCTTGAGAAATAAAATGTTTTGGAGAACACGTTATCATTGCTTTATCAAAACCTACAGTTACACAAATATTTTTCTTGATACAAGTGGTTCGATAAGCAGCTCCCACTTCTTCCTACACCTGCTTCTTCCTGCCCCTTTCTTGAATGTTTGTGGGTCCCATGAGTTGACCTGAGTTAAAGTCAACTACCCATGAAAACACAGACGGATGCGATGCTCTTAAAAAAGATGCTCAAGGACATAAACCCAGAACTGTTTAAAGTATTTGATAAAACATTCGATTCACTGGAAGGAGGTTCTCTGTCAGAAAGACAACACTGTGTGGAAGCATATCCATTTTGGCAAAAAATAAATGGGAAAGAGGAAAAGTGGAGAAGGAGATAAAGATTCAACGTATGGATCCTTATGTATGTGTATACAAAGCATGTCTTTTTGTATATCCCTGAAACAGAATCATCTCATATATCACAAACCCCAAGTGAATGTCCTCAAAACAAAATAATGCCTGATCTGACTTGAAGACACTCATAAAAATAAAAAGCCTTGTTTTCATTCCCAACAACTAAAATAAATTAAAAATAGAAAGAAGTTTTTTGTGGGTTTGTTTTTTTTCTTCCCAAAATAATGGTTTCCCAACCTCTTTTAAAAAGTACAGTGAAAAGATCTGGACATTACTCAGAACAATTCTTCGTGCCTTATTCACCTTCTCTGACTGCAGTGACTGCCAACTCCAGAAATCTCTGAGTAAGTCCTAAACATCCCTAACATGATCAGCAGCAGTAAAGTGAATTTCGTGTTTCAGTGGTAGGAGGCACAAATAAGGTCAACTATTTGAAAAGGGTTGGCCTTTCAGCATGGTACCTTTTATGTATGACAGGTATCAGGATTCAGAGGTTTTCCAGACTTTGTGATTTCATCTTACTGTTAGACAGATTAACCAAACAGCTACCTGTGCACAAACTTGTACAGCATTTGAAAGGACAGTAATTACACAGCATCTGATATATCTGAAGATAATTTGGGAAATTTTTGTACTTATAAGTAATTTTGACTTGAAGCTGGTTTACATTCCATTGCAATGAGATTAAAAATGCCTAGTCCTTTTTAATTGAGGGACAGTAATTAACACCTGGGACTGCAGAAGCTGGTAGGTCATGAGCGACGAGGGACAACAGTTAAATGAGCCACAATAAATTAAAAACCCCTTCAACTGGCATGGTTTTCTTGAAGTCCTTCGGTGAGTTGATCTCTTAGTAACTGAAGTGAACATACCAATAATTCCCCAATAGTTTTGTAGTGAGATGCTTTATTATTGTTTCGGAGGGGCTTTTTGAATTATTTCAAAATTATTAGTGTTTTATCCACTCTTGTTTCTCTCAGTCCCACTCTTCTTCCCATTTCCATGAGCTGAGTAACTTTCCTAGAGAAAAATTTCATGTAAGAATTCATTCTGTAAAGTTTCTTTCACATATCCTCCTACCTGGAGATTTCCCACACAATTAAGGACCATATTTATTTACTTTATTTTACATTCTGGCAGTGGCCTTCAAAGACCTAAACATATTTTTTTCCCTTTCCCTGACAATCCTATCGCCTGCTTTCCAAGTCCATTTCTTATCCTTTTGAGTCTGTGTTTCTGTCACAGTTTTACAGTTAGCCATTTAAAAAATATATAATTAAAGTGCCAAAGCACCTGCTAGCCTCATGCATATGCATAAAATAGAATTATGTCCCCTCCGGGACACTGGTGTTGTGACTCTTGGGAAATGGCTAAGTAACCATGACAACGTGTCTCCACCACATCTTATTTCCAGCGATAAAAGCATGATTTACCCTGTTAAACAAACCATATTACAACTTGCCCACAGCAAGTGGTGTCAGCTTTCCAGTAGAGGCATCAGGTCAGGAGGGAGAGCAGCCCAAAACCAATCCAAGCCTCCCCCTCTTTGACACTGCTTCATGGTTATGTCGATGGTAGGAGACAGGACGAGACTCAGCGTACAGTATTTCACATTTCCATCTCGATAGGTGAGATGAATCGAGAGGAGGTAATGCAGTATTCATTAGCTGCAGGCAACAGCCCAATCCCCAGCACAGCAGTGATGGACGGTGCAGGAGAACCCAAGGGTAGGACGTAAAGATTGGCGGAGCCAACATGCAATGATTCAGATGTTTGAATTAGATAATTTCTGCATTCTCTTTCCTGCCAGTTTGCCAAGGCTGCCAATGCTTACTGAATGCCAGGGAAGGCTACCAGAAATGGTTTTTCAAAGGTGGCTGCCAAAACAAAAAGTTAAATATGATTTTTTTATAATCTTGCTTATGCTACTGATTAGGTACTATCTTATTTAAAGTGATTTTTAAAATCAAATGCACTTTTCATTATGCATTTTTGATTTAAACCTTGCTTAATTCAAGAAGACACCTTGCTATTACATAACTATAATAATTTTACAGGAAAACTCTTATCACTGGATCTTGTCTACTGGCATAACACAGCAATATTTGTATCATTAGCACTCTGAAGAACGAATAAAATCAGCCACACTAATAATTTAACTTTTTAAAATATTGCCATGAAAGTGTTTGTGTTAACCCTCTTGTTCCCATCACACACTAAAAGATAAGTATGAAACCTTAATTTGAGTTCTTAATCACTTGAGGGCACAATTTGATTAAGAACAATAAACAGGTGAAGAAATTAAAAATACAAAAGTCTCAGAGAGAAAACAGAACTGGTGTTTAAAGGTCAAGTACATACACGTAATTAGTTCTCCTTACATGAAGAATTGCAATTAGCTTTATGGATCACATTTTGAAATTGCCGGGCATGGTGAATCCTGGGGGTTTCTTAAAGCGTCAGCTGCTAGAGGCATTGTGATCAGATCATATCCACAACTAAGAAGGTAAAGGAAGCTTAATTACACTTTCAGTGGAAACAACTGCAAAGGCAAGGCTGAAAATACTATTTGGGCTTACCAAAAGTTGGCTAGCAAACAATAATCCAGAGTTCATCAAATGATTTGAGGCCCTGACTCATAATCACTAAATCATTGGGGCTGACCCTTTCCTAGTTCCAAACACAACCCCTACAAGTCAAAGTGGAGGGATTCTCCAGTCACTGTCTATGGTCAGATTATTTTCTCTCCTACCACACTCAGTACAGAGAAGGTCAGAACCCTACAAGTAAGAAAATATTCATGGAAGTATCGTTCACAGATTAAAGTAGTTCCAAATATCTCAATCCTCAAGCATGTCTTTCATCACTCAGTATTTTCAACCATTTTCATTAAAATCCTAATGTATGCTCTGACACTGTTGCCTGACATTTGCAGCGTTCCCATATGAGACAGAGCAAATTTGGGGGTAGATATATATAACCACCTTACAGCTCCCACATTTCATACTCAGGAAATACAGTAATTTAGTGGATGCTCAGTGAATCTGCCTTGCCTTTTTGTTCTGGGCTGTAATTGCAATGACATATAGAAGACACCCCAGCTCCTCTTGCAGGGTTCAGATTGAAGGTTTTTACTTCATCAACAAAGTTGAGAACTCAAAGGAGGATTAAATTTGACACACCATCAGACTGAAAGGGGGAGCCAGTAGCTTCTGAAAACCATAAGGTTTGCTACTGAAGATGTCTGGTGCTTTTGTAAACCCCACAACTTTTTGACTTACATCAATGATACCATGTTTTAGAACACCTGTGAATATTCTCGGCTTACTAATGCAATCCATAGAGGAATCAAAGGGGGACATCTCCAAGTGCTAGCAAGCCCCTGAGAGTTGTTCCAAAAAATCCACAAACCCAAGAGAAATACGCTTTCTGATAGAAATTTGAGCAACACTGTTTGGACTCTAAGGTCACTTCCAGTGATCTGAATGATGAATGGTATGACACTGTGGAAAGTTTTCACAGATATCCTGGTCCTGTCATGGCTCTGGGCTGCCCAAGCAGCAGGTGAACTGAGAAGCACAGCTCCTGGTTCTTGCAAAGTCCTCTGGATGCCTATTCAAAAAACACTGCATATCTACCGTCCCTCTGGTGCTTTATGGGAGCAGAGGTAGCAGAGTGCCCAGACAAGTTGCCTGGAGTTCTGGACAGAGCCGACCTGTCAGAGCATGGGGTTTGTTGCTTTAATAACAAACTTTGTTTAGCAACAAACTTACTTTGCTTTTTTCATGTGATGGCTGCATCTTAACAGCATCCTTACCATCCAGAAACAGGATGTGCAGCGTGTGGAGGAACAACAAGAGACAGGGAACCATGAGTCCAGTTTTTTAATCCTGCCTAGCCCCCCAACTTGAGTAGTGGCTTTGGGCAAGTAACTTGCAGCAAACCCCTCCAGAGAGTGTCTGGAGCTTTACAGAATGCAGTAGAAAAATAAAAGGGGAAAACACTGCATCTCAGTTTTCCTATCTGTAACATGGGACTAATACTTACCAACCGACCCACCTCACAAGGGAGATGCAATAATTAATTAGCTAATGTTCCTACAGCACTTTAAGTCTGTAAAGTGTAAAATAAATGTTAAGCATTATTGGCACTTAGATTCTACAGTGATTGGTGCCCTACAATTCCCTAAGCCAGGCAGCTAGTTATTGCTGCTCAGAGCAACAGTAGCTTACAATACATCCTGCATTATCAGCTAGTTTCTAGATGGTTATGTGCCAGTGTGGCTGTACATACACCCTCCCACACATGGCAGATGTCACACAGGGGAATTTTGACGTGGAGGACCAGGATGTGACTATGCAGCATGGAAAGGGGACTCGGCAGCCAATCCATACCTAAGCAGACCCTTTTTGCTGTGGTTTTTATCCTCCTCTCTGATGCAGATTTTTAGGTATTAACCAGTACCTGCAACCACGCTGCCTTGCCATATAAATACTATTTTGTCCATTTTTGTCAGGTAACTCAATAATATCACTGAAAATATCCAGAATTCCAATAAATTCAATGACAAAGAAACTAACTGGTAAACTGTGTGGAGCAATTGGAGAGGGGGGCAGGGGGAGAGCTTTTCCCCTTTACATTTTGTTGCTTTAGACTTCTTAGATAAATTTTGTTTCCTCTGAATAAGAAGACAGCAGCTTCTAAAATTATGTCTGAGAGATGGATATGTAGGTAATATTGTTTAACATTAACTGCTGCTACAAAAGTTCATGAATTCCCATCAGTGAGTGATTTTATGGAGTTCCTTATGCTAAAGTCTCTTTCCACAAAGATAGTGGAGACTGGTTTGCAGCTCAGTAGTTCAAGAAAGAGTTGCAGCTTTGCCCTCTCAGACATAGCCTGAGAGGTTGGTATTGAAGTCTCTGCATTTACACTATATACAATTACAGGGTTTTATTTCAGGTTAGATTTGGCCTGGTCCTCTGGGCTGAACTTCCCTATCATGCTTGTGTTTCAAAGCCATTCAAAGCACCAGTCAATTATTTGTAACCTTATGACTCCATTTGGATTTTGAGTGCATCTAATACAAACCAGGAGGAGAGTTACTTATTTACTTTGCTCCCAAAGAAATCTTACTCACAGTTACCAAAGCCACACTGTGAATAGAACTACTACATGGTAAAAGGAGACAAAGAGAAATTCTGTAGAAATCTGATTATTGCTGTCAGTCAAACCACTGGTGCAGATGCAATCTCAGCTCATAGAGTATTCTTCCTTCTGAATTTGTAGGAAGCCATCTGGACAATAGGCTACCATGCAATACCAGACCACCAGACCAGAATTGAAGAGTATTGTTCCAATGCAAAGATAATTTGATTCTTTCCCATGTTCTTAAACTGATTCCCTAAGCATCACCTATTTGGTTTTGTCAACCATAGGCTATTGGTCTAGACAGACATTTGGTTTCAGCCAGTCAGGATGCTCTCATAGAGTATTCTCATACACCCAGCAACATAAAGAAGTTTCAAATATTGATACACAATCACACACTGGGGACAATTCCGGCAATCTACCGCTTTACTATGGAATATTTTACGCCATGTTATTTAACTAATAACATCCCTGCGGATTATGATTGACATCAGCAAGAACTGGAGAACCCCGGGGTGGAAAATCAGAGCCCTGAATTTGGCGTTGGGTCCTACGAGTTATATTTCATATTGAGAATCCACCATAATGAATACTTAAAATCCCATAAAATCTGTTCATGGTGTAAGCGAAAAACATCTGAATTATGTATTATTAATGTATTATCACTCGTCTTGCTAATTTAATTAGTGAACTATGTAAGGTTGTCTCTTTGTGATCTTCCTAGGAAAGCAAGCAAAAGCACTTTGTGTAAGACTAGCAGATTGTCACCAACACTGTATCACTTGTCTTTTGAAGTTTCCGAGAGTGAAAAACTTAATTTATCTTCGTTTGCTTAGTACTCGACCACCAGATAGCATCTTAAGCAATTCAAAACTAAAATATAAAATGTTATTATGCTGGGGTAAAAATCAATCTCTCAGTGATTTTTTGCTTTGTTTCAGATGAGCAAATACATGAACATATCCCTTCAAAACCTTGCTGAGCTTGAAGGCATGTCCTAAGCAATTTCTGTTCTTGTTTTGCCCTTGCCCGTGGAGAAAATGTTTAAAAGCCAATACCATGTCTTTGCAAAACCCTACAATACTGATCTTTGCAACTTTCTTTCAGAAACTGTCAGCAGTCTGAGTACATCTCTATTGCAATTTTCTTGAACTTTGAGGTTAATATTAATTTATGAACTTTCAAGGTCAGGAAAAGCCAGGCAAGATTTATACATACATTTTTCTTTTTTGTAAATCTGCGAATGAATATATGAAATATTTCTGACTTAACAATATAACTTTCTCACCCAGTCCTGGATAATCTAGAACAAATCTAGGTTGCTTTTTTTTTTTTTTTTCCCCTATTTAACAAGAGCTTTTGGCTTTCCTCTCCAGAAAGCAAAGAAGTAGGATAAGGTAGAAACTGAGCGTGTCTTTTTACATGTTTTAAATGTTGGTCCTGTGTACATGGGACATGCATGGAGTTTCTTCACAGAAGACAAAAACCTGGTCACAATCTGTCTTCAAAACCTTTAACAGTGAGGTAACTAATCACAGAAAAAATCTGTAAGATACTGTTGCCAGAGAGTGAGGCTATTTATTAAAAAACAATATAGAAATTAGGTGCATTTTTCATTATGACTAATTACATAATGAAAATGACTGTTTTGAGGTGAGAACACTTGCACTATAGGGATGAAGATATCCAGTGAAGGCCAAAATGTTATTTAATTGACCATATCTCATTGATTGGTTCTTGCTCTTCATAGGATCATAGACTCACAGAATCACAGACTGGTTTGGGTTGGAAGGGAGCTCCAAGACCATCTAGTTCCAACCCTCCCTGCCACAGGCAGGGACACCCTCCACTAGACCAGGTTGCCCAAAGCCCCATCCCACATGGCCTTGAACACTGCCAGGGAGGGGTCAGCCACAGCTCCTCTGGGCAGCCTGTGCCAGTGTCCCACCACCCTCACAGTAAAGGATTTCTTCCTTGTATCTGATCTAAATCTATCTTCCTTCAGATTAAACCCATTACCCCTTGTCCTGTCACTTCACTCCCTGATAAACTGTCCCTCTCCAGCTTTCCTGTAGGCCACCTCATGTACTGGCAGGCTGCAATAAGGTCTCCCTGGGGCCTTCTATTCTCAGGCTGAACAAGCCCAACTCTCTCAGCCTGTCCCCACAGGAGAGGTGTTCCAGCCTTCTGATCATCTCTGAGATTCTCCTCTGGACTCACTTCAACAGTTCAATAGTTTTATTGTTCTGGATGCAGTACTCCAGGTCTCATAAGAAGTCTCATCAGAGCATAGTATAGGGATAGAATCTCCTCCCTCAACCTGCTGATCATGCTGTTTTCATGCAGCCCAGGATACAGTTGGATTTCTGGGCTGCAAATGCACATGTCGGGCTTTACATCAACCAACAATGCCAAGTCCTTCTCCTCAGGGCTGCTCTCAATCCATTCTCCACCCTAACTGTAGTTGTGCTAGGGATTGAGCCAAACCACGTGCAGGACTTTGTACTTGGCTTTGTTGAACTTCATGCGGTTCACTCAGGCCCACTTCTCAAGCTTGTCAAGGTCCTTCTGGATGACATCCCTTCTCTCCAGCATGTTGATCACACCAGACAGCGTAGTGTCACCAACAACCCTGTCGAGGGTGCACTTGATCCCGCTGTCCATGTCTCCGACAAAGACGTTAAACAGGTCTGATCCCAGTACTGACCCCTGAGGAACATCACTCGTCACTGATCTCCATTTGGGCATTGACCCACTGACCACAGCTCTTTGAGTTAAACTGTCCAGCCATTCACCGAGTGGTTCATCCGCTGAATCCATGCCTCTCCAATTTAGAGACAAGGATGTCATGTGGGACAATGTCAAATGCTTTGCACCATTCCAGGATGATAGCATCTGCCATTCTTTCCTTATCCACCATGGTCAATCTTGCAATATGTGCTATTTTTCTGAAAGCATCTGTGCCAGGGCCAAGTGATTCCAGTCAGTTCTTGGTTTTCATGAAAGTTTAACCTACAGTTATAGTGGAAGCCTTAATGTGTACATATTATGTAAGCTTTATAGTAAATGTATACACGCATCAGACCTTTACTACTGTATTACTTATGTATTTCAGAATTTTAAGATCCATTATATGTCTCTCAAGGGGTCATTTTGATGCCTTATGAACACCCAGGTAGACAACTGCCTTTTTCTGCTGAAACTGAAAATATAACTACAGGAGTCTTGTAGAAGATCTTGATTTTTTTCAATCCCTTCTTTGCATTCTTCTGGAACATGCAGCAACTGCTGGCAGGACTAAGTGACCTCTCACGTATTACTGAGGTGGATTTCTAGGAAAATAATCCATTCCTCTTTGTGCAATGAACCTGTTATGGACACAAGTAAAAATATTTCTCTAGTTAGTATTGTGGGAACTTGATTAATTCCTGTCCTTTATGTCCTGTGCAGCAACTGCTGTGCAGTGGACAGGGTCATGGACCTGGAAGCAGCATCCTTGGTGAGAACTAACAGTGTTATCCCAAGCAAAACACTTTATCTCTTTGCTAGCTTTGTTTCTTTCTCAAAACTGTAGACTCTTCAGGGCAAGGTCTGTCACTTGGTGTGGCATTGTTCCTTACCTAGTGCAAAGGGTGTCCCCTCTTCCTCAAATATGTAAGTCAAGACTGTAATGTGTATAATAAATATTAACAGGAACATATTCTCTTCTTCCTATCCATTTATAGCCCTCTTTACAATTTAATTATCAACACAAAATGTCTAAAGTCATTAGAAGGTTTTATTACTAATTTATGTCTGTAAATCAAAACTGGGCAATTTCAGAGTCTATTATCTCTAAATGAAAGTCAGTACTCCACATAGCCCACCTTAAAACTGTCAATATCTTGGTGACTTCTTCCAGAGCAGAGCTGCCTTGCTCTAACTGCAAACAATAAACACACACACACACACACCCCCCCAACAAAGCAGTGATTGCATCATTTATTCTCATTCATCAGTTTCAAGCTAGCTGTTGGATTACATAGCTAAGGAAGAAACATAGAGACCTGTTAATGTGACTCTGACTTATCTTTGGGCAAATTAAAACTGGACCTAAAGCAGCCCTGGAAGGACATACTAGTCCCGAGACTCTCTAGCCCTGATTCTGTGGGAATCTGCACAACAGTTCAGTTTCATTGCCATCCAATAACCACTGGCATTAAGAAGTCAAAATGCCTGGGAACTGCTGAAAGCATCCTGGTGGGTACCTGGTATGTTGTTAGGGCTGCGTGCACCCCCCTTTGGTACTTCCATGTCCTCACAAAACAGGAGGACAGGCTGGGGCATGGATGGGGGCCTGATACCACACAGCATGTACTCCTCATACCCCTCCTTCACCTGCTCCCAGCACCGTACTAGGAACACAAATGGATATCACCGGGAACCACACAAGAGATCACAGCAATTTAGCCTTCCTGACAAAAGCTTAAGGAAAACATTTCCTGACCCAGCTACAGGGGGAAAGATGCTTGCTGAAACATCACCTCAAGCAGGCATTCCAAATCCATGGAGCTCAGCACATTACGAGCTTGAGCAGCCCCTGGAACAGCAAAACACTCTACCAGGTTCTGCGGATCATTGTCAGGTACCTGGAGGAAGTCTCCTAACTTTTGCACGGTGGCATCTTGGAAAATGCTCTGGAAACCGTCCTTGAGAAGCTGATTCTGACAAGCCACAGCAGCTGTAAGGGCCAAATGCTGAAAGCCAGACTGGTTTGTAGACACAAAGTCTGCTCTGGAAGTTTTGCTTGAGGAAGAACAGGGAAAGGAACTCTTTGCTAAGACAAACACTGAGAGCGAATTTTAAGAGAAGGACAATGTGTTACTCTAATATCAGTTAGTAGAGATGTAGACTAGCTCAGAAACAAATAAAGGCTTCCCAAAACTACTTATTTTGAATTTATAGTATGTTTTTCTTTCTGGAGGTTGAAAGCATAATAACTTAATAAAGAGCCCTGCAAACGATGATCTGCTCTTCCCAAAACTGAAGGGAGCCATCAGATGTACCTGCTGATTAATAATTACAGCAGCAGAAAACTATTTAAGACTGGAGGCTTTCCCCCCACCTCCCCTTCTCTTTTGGCACTGTAGGGTGAATTTAGGGTCAGGCAAAATGTAATTTCCCAAACTGGAACTCAGCCAGGACACATCCCTTACCCTTTGCTTGTGCTGCACCAAGTAAAGGGGAAAAACAAAGAGCAAACTGCCTCAATACTTTGCAATAAACTGTATTCTAATTCTTATATTAAATCACTTCATATCAGATAGAAATAGTTATGTTCACACCACATTCTTTACTATTTTCCACCTAAACTCTAAGTACCCTAAGGTTTACATGTTTTCTTTGTCTTATGCAGAGTTTGGCCATGATTAAAATCCTAGTGAAATCCATTACTTGGTGGGCTGTGGATAGTAGAGTGGTTCCATCTGATATCAATATTTCATAGATATTGAAAACATAGATCATTTCTTTTGGTGACTTTTGCAGAGATTCCATTCTAAAGACCTAGCAGATAATAAACAATAATTTCTTTATGTTAGTTACAAAAGATGTTTCACAGTTGAACATACATCAAAGTCGGTTGCTGAGGGCATTATATATAATATGCTAAATCTTTAACAGATGGGCTATAGACGAGGCTGAAAAAGTCCCTGATTAGAGCTGTGGCTCTATTGCTCTACAAAACTTCCAGATGCCATCATGTTGTTAATAATCTGGGGATCTCTCTTCATACTGGACGTGCTTGTCAGCTCTGCCCAATTAGCAAAGATAGCTCCAAGGTAGGAGCACAATTCCTAGGGCAGTGGTTTTCAACATTTTTCAATTTGTGGACCCTTAAGGATTTATTGCTGGAGATGGGGGATCTCTGCACAGCAAATGAAAATCTACAGGCTGTGGGCATGCTGGTTTTGCTTACCTTCCATGGTCCCCAAAGTAGGAGCGCCGGGCCCCACAGGAGTCTGCAAACACACCAGACTGAAAAAGGCTGTCTTAGGATAACGTGTTTCTTATAAAGAGATTTATGTTTTTCTTGGGTCTTCCTAGCTGAGACTTGCAATTTTCTGCCACATAAGAGAAGTCACCAGTCCTAAAAAAAAAATCAAAGGCTGTGAACAAAGCAAAGCAAGCCCTCTCAAAATGTTTGGGAATAGCATGTTCAAGTAATAAATTGTGGGTGGTTTTTTGCCTGACCACAGGAAACATATAGTTTCATTTAATATTTTGAAAACAGTTTCAGAACATTCGTGAATTCAAAGCGGAATAAATACAAGTACCTCAGCAGAACTGCCATTTAAATCAAATTAACTCTACTAATTAGGGGAAAAAAAAGAAGGCATCTCAGTATCAGGCATAATTTGTGCTTATAGAACTTCACACTTCAGGTGATATACTCTGCCTGAGAGATAGCTGAGAGAGCAATGTACCCATCAAAATAGGAAATCAACCATGGCTACTAAATTTTTCAATCCACAAAGATTTAAAAAAAAATATCCGATTTGCCCAGAGGAATTTTAAGTCATCAGATGAAACCAAAGTCATTATATTCAAATGAGTGAGTATATAGAGTTAGCCAGTGATACCGAAATGATTTCTTGTTGGGTAGCTAAAAATAATGGATGGAAATATGCTTGTCATAACACAGTACTGGAGCAGTCCTGTTTAATTCACATTTGCCTACACTCTCAGGCTGCTTCTTTTTTTTGACAGCTGAGACTGTGCAGTGGCTTCTCTGCTGACAGAAGAAAACTTTCTAGCATCAGACGATGTGGAAAGAGCCACGGTGCTTTAATGCAACTTCTGCGGCCCAGCCATGTCACAGGTAAACCCCCATCTGCCGGGGGCTCTACAGCCCTCTTCTCCCTCAAGGGCATCCCATGCAACGTGCAACTGGTTGGCAACCCACTTTGACGTGCCAGAGCATTGCTTTGGGTCGGGGAAGTGGGGAGAGGCAGTTTGTGCTGCATGTATTCTGGAGGTACAAGAGCAGTTAGAGGAAAGCATGAGTCTCTGAGAGTCTTGCTTTCAGTGCTTGGGACTTTATGGGTTTTATGGCTCTATGATAGCATAATGATGCTGTAAATCATGCATAAAGGGCCTCTGAGGAATTTGCCTTATGTAAGGGATTTCTCGGGAAGGGTAAAGACTCTTCCACCAGGCTCTGGCATACACAACAGGAGAAAATAGACAGAGCAGCGTGGCTGGTAAGGCATGGCCGGTGGCTGTCATTGTTCAGTCCTCAGGAACTCAGCTAGAGCAGTGCAGAGCCAGGCTCAGGATGAATTTTTGCCAAGGATCTCCAGTAGCCTGAAAATATGGTGCAGAGGCCGCTTAAAGTGATTATTAACATCCCTCCTCATTTTGCCCTTGGTTGCTGTGCTGAGTCCAGGAAAGAGGGAAAGGAGAATTAGGAAATCTCTGTCTCCATAAATGTAAGCTGATAATGATTTGTCCACGAGGTTAAACAGCACAGAAAATAGTGATCAATATTGGATGGTTGTACCTTAAAAGTGCAAAGGCCATTCATGCATTCTGGCCTGCCATGGAGGGGGTTACAGCACCATCAATAATTGATTCATAAACTGTGCCTACTTATTCCCTAATGTTACAGTAGGTAAATACATACTGAGGCTGAACTCTGGATACAAAAAAATTCTTTCTTTACCTTGCAGTTGTTTCACTCTGAAATGCAGCCAGTTTCTTATACTTTTAATTCTGAGGTTCTGTCCCTATATTACCCGAAAAATGTTATCTGTTCTTAAAAAACCTCTGTCTGCAGTAAGGATGCTTACCTGACTTCAAGCTGCAAAATCCCTGCAGGTTACCCATGCCATCTGAACACAGCACACAGAAAAGAGCAGGGCACCCCACAGCAGCAGCACTACTAACAAAAGCAACCTTTCTACTGACACCCATTATAAACTGGATTTTTACTCCTTGTGCCAGTTACCAAATGTTTCATCAGCACGTATCCGGTAAATGAGCTTCCGGTTTTGACCTTTGAAGTTAACATATCCTGCTATCAAATATCTGACTTTTTTTAACAGAAGTGGCACTTGAGCTTGGCACAGATTTTCAGCTAATGATGCCTATTTTTGGGGAGAGAAAGAGTCGAGGGTGGGTTACTTACTGAGCCATCCATCATTTTGATAGTGAGACCTGGCCTAAGTCTTTCTTCTTCAAGACATTAATTTTCCACCTCCCCTTCCTTGCTCAGAGCAGGCCTGATCCTGCTCTTGTGGAAATCAATGGCAAAAATCCCACTAATTTCAGTGGATTAGTTCCAGTATCTCAATTTACATGTGATTAACAGCAATTTTGTCTACTTAGTGCCTAAAAAATTCATAATCAAATTTACAATAAGCTGTGCACTGATTTTCTAGGGATCCCAGCTTATTTCATAGGCTTCTAATTTCAACGTTTAATCACTTTTGGTTCTAGCCCAATATGCAATCATCTGACCACGGAATATGTTCTTAAAAGCTTCCCACAAAGTTGCTGGATTTGTAGCTGATGGAATGTTAATTTGCAGGATTTCTTTAGTGCTGCAGTACAGAATCGCTCTGCTCGACAGACAAACATTCATCCTCGGAACACTTATTATACTTAAAGCTTTTTTATACTTTATCTGCATTATCTGAGAATGGGCAGAGTGATTCACAGTTATGTGAGTCCTAGGAATATGGAGCAAGTGTGAAGCCTCCGTTTAAAGAACATGGAGCTGTCCTTGCAAAGAAGGCATATGCTTAAATTGAGAGGGAATTTCATAGAATCATAGAATGGTATGAGTTGGAAGGGACCCCAAGGATCATAGAGCTCCAACCCCCCTGCCACAGGCAGGGCAATTTCTATGAATTAATCTGAAACCATCCATCTGGAATGTCCCCACTGCCATTTTGAACCATCCTAGGTCAAATCAGTCACATTATAGTAGCCACCTACCCCCACTGGCAGATGGGGGTGATCCCTCGAGGAGGGTCCTATATGCAGCCAAAGTAGATCCTGAAAACTATAAACAAGAAGCCACATAGACCTGGCCTGGTCTTGTGAGGTGCCCAGCACACCTGAGTGGTGTTGTGAGCCATTTTCTCACTGATCTTGCTGGTAATGGAGGATTAACAGCACTTCAAAGGATAAAATCACAAGGGGGTGATTTAAAAAAGATGTGACTGACTCTGGTGCTCATTAAAATGAGGGACTAATTGCAGTGGTTCAACTCCAGTCAGGTAGTGCCTGAGCAGGTGTTGCATGCGCTTCCCCAGGCAGCACAGGCACTGCACCTGCAGAAGGACTACTAACCCAGTCTCACCTCTCTCTGGATTTATTCTGTGGGAAAGATCTCTAACAAGAGTTCTGCATCCTTTAGGGTAGGCTTTCCTGAGAGCCTTTTTGGAAACGGCTGACATCTGTTGTCCTACAACAGACTTCTATTGCTCCAAACATGATCTGGACATAGGTTTCCATAAGCAAAAGGCTATTGCATAGGGATGAACTGTTTTGTTAAAGGCGTGTCAGCATTAACATGTCAAGGACTGAAAGACCTGGACCTCCACCTCCAGTTTGGTATTTTGGCCTTCCAATGCCAAACCTCTCCCTCATTCCCCAGCACTGTTCTCTGCTGGTGGCTCTCAGAGAGACCGTTCCCAAGATGCACCATGGAAACAGTGAGAAACTTTCCAAATAGCTTTCTTTTTTTTTTTTTTTTTGCATATGCTTGCCTGGCTAAATACATTATTTGATACTTATTCTTTAATTTATGGTAGTGAAAAAACTAAAGCAAACCCGGCATATCTGAGCTCATTGCTGTGACTCTTTCTGATCGCTTTATCAAATGGAACCCTTTCTTTGAGCTGTTAGCTAAATGTCGCGTGAAGTTCTGAGAACAAATTGTGCTGCTTTGGGACATTAACTTCACATTAATTTGGCTAATCACTTCTACTTGATAGAAGTTTGTTTGAAAAACAGGATACTTTGGCTGCAGTGAAACTTGAACGAAGAGTCACGTAACAACAGCCATCATCTCTGGTAGCGGGCAGTGAAATCTCAGGATGAGCAAGTGTGGAGTTAAAGATGAAAACGCTCAGGGAGTGTGTTTTTCTGGGTGGTTGTGTGGAACAGAATGGAGACTGGGATCAGGAGGAATTAGGGAAAACAGATTCCACAGAAAGAAGGTTCAGTTAGGCTCAGCCCTTGCCTGTTCTATTCTGCCCATGGACAAAAACATGTGCAGCACTGCCAAATTTTATAATAAATTCCACAACATTTGTTGTCTGTTTTCTTTCAGCCCCAGCCCATGAAGTCAGGAGACTTATGTGAGAGTGTTCCCTTCCCCGCTGCCTCCCTTCTCTCCAGCAACGCCCAACACTTGCAGGAAGAGCCCTAGGGACCCTGACCCCCATGACTCCAAAACCAGAAGGCACAAAGAATGTGTTACTTATAATATAATGTTATTTTTAATGCCAAACCCATGATTAATAAGCACCTGAAACATAATTTCTGAGTGCCAAGGTGTCATGGTTTTGCCCCAGCCAAGAGCTGGGCACCACATAGCCACTCAGTCTGTGGGAGTGGGGAGGGGGGGGAATTGGGGGAGGAGGAAAAGGAGGGAAAAGAAAACCAGAAAAACCAAAACTTCGTGGGTTGGGATAAGGATAGCTTACTGGGACAGCAGAGAGATAGATATAATAATAACATTAGGACTTTATAGCAACATATACGAAACTGGTGCTACACAATGCAGTTTCGCAACTCAGGCCATACAGCTCAGAGCCGTCCCAAAACCAGACTGTCCCCAAAAACCACACATCCTGGAGCTGAGTGCTGCTCCCCCCCACCGCCTCCCTTTTATGCTGAGCATGTGCATGACATAATTGGCATGGAATACCCTCTTTGGCCAGTTTGGGTCAACTGTCCTGGCTCTGTCCCCTCCCAGCTCCCTGGGTGCCCCCCACTTCTCATTAGCAGGGCAATATGAACAGCTGAAAAGTCCCTGACTGCTTGGCAACAACTAAAACACCAGTGTGTTATCAACACTGCTCTCATCCTGACTCCCAAACATGTCATTCCACCCATTGCTAGAAAGAAATAACTATCCTAGCTGAAACCAGGATACAAGGGTTTACAGTACTGTGACTCACAGAATCACAGAATCACAGAATTACAGAATCGTAGGGGTTGGAAGGGACCTCGAGAGATCATCAGGTCCAACCCCCCTGCCAAAGCAGCCTCCTTAGCACATATTGCACAGATAGGCGTCCAGATGAGTCTTGAATATCTCCAGAGAAGGAGACTCCACCACCTCCCTGGGCAGCCTGTCCCAGGGCTCTGTCACCCTCACTGGGTAAAAGTTCTTCCGCATCTTGGTGCGGAACCTCCTGTGCTCCAATTTACAGCCATTGCCCCTTGTCAAGTCTCCACAGACCACTGAAAAGGGGCTGGCCAATTCCCCCTGCATCCCATACTTAAGATATTTATAAACATTAATTAGGTCCCCCCTCAGTCTTCTTTTCTCCAGGCTGAACAGCCCCAGCTCACTCAGCCTTTCCTCATAGGGGAGATGTTCCAGGCCCTTAATCATCTTCGTAGCCCTTCTCTGGACTCTTTCAAGGAGGTCCCTGTCTTTTTTATACCAGTGAGCCCAGAACTGGACACAATACTCCAGGTGGGGCCTGACCAGGGCAGAGTAGAGGGGGAGGATCACCTCCTTCGACCTGCTGGCCACACTCTTCCTGATGCATCCCAGGATCCCATTGGCCCTCTTAGCCACCAGGGCACACTGCTGGCTCATAGCCAACCTGTCATCAACCAGGACCCCCAGGTCCTTCTCCACAGAGCTCTTCTCCAGCAGGTCATCCCCCAGCCTGTACTGATACTGACGGTTATTCCTCCCCAGGTGCAAGACTTTACACTTGCTTTTATTAAACCTCATCTGGTTTCTCCCTGCCCAGCTCTCCAGCCTGTCCAGGTCTCTCTGGATGGCAGCGCAGTGCTCCTGCGTGTCAGCCACCCCTCCCAGCTTTGTATCATCTGCGTACTTGCTGAGGGTGGATGCTATTCCCTCATCGAGGTCGTCGATGAAGATATTAAACAGGACTGGACCCAACACCGAGCCCTGGGGAACACCGCTAGTCACAGGCCTCCATTCAGATTCTGCTCCACTGATCACAACCCTCTGAGCCCGGTCCGACAGCCAGTTCTCAACCCACCTCACTGTCCACTCATCTATCCCATGATCTCTCAGCTTTTCTATCAGGATGTCATGGGAGACAGTATCAAAAGCCTTGCTGAAGTCAAGGTAGATGACATCCACTGCTGTCCCTCCATCCACCCAGCCGGTGATGAGATCATAGAAGGCTATGAGATTGGTCGAGCACGATCTCCCCTTGGTGAATCCATGCTGACTACTCCTCATGACCTTCTTCTCTTCCAGTTGCTTGGTAATGGCATCCAGAACAAGCTGTTCCATCACCTTTCCAGGGACAGAAGTGAGGCTGACTGGCCTATAATTGTTAGGGTCCTCCTTCTTGCCCTTTTTGAAGACCGGAGTGATATTGGCTATCCTCCAATCCTCAGGTACTTCTCCTGTTCTCCAAGAGCTGTCGAAGATGATAGCAAGCGGCTCCGCAATCACTTCCACCAGCTCCCTCAGCACACGTGGATGTATCCCATCCGGGCCCATGGATTTGTTTGCATTGATCCCTTTGAGCCGCTCCTGGACCACCCCTACCTCAACTAGAGGGAAGCTCTTCATTCCCCAAACACTCCTACTTTCATCCAGGATCTGTGGGTCCCGAGGGGCCTTTGGAGTGAAGACTGAGGCAAAGAAGGCATTCAGTATTTCCACCTTCTCATCATCACCCGATACCAGGACACCCGCCTCATTCATCAAGGGACCTACATTATCCCTGGTCATCCTCTTACTATTCACGTATCTGAAAAAACCCTTTTTATTATCCTTTATATCCCTTGCCAGTTTCAACTCCAAGTGGGCTTTAGCCTTTCTAGTCACCTCTCCAGACAAGAGAGAAGGTGGGCAGGGGTACCAGTAGCTGGGAAGGACAATATCCAGTAGCTGCAGTGTGAGTACCACTTCCAGTTGACTCCCCATTCCCCACTCCTTACACAGGAGAGGACACCGTGGCTGGAAGGACTGGGTGTGTATTGTGGAGGTCGCTCTAGGTTTATGCATGAAGCTGGGTACCTTCCACACTTCTTATCTGGATAAGAAGTCTAGTGTTAGGAGAGACTATCAGTGAGAGAGGACTATGAGCATGAAGCAGGAGACATCTCCTACTGCACGCACCATTTTCAGCCTACAGAGAAAGGGAACGGTTCCTCAAAATACCACAGATATGGCAGATGACACTGCCTTGCTGCAATTTCCTGGAAGCTCATGGGCAGCATGAAGGGAAAGGGAAACACCAGCAACAATTGTGCTGAGGTAGAGGCATCTCCTCTGAACTTCAGCTCCCATGCTTAGCTGTGATGCTTGCTAAACTGCATTTCCTAATAAAGGAGATGCTATACAGTACGGTGGACGTACACCAATAAGGAAAGGTGAGGGGCTCTGGCCAGCCCAATAGGTAAATCATCACAGGAGCACCACTTACTAGAACCAAGTGGGACAGTCCGAAATCACAAGGGGAAAAAAGAAAATCAAAGGTGAGGGACACCTCCATCCTCAAAGGTGGCCACCAAGGCACTTCAGCAGGTTTAGCTGGAGGCAAAACTGCCCTCTGTCAGGATATGAGGGGCAGACAGAGTCCTCTAGTCTCTTCTCTGTAGTACAAGGTGGAAGGTAAGCCAGGGAGGAGCTGTGTCCCTCCTGCACCAAATATAAGTGGAGACTGAACCCCACAGCAAGCACACCAAGTTCAAAACACTTTTAGAAGCATGGGAGAATTTCAGCTTCAACATGTTTTGTTCTTACTGACAGCACTTTCAAGGTCTGCAGTGCAGATCTTCAAATACGATGCCAGGGTTTTAGTACTATGCCTTTTTTATTAAATTATCTTCTTGCTGAAAGGACTAGACACTGGTGTCATGTTTGGGAAAGGCTTGCAGGTCTCCGTTGATTTTTGGCCAGCTTCTCTTGCAGTTCACAGAGGATTTTTGGTTATGACTGGTCCCCAGAAATCTCCTTTGTCCTCCTGCAACCTGCTTTCCCTCAAAAATCCTCTATTTTGTGGTCAAACCTGATTCAGCATTCCTTCCTGCAGAAAGAAATGCAGGCTTCTCCTGGTACTACATTTGGAGCCAACCAGCCCAGGCTGCTGCTTGAAGCAGGAGCCGGAATCCAGAACACAGCTAACACTAGCCAGCATGTATGGAGCATCATCCAGCATCTTTTAGAAGTGCCAGGGCTAGGCTCAGGCCTGTAATTAGCATATGCTAATGCTTCATTATAATATGTAAATGACACACTAGGTCAGAACTGCACGCCCATTCAAACTAATGAACTGTGCACATTTTTTTTAAGTGGCACCAGTAATTGGGTGCATCATTTTTCTATTGCTGCTAGGCAGAGAATAAGGAAGCCATCTGTAACGACAGGCCAATGTTTGTAGCAGTCCCGTTGAGAAGTAAAGGCAAGGACTGCTAATTTCCAAGTGTCCAGCAGGGAACCAGTACACATGCCTCCAGTCACCATCGTCACAATTCTTAGTATCTGAGCATGTAATTATATGGTCATATTTTTAGAAGAGATCAGCATTTAAGATAACAGTTGAAAACTCCTAGCCAGAGCAGCATGCAGAGATCTGTCTAGGCACCTACTGCCTAAAGTGCAGAACACCTGGGTTTTGAAAAGGCAGCTGCAGGTGACCTTGCTGTAATGAAGAAAACATTAATATCTCATTTATGGGGTCTGCTTTTCTCTCAGAAATAAATTCTCCTGCAAAGTTATATCACTGTCTCTGAAGCAGACTAGTGCCCAGTTTAATATCAGGCCCTAAGAATGGACAGACTATGAAACTTCCTAAAACTGATTTATTTTAACAGTCACCACTGGATTATTTACTTAATCTCTCTATTAATTAAATTCCTTACTCAGAATATTTATCAAGAATAAATAATCAAAGAATGATTCAAATATTAGTTCATATAAGGTTTTCTTTTTTAAAAGTCAGATACATTTTACAAAGGCATATGATTATTCTTTTATCCTAATTTTAGATAAGAAAACAAAGGACTGACACAAACTGTGGTAAATGTCATGCTGTAGAGAGTCACCAGAGCTTGCAATAGAATAGAAATCACCTGGGTCTGTATCTCTCCAGCAGATATTGCCCACAATAGCACTAAAAGTACGGTGGAGCAACATGTTTGGACTGCAAAGCTGACTGTGTACAAGGCAGATCTTTATATATAGACTCAGGTTTGGTGCAGTATCAGTGAAGGATATCCCAGACTCTGGACCAAGCTGGTAACTCCCCACAGCATTGCACTCTGCCACGTGGACTTGCTTATTCAGGTTTTTGGTAGCTCACGAATCTCTGCAGCAGATTCTGGGGTATCTACCTCACCTTTATTAAAGCATCCCATTCCATAGTGATGTCAATTTTGGGGTTAGTGCTTTGATGCAATGATTTTCTGATTCTTCTGGTTTGTTATCTCTCTTGTACAAGATACTTACATAAAGTAATTTGTGTCCAGTCTTTGCTCTTTTCCATGCTGGACTGGCACTGAGGGGACACAAACATGCTGTAATGCCTTCTCTGTTATAACCAATTTAGAAAGCTCATTAAAAATGCCTATTAATCCTAATTCACCTGCTCACATAGTCATCCTGACAGTGAAGGTATCTCACTTCTGGTAATTTTAATAAGTGAGAGGAAGATACCAGCTCTCAGTTCCACTGCTCTTAAGTAATTCTAGGAAGGAGGATGTGCACATCATCTTCAACAGCCTCATGCTTATTGAACTCAGATCAGTTGCTCAGACCTTCCTCATAGGTGGGAAGGTCAAAAATAAGGCACAACTACAAGAAGAGTATTTTGACAAAACTGACATAGTGTTTAAAGGCTGGAGTAGCATTCCCAGGAAAACTCCATCAGAGGATGTGCAGCAGACTTTTGGGTAACAGCAGTGAATGCAAAGGGCAACAACTTAACTGTTGTGATTTACTAACTAAAAACAAAGCCATGTAATAGTAAGAAAACCCAGCAAATTTGATAGCAATCTGCAGATGGAAGTGTTAAACCCTTTGCATATGGTTCTTGCTTTTGATGTCAACAGAAATATCAAAGAGATCAGGATTGGGCCAGAGACTCTCTGTTCGCTATCTCCGGACACACGGTCTTCATATTAGCATTACAAAAAACGTCTCATGTTCCCAAAACCTAAATACATAATTTGTGAATGATATTATGTGTTTGCAGCTGGCAGTGAAGGATGATCTATTGTTAATGTCTTTCTGCAAATGTTAGATGAATGGCTATCAAAAGTCTATTGTCTATATTGGCATTCATGTAGCATAGTCTAAAAACACTTCAATCTCTCTCACTAAACTAGAGGTTTTACTATTTTTCACATCATTTGAATTTTTATTACCTCTAAATAATAAAATCCATTATTAGGATCAATCTAAATCCATGGTATTTGCAATTTTAGGAATTTCTCCACAGATTTGGCTTTACTCTCCAGAATCTAAGCCTTCACTTTACAGACCTGAACTTTCCCTTGCCCTTCTGGTTGCAAAGGTATCTTGGCAACATTTAAGTACTGTACCTCTCCAATATATGGCTTAGTGTTGAAAAGAGAAGGATTGAATTCAAACCTGAAAGCCACATTCCATTTCTAAAATGAGGTCTAATAAAAAAATGCTTATTTGGCTGCAGATACGGTAGTCATGCTAGCAATTACATTTCAAACTCTTTATAGCATTTGTAGGGCTTATTTAAAAGAAAATGAATAGAAAATGAATGTGATAGATGCATTATTTTCCAGTTGCAATGAATTTGAATAATATGTAATAATGTATATAAAAATAATTGCTGCTCTTAATCATAGGTTTTGCTTCAGTGCTATCTGCTTAAATGACCCTAAGTCGTAGAGTGCTTTTTAGTGTCTCTTCCTATTTCTTAAAAATTGAATGGCTCTTGCTAAATGAGTGGTGGCTGTCTCTATTCCCTCCCCACAGACCACAAAGGATGAGAAAGGAAATATTATCTTGTTTCTATTTCAGAGCCATCAGCTAGCTTTAGAAATCTTCTTGACTATCTACCTAGGAAATGCCATTATCCGAGAGGCTGTGCTGCACCCGTCTGGGTGTGAGGGACAAGTTCCCCTATGAGAAACTTGCAAACGGTGTCCCAGTCATGCAATTCACCAAGAATGGCTTGGGAGACCTGAGGGACCGTTTTTCCCTCACACTGTGAAAATCACCCATCACCTCAGCAGCAAAGATCAGAGGTGCAAAGTCAGAGGGCAACTGTCACAGGGTTTCCAGACCTGGCTCCATGCTGACTGCTCTGACATCGCTAAAAGAAAACACCTCTGGTGCAAACAAGCTGAAATCTCTTTGATTCTTGGAAAAATCAGTTTGCTGCCAGTTTGGGTGAAGCTGAGCAATCACAACATTTGGGGGACCCATCTGTGAGCTCTGCCTGTGGATCTCAGTCTGCCTGGGGGTCCCAACAGTGGGCGTGAAGTCAGTGAGTTGCAGTAAGTGGAAGCTCATCACATGCCTAGGCTTTTGGATTCCAACCACAAATCTCACCTGACTCCAGCAGCGTCCAGTGCAAGCAGTAACATGTGGAAAAAAAGACATTGCCATCTATTTGGGTAAGATACAGGGGCTTGAGGTTTTGTAGGGTCTCTTAAGGACAGAAGGGGTCCACAGGGCAGGCACAGCCCCCTTTCTCTGCAGTCACAGAATCACAGAATCACAGAATTATCAAGGTTGGAAAAGACCTAGATCATCCAGTCCAACCATTCACCTATTACTACTAGCTCCCACTAAACCATATCCCTCAATACAACATCCAGTCTTTCCTTGAACACCCCCAGGGTTGGTGACTCCACCACCTCCCTGGGCAGTGCATTCCAGTGCCTGACTACCCTTTCTGAGAAGTAGTGCTTCCTAATGTCGAGCCTGAATCTCCCCTGGCACAGCTTGCTACCATTCCCTCTAGTTCTGTCACTGCCTACACGGGAGAAGAGGCCGACCCCCAGCTCACTACAACCTCCCTTCAGGAAGTTATAGAGAGCTATAAGGTCTCCCCTAAGCCTCCTCTTCTCCAGGCTGAACAATCCCAGCTTCCTCAGACGCTCCTCGTAAGGCCTGTGTTCCAGACCCCTCACCAGCTTAGTAGCCCTCCTCTGAACGCGTTCCAGAGCCTCAATGTCTTTCCTGTAGTGAGGGGCCCAAAACTGAACACAGTACTCGAGATGCGGCCTCACAAGTGCTGAGTACAGGGGGACAATTACCTCCCTGCTCCTACTAGTAACACTATTTTTGATGCAAGCCAGGATGCCGTTGGCCTTCTTGGCCACCCGCGCACACTGTCGGCTCATGTTCAGCCGTGCATCAATCAGTACCCCCAGGTCCATTTCCTCCACACAGTCCTCCAGCCACTCCGCCCCAAGCCTATAGCGCTGCCTGGGGTTGTTGTGGCCAAAGTGCAGGACTCGGCATTTGCTCTTGTTGAACCTCATGCCATTGGCTTCAGCCCAGCTCTCCAGCCTGTCCAGATCCCTCTGTAGGGCCTTGCTACCCCCAGGCAGATCCACACTCCCAGCCAATTTAGTGTCATCTGCAAACTTACTGAGGGTGCACTCAATGCCCTCATCTAGGTCATCAATAAAGATATTGAAGAGGACAGGCCCCAGCACCGACCCCTGGGGAACACCACTCGTGACCGGTCGCCAGCTGGATTTAACTCCATTTACTACCACTCTCTGAGCCCGGCCCTCCAGCCAGCTCCTTACCCAGCCGAGGGTGTACCCATCCAAGCCACGGGCTGCCAGCTTCTGCAGGAGAATACTGTGGGAGACAGTGTCAAAGGCTTTGCTGAAGTCTAGGTAGACCACATCAACAGCCTTTCCCTCATCCAGCAGATGGGTCACTAGATCATAGAAGGAGATCAGGTTGGTCAAACAGGACCTGCCCTTCATGAACCCATGCTGGCTAGGCCTGATCCCCCGGCCATCCCGCACATACCGCATGATCTCCCTCAAGACTATCTGTTCCATAACCTTCCCTGGAACCGAGGTCAGGCTAACAGGCCTGTAGTTCCCCGGATCCTCCTTACAACCTTTCTTGTAAATGGGAGTCACATTGGCAAGCCTCCAGTCTTCTGGGACCTCACCAGTCAGCAAGGAGGACTGATAGATAATGGAAAGCGGCTCGGCTACCACCTCTGCCAGTTCACTCAGCACTCTTGGGTGGATCTCATCCGGCCCCATGGACTTGTGGCAGTCCAGTTGGAGTAGGAAGTCTCTGACTGTTTCTTCCAGAATCACAGGGGAGTTAGCATGCTCCCCAGCTGAGACTACCAGGTCAGAGAGAGGGGTACCCTGAGGATCTGTTTGACCTTTAAAGACAGACGTAAAGAAGGCATTCAGAACCTCCGCCTTTTCCTTGTCCTCAGTGATCACATTCCCAGCCTCATCCAGTAAAGAGTGGATATTCTCCTTTGTCCTCCTCTTACTGTTAATGTACTTATAAAATAGTTTATTATTCTTTTTCACCCCAGCGGCCAGGTTAAATTCAAGCTGGGCTTTTGCCTTTCTGATTTCACCTCTACACATCCTGACAACTTCCTTGAATTCATTCTCAGTTACCCGTCCCTCCTTCCACAGGCGGTAGATTCTCTTTTTCTCACGGAGCCTCAAGAGTAACTCCCTATTCATCCACGCTGGTCTTCTTCCCCGCCGGCTCATTTTGCGGCTCAGGGGGACCGCCTGCTCCTGCGCCCTTAAGACTTCCTTCTTGAAGAGCAACCAGCTCTCTTGTACCCCTTTGTTCGCTAAGACTGAATGCCAAGGGACTCCCCCTACCAGTCTCTTGAACAAATCAAAGTCTGCCCTCTGAAAGTCCAAGGTAGCAGTCACCAGTGGATGGAGCCATCCCTGTCTCCACACAGACGCAGCTCAGCCAAGTGGCGCAGGACCAGACACCATGCCAGGCAGAGGTCACACAGCAGGAAAAAGAGGACCAAAGTTCCCGTGGACCTCCTGAGAACCTACACCTGACAAAAAACCTGGAGGCAAAAGGGATGATTTCTCCAAGTACAATACAGTCCTAAAGCATAGACAGGATAATGCAAAGACACTTAAATCAATGAGGCTGGATACTGGTAGCAATTCAGCCATGCTGGCAGAGAGCCTTCTGCTGACAAAGTTACCCTGTGGCATACCTGGGTTAAGTTTTGCTTTGCTGCATGAGCACAAGCCCAGCAAGCCTCGTAGTCTAGGGGCTTTGTGTAGCCAGCATGGTCTCTACTGGGAAAAGTCGAGTGCAACCTCTTTGCCACCATCCATCAGCACTCAGGCACCCTTCAAAATCCCAGGTCCTCTCAGAACTTGAGGCAGATGTCTGCCTACACCCAGAGGATTTCAAGCTGCCTTACAGCCTTTTAAAAAGCTTTGTTTGTGCTGCCACAAAGACTTGCAGCTTTAACTGAGGCAGGTGTAAATGTGGACCAGCATTTGGGCCTTCCATTTGGTTAGAGAGGGAAGCCAGAGGTCCAGTCTCCACTCTCCAGAGCTGTGGGTCTTGCCTTGAAAGAAGCTACACTTGGGGCTTTCAGGAAGGCAGTCCCAAAAGGTCCACATAAAGCCTGGAGGCTTGGCAACCTCATTCATCTATAGTGTTGGCTTCATCCCAGACTATTACTCCTGGCAGTAAAGCGTGCTGTGTATTTTAATAGTGAGTTTTATTTGTTGAAAGGATTAAATATTTGTGAAATATCTGATAAATCAAACCTTGATTCAAATAATCAGGATAAGATGGCAAAAGCACTTCATATATTCAATGGCATGAACATCAAAAGGCATTTTAGCTCCACAAAGACTGCAAACCCACACCTTACTGTTTTTCTTTGCAGATGTTTCTAAGGACTCTTAAGTGAGTACAAGATGCCACTACAAAATTATACATAGCGAATCGCTTACCCACAGAGCTGACAAGTTAGGGCGTAGGCAATATTAAACAACCAAATAAACATGCAAAGTGTAGGAAGATAGCTGATCAAAGACAGGAGAGTTCCATAAATCAATAATTACAGAGGTATCAATGTTCACAGCAGGCTGCCATTCCCACAAACCCAGGCTTGTCATGATTCATTCCAGAGAAGCGGGGTCAATTTTACCCCGTGTTTATCACTGATTTAGCATGAAGTATGTATTAAAAAGATTTTGTATCATGTACTCTGGCTTCAGTTAAGTGGGAGATGCCAAGCAGCCTTCAGACAAAAAAGTACAAAAAAAACACAGAGGTTTTCAATGGATATGGAGTGTAAGTTATCCACCCTGAGTCTCAAGGAAAGTTGAGCTACTATCAACTGGGCCTTTTGAAGTTACATTGCATGTTCCAAAATCCCAAAATTCAGCAGAATACTGATATATCAGAGTACTTAAGTAGCTGGATAAATCAGTGAGTCATTCACATTTTTAACATTTATGGCAGAATTTTGGGGCACACACCTAAACTGGGGGGAATTACCCAGAAGTCCTGTTTTCTGGAAAAAGCCATGACAGCATCCGTTTCCCTTTTCCTAGTGTGGGCTTTGGAGAGTGTGCTAATTCTGTGCAAGTACGGTTTGGACAGGTTGGATGCTGTTCATTTCTTCTTTGTGTTACAGTATGACTCTGGGAAACAGCCAGGTGATAAATACATTGAGTAGTCGTGGTTCTTGCCATCCGCACAAAGTTTATTTCATTTCTCCCTCTTTACTGATTAAATCCCACCAGCTTATCCCCGTCAGTCAAGGATTATGGGAACTAGCCATCCAGTCAGCCTCGGGCTACGTAGAGCAGCCTTTTGGCCCTGCCTGACTTTGGTTGTATTGTGTTACCTGGGATATTCTCCAATTAAGAGAGAATTGCAGAGCTATTGAGAAGTGGTACCTTGGCTTGTCTCAGCACAGCAGCCTGCTTCCTGAGAAGCTAGCGGTTCTAGCCATGCTGAAAGCAAAATTTTAATATGGCCTTGGCAGCGCTCCACTGGCATGTCCCCAAATTTACACTAGTGTAACCAAGATCAACGCCTGTGCCAGTGTCTGTATTATATTAAAGATAAATTCAACAAGATGTGTTCATACTGGAGCTAAACTCAGCAAATCAAAAATGAACTTAACAAAATAAAATCAGATGGTCTGACTCATCCTCTTTTCAGAGATCCTGATAAAATATGGCTGTTCCAGAAGCGCTAATGTGATCTTAATAAAAGATGACACTGTGAAAAAGGCTGGGCGGCGGGGAGGGACTTGACAAAAAGAGAAGTTTTCACTGCGACTGGATCAGCCTCACAGATCCCATCCCATATAGATAAGAAATAGATGAGAAACACTCTGCTTCCTTCCCAGGTATACACAGAAAATCACTGCCTAGGCAGAACACGGTGAACATGCTCAGGAGATAGGTGCCAGACCATAATTTCTTGTTCAAAATACCAAAATGCACGAGTTTAACGGAAAGAATAAGGACATGATATGAAACAGGCATGAGCTAAAGCACAAAACAGAAGGAATGACTGGAGCCTACCTCCTCCTACTTCCAAAAAAGCTGCCTAATCATAAGCCTGGGGAGTCATGCTTTCACTTGCCCTTTCTCCTTCTTTTGAAGAATTCAAACCCTTTTTCTGCACGGTGGTGCAGCTTCACAAGGAGTGATAAAGCATTCCCAGAAAAACCTATAGTCTAATGATTAGAAGTGTGTTTGAATTCTTTCCAACAAGGATAGGAAATGAACGTGAGCTTCCTACTTCTTAAGCCCTAGGCTGATGCAAGACAAAAATGGTGGTAGTTGCTTCAGAGAGGTTTACAAGGAGCTTAGTCTAGCCAGGCTATGCTGGGCATGATCCAGAACCTGTCAAAGGGCCACCATATCCTGCTGTTTGGGCATTACTGCAGAGGAAGGGGTCATGCAGATGTTTTCATACCCTGATGGGTTGAAGGGCAGGTAGTTAAGAGGGAGAGGATGTGAGCATAACATCAGAGGGAGAATTCCTTGCCTGTCTTCAGAACTACGGGAAGTACCTCTGGATGCCAAGTAAAGGGGCAGTCACAGCTCTGTAGCCACATCCTGCAATGCCTTATTTAATTGCCTGCTTGCCAAGTATTTGGCCAAGTCATTTGACTAGCAATATTCCTTCATCTATCTTATTTTATATCACAGAATCAGAATGGTAAGGGTTGGAAGGGACCTCTGGAGGTCATCTAGTCCAACCCCCCTGCCACAGCAGGATCACCTAGAGCAGGCTGCACAGGACAGCATCCATGTGGGTTCTGAATGTCTCCAGAGATGGAAACTCCACAACCTCTCTGGGCAGCTTGTTCTAGTGCTCCACCACCCACAGAGTAAAGAAGTTCCTTGTCACATTTAGGTGGAACTTCCTCTATAGCTGTGCATCTTCAGTATGGGCTATGTCCGGACAGCTGGGCTCATGTCCTCCCTGCAGGACACAGTCTCTCCTGCTGCATTGCCTCGCTCTCATGGACATCAAGTGCAACAGCAGAGACCACGCCAGACTTGAAACCATGCCCCTGCATGGAGGCTGAGGGATGCATGAGGCACACAGCAGAGGTGTGCACCACACACATGGGCCACAGGTGAGATGAGATGCAGCCAGAGAAGCCAAAGGATCGGTCTCCCGTGATCCCATACAGGGAATCTACTTCTCCAGTGGTAGTTACAGACACACCAGTAAAGCCAATGTCCTTTTAGGGCCTGAACTCAGGATGTTGAGTGTTCCCAGGTGAATTCTGACAGCTCTTGTACTGTAAAGTCAAGGAAAGAGAGACGATAACACAGCAAGGCATGAGACCTTTGTAATGGGGTCATTAAGATCAACTTGAGAGTACCTTCACAAATATCATGACAACATTGTGGATGCTAAGTGCTATCTAAAAAATGCACTCCTGTCTAAGTGCTAGTATTAGACAAGGTGCATTCTTGTCAAATACTGTTTGGTCCAGTAATTGAAAAGGATCATTAAACATTTACTGAAAGTCAAACTGGAAAACACATGGATGAACGGCGCTTTACTTGAATACCCCATAGCTGTCGTTGATACCACAGATTAAGTGGCAGCATGTTACAGGTTTCCTGGAGAGGAGAGACAGCCTCCACACACACGCACACAGCTGAGGAAGGCGACCATGGAGGACACTTCTGCAAGTGTGACCAACCTCTGTGCTCATGCTGTAGAGTGCTGGCTGTCAAGTTGTAGCAAAGCATCAACATTTGCACTTGCACTCCATTTGTACAGACACACCTACAGATTTATTTTGCATGAATATTTGATATGACAACAGATATGATATCAAGGAGGCACAGTTTGAATTATTTAATTGTTTTTCTAGGGTATTTTATTTTTGTTGAGTGCTGACTTTGAGATTGGTGCTGGACAGCCATGAAGCAAAGCTTAACTCCAGCTTGCCCATGAACTGATCTAATGAAGTCCTTCATGGCTTTAAGAGATCTCAGCCTCCAGTAAATCCTGACCATCTGCATCGTTTTCTCTCAACACAGTCTTCAGGATTAACCAGACCAGCACCAAACTTACACCTGTACATTGTTGTGGTCTCTTTAAAACAGACCACAGATCAGTCTCAAACCCATGATCAGGGGAAGATTCTGCAAGCTCCCTTCTCCTCTCCTCTTATCAACCCCTTTGCTGCAGTGGTCAGAACTTTTGTCAGGATTTGGTGTGGCATATTTAAGATGTGAAAACAACACAGAGGAAGATATTAAAATGTTTGTGATCCATTATGCAGAAGGAGTATATTCTACATGAAAATATTATTTACTTGAGTCTTCTATTCTAAAACTTGATTTTGTATTCAAGATTTAAGGTCTCTATGGATGTGGAAAAACACTTTGAGACTCTGAGGCTTTGAAATGCTGAATTGCCTTGTATAAGATAAAATCGATATTTTGAAAAAAAAAAGTAAAGTGGAAATTAATGTTCTTGTAATAGGTGAGTAGCTTTTACACAATTATTTCATGGTGATAGACTTGGTTTTGATGTAGCTTAATTAGCAAAATATAAATTATATATGTTTTTTTTAAGATGTGCATATGTATATTACAAGATTTTTTTTATTTCATTGTGGAGCAAACCATTTGATGTGGCTCTGCAAAAAGCTCTAATACACATCAAAAAGCAATCAACAAACTCTTTGAGTACATCAAGCAGGATAATTTAGATGGTTTTTAATCATGATTATGAAAATATAATTAGGTGGTTTCATGTTGGTTGGTGAGTGCGTAGGGAAAAGTGATTCTCCAAACAGAAAAATATGGATAACATTACCCAGGAGCCACGAAACAACCACACACACACGCATACATAAACCAAACAAAAAAAAACCTGCTGGCCTGCTTCTCTAGTAGATCAGCAGGTAACATGTTTAAATAGAATGTCATTTCCTTCAGGATGCCAGGAAGATTCTTATTTAACAGACAGATTACACAGAAGCAGCTTTGGAGAAATGCCCCTTTTTAATGTGCTAGAAACCATTAGTCTGAAATTTAATAAAATAAAATCCTCTTTTCAGAATTTAGGCAAGTAGCAGAAGATGTACTTTGGGTCTAATCAAACAAAAGTTTGAAGGAAAGAGGTATTCATGAGTGCTTTAGCTCTACCTGGGCCTCAAGTACAGGAGCAAATGCCACATGTCTGTGTGCACAGTCCTCAGATGAAGGCTTCTTAGGCTTCTTTAGATGCTTTTAACCACCTTAAGTGCCCTGTCAGTCTTCAGTGCCAAGGAAGGTTGACTAAAGACTCCTTACTCAAGAGATGCCACATCTAAATTACAGAATCACAGAATCTTAGGGGTTGGAAGGGACCTCCAGAGATCATTGGGTCCAACCCCCCTGCCAAAGCAAGTTCCCTAGGGCAGGTCACACAGGTAGGCGAACAGATGGGTCTTGAATATCTCCAGAGAAGGAGATTCCACACGCCCCTGGGCAGCCTGTCCCAGGGCTCTGTCACCCTCACTGTGAAAAAGGTCTTCCACATATTGGTGTGGAACTTCCTATGCTCCAACTTGAGGCCACTGCCCATTGTCTTGTCTCCACAGACCACTGAGAAGGGGCTGGCCATTTCCCCCTGTGTCCCAATGGCTTCATCTTTGCAGGTTCTCTTTGCACAAAGCCTCCATATGCTTCCAGTCCTTTCTGATGTGCTGATCACGATTTCTTCTGTCTCCCAGTAACTAACTTTTGTCAGAAGTGCTTGATCAATCCTGAACACAATGCTGTATGCCATGATGCCTCACCCCTCATATAGTACCTTAAATATTTGAAGTGTTATTCTCAAGTCCTTTCCTTTTATGTACTAACATTACATTTCTGGTTGCCTGTGAGCAGATGTTCTCACTAACCACAGATCCATCTCCTGCCTGAGTGTAGGTAATCTGTAACCCCACAATGCCCTCAGTGCATGCTTGCCTGTACATCATTCTTACACCAATGTTCCCCTGTCACTGTCTTCACTCACACGCCTGGTTCTGGCCAAACAAGGTTACCATGGTCAGCTTGCCAAAACATTAAAGAATTAGAGAAACATGTTTTTTTATTTTTTGCTATACTGAAAACTGCCTGATTTGTCCTTTCTCTTTTTTCCCTCTTCTCACTGGGTCCTATTTCTTGGAGGGATTTATCTCTTGCTCTGAGGGAGTGATTGTCACTGTAGAGATGGCTAGAGAGATCTCAATAATCTACCATCTCATGTGCATCCCTAACAAATACTCTTCTCTCTCCACTTTACACCAAAGGCTAGATCTGTTTTCAGTGACTTAGTGGAAATGCATTTCTTACTCTTTTAGTGATAAAAGAATGACTTCAGGTTCTTTTTAAGCACTTTGATGACTTTTCTTTTAATTTAGATAAATAGTTTTGATATAAATCCTACAGAGTCATATGTTGGTGAAGAAAAAATAGCAAGTCGCTAGAAGATGTCTGGAAGTGTTTGGGGCTTTTTTGTCAGCTAAACACAAATTACCACTGTGCCCTTAGAGGCTCTTAGGAAAGAAAATACTGCCTTCCAGTCAGTCAGTCTGAAGTCAAAAAGAATGCACTGATGTGCTGAAATGGCAATCGCAAAACACAGGGTGGGTGAAAGTCAAAAGTTTTTGGGGTTTTTTTATTAACTTGGTTTTTTTTAAGAGACTAACTGGAAGAAAAATTAAATGCCCCTTAATTTAGTAGCAACAGAAACAATTCAAGTCACTGCCCAAAGCATGACTCAGCTTGGCAAGGCAAGAGAAGAAGGGGCAGGAGCATACCCAACAGTTCTGCTGGGTGAAGACAGTGAGTGAAACAGCTGGGGTTTTGTATGCTTGTAGGTGGGTGTGTGAGGGAGTGAAAAACCGTAAGAGAAGGCATTGGGAAAGCCATCAGCTAGAGTAATAAGCAATGGTGCATTGTCATGGGGTGAAACCAAACTATACTTTTTTGTGGCTGAGTACTCACTAAAAAAAAGACTTGCACTTCCAAACAAAGTACCTTGCTTCTTCCTGGCTTGATGTAATAGTACTTTGCGTGCATCCTCTGTAAATAAACAGGGGTGTTCCAAGAGAAATCCTGGGTTCCTATCATCCTTCTCCCTTCCTAATGCAACACAGCCAGCAAGGTCCAGATCTTGGACAAGTACTTGCACCATGGGGACAAACATATTAGCTGGCATCAAAGCCTGTGCTGCACAAATTAGATCTTCTTATCAAGAGTTAGAGAGATGAAGAATTACTGCTTTCTGCCCAGGAGGCTGGGGTCCGTGCCTTCCCACGTGCTGCTGCAGGCAGCATTGCCTCCTACTCTTTGGAAGATTGCTACAAACTCTGGCCTGATCCTATTGGTGTTGAAGCGAATGGGAGTTTTGCCATTGACTTCAAGGAGATGAGAAGCAGCCCTCTGCTAGCAAATCCAGTCTTTATAGTCCTTTCCAGATACTAAATAAACTGTGCTTGGAAGTAATTTGGATGCCAGCAAGCTAGCCCAGTTTGCCATGAAATTCAAAGATGCCCAACAATGTGATGTTTATTAGGATACAATTAAAGTATCTTCTTTGCAGTGCAATGTGTAATTTCCTTCCCAATAAAAATATAAACTTGCCGTATGTGCAAACAATTTTAGCATTTCTGTTTTTATGCCATCTTCCTGACAAGAAACTCCCAGCTGTTATAATTTGTCTCATCCTTCTCTCCCTTGTAGAACCAGCCTTTGTTCCTTTTTGCAGTGCCAGGGACTTGCTGAGCTCCACCTGATGTGATTTGTCCAGGCATTAATAATGCATCTTCAAGATGCAAGATGCATGAATTCCTTTAGTAACAGAGCTGCCGGCAGACTACTGCACTGTATCGTGCCACTTTCCCCAAGATGGGGGAGGCAAGAGGACTGCACAGGCACACAGACACCTATAAGGCTTGGGAGTGAGGGGTGTCCTGGTATTAAGAAGGGGGTCACTGAATCCTCTCGCTGAGGTCAGGCTGAGGATAATGAATATAATAGGAGCCATTCTTCCAGATGGAAGGTCCTTACCCACCATCCATGGAATCCCTGTGGGAAGACTTAGGTGACCACAGACTGACTTACTTGAGGAGCTCTCGAAAAGGGGCCTCCAGCATCGCCCCACTGGCGAGTGTCCTACCGCCATCCCTCAACACTTTGCCTCCAAGAGCTCCTCACAGCCCACCAGCTGGAGAGTGCACCTTGGCATCTCAGCACAGGGAGGACATCGTTTATTTACTGTGTTTGATGCAGAGGGGAGACTTCACCCAGGAGAATAACTGCACAAGCCAGGTCACCCACTCCCAGGGATGGTAAAGGGCCCTGACTGCCCGTCTCTGTATGGGCTCCACTCACCGCTTTCCCCACGTGTGGCTTGCAGGGAACCGCCCTCCCCTCAGCCCTCCGCCCTAAAAAAAAATGAAAAAAAAAATTAAAAATAATAAAAAATAAAAATAAAAATCTCGTTTAATCGATACGATCGCTCGCAGGGCCGCGCTCCCACACCGCGGCTCGGCTCTGCCGGCGTCGCCATGGCAACGGCTCCCGGCTGCCGGTGTGAGGCCGCCCCGCGGCCCCCGGCCCCGCCGGCACAGCCCGGGCCCCGCCGGCACAGCCGGGGCAGGGTGGGGGCGGACGGTGCCGTCGTGGCGGTGCGAGGGGCAAGACGGGAGGCACAGGCTGTACATAATTTATTAACGGCACCACGGTTTTGTCGCCCCCGGGACTAGCGGGTGCTGCTGTCAGTGATCTGCCAGGTTACAGGCCAGAGGCCCGGCCCTATCTCCGAATCACACACACACACACACACACATATATATATAAAATAATATGCATATATTATATATAGATATACACAAATTTCCAAAGAACATGCTTCCAAAACAACATTTCCAAGCTTCCGGGCGCATGGGACATCATCAGGACCCTTTAGGCAGAAGAATTCTTTCCTCACAGACCTTGGCAGTCAGTGAGGGGATCCTAAAGCAGCTCGGGATTAACACAATACCTACAGCCAGCCCACACTGCCAAAGATGCCTGTGCCAGCAATCGGGGCAGAGCTCTGTCAGTTTACACAGAGGTCAGCAGTGACCTTGGGTTGGTGGTCTTCAGTTGTATCCCCTCTTCACAAAAGCACCAGCATGTGTCTGGTGGGCTGTGCTTAGCATTACACTGTGGGAGAGATTTGAGTACTTCAGGAAAAGATATGCAAGGGGTTTTTGAGGGTTGGGAATTTTTTTTTGCATTTCTCTAATAGAATTGTAGTGTTGAGGGGCTATTTTTTACAACACTCAGCCTTCTCCCATGCTGTCATTTGGGAAGAAGAGAAAAAAATTACTGAGATGTCTCTGAGAGCAGGCAGATGCCTGCAGGTGGTTCAGTAACGGGGAGGGAAGAAAGGACATTCTTGCTGGGGATCAGTTTTAAGAATCCAAGGAAAACAAAAATGAACCAGAAACTTCCAGCCATTTAATTGGACAATAATTTCACCCATTTTATCAACAGTGAACTTTATAGGATTCTTTTTCATTTCAGTGAGAATACTTCTGTTGTCTTCAGTAGGAGTTTGCCGGGTTTTTTTGCATACACTTATATAGGAGAAACGTTTGTTCATAAATTTCTATTAAAAAAGACAGTGAAATAAATACTCCTGTGAATTTTGTTTCCAAAAAGCTTTCAAACTGTCTGCAGAATTCTTCTTGAAATCACTTTATATTTTTGAAGACTGTTCACCTAGAGACAAGAAACAATAGACTGCTACTCAAATGATCCTTCACATACAAACCAAATACTGAGTTATACATTGCAAAAACTGATAATGCCATCCAGTCTGGAAGCAGTATACATGGGCTGAAATATATTCACATGAATAAGTTGCAGAAGAATTTATACAGTGAAAAAAATTAATAGAAATTAAAATGTGGTTGTTGATCAACCACAATCAGGAAAGAGCTAAATTCAACAAATCAACTGTTTGCAACTAATAGTTTTCCTAGGTCTCATGATAGATGTGGGTAAATGTTGACTTTCTAATTATGACAACAGAACCAAAGAGAGCACTGAGAAATCAAAATTAACTAGTGCCTTTCCTGAATTAGAGTCAGAATCTGTTGGCACAGGACTGGAACACTGCTGTGAAACATTCTAAATTCACAGATTAGGATGGTTTGGGGTTTTTTTTTCCAATATGTCCTTTAAGGAAGTCTGCAGTCTCTTGACTTTCTGTCTTGATACAAGGAAAAAAAGGTATTTTTCTTTAATATTGAAGTTTGGCTGAGTTCTGGGCAACTGAAGAAGGGTTTCATACTGGGGGATGTCAGGCAATCTTCCTAGCCTTATCACCTACTGCATCTTGAAGAGAAAAATGCACCATACTCCTCTGGGTGGTGAGGTGGCCTTACAAATCCTCCAGCCTCCCAAAGGAAGAGAAACACCCCCACCAGAAGAGATGGAGAGGCAGCCAAAATATTACCTGACAGATCTGGCCTCACATCAGACTCAGTTCAGACTCAGAAGTCATCAGAGGTAATATTATCCCCACCAACCCCAGCTTTTTAGATTGAAGGAAATTTCTACACATGCTGTGCAGTACATGCCACTGCACACTGGATCCACTGCAAGAAGTTTTGTGTGTGTGTAAATCTGGATATTGTAAGTGCGAAATGTGATTTGAAAGACCCCCTTTGTTGTTGTTTCAAGGCGCTGGGAAGGATATTATAATTTTCCTCATGTTAATTTTGGCAATATTTCCACTGAAAGATGTCTAGCATCAGTATGTTGGTAAAAAGGATTTTAAAGCAGGTGATAGGATGGTGGAAAGTGCTTCGTGATGTTTCTGTGTCACTTAAAGGACTATTCAGGAAACAGGCTTTCTGTGTCAAGATCGGAGATTTTAAGATATTTTCATGTCACAAACTGAGATCTCAAAAATTTTGCCTGAACCACTAACAACTTAACTTACATCACAGGAGACCTGGGGCTGGCCCCAGTGAATCCTTTCCAGTCCACTCCAGAATGTTTGCTAGAATTGTCAAAATTGTCTGTCTCTCACTGTCTTCTGTCATCCTTGTGTCAGTGAGCAATGGTCTTGGCTGTTCATTGCGACCCGTGAAATGTTTCTGAGAGCCTTCTCATGCTAAATAAACCCCATGCTCTCTTACTAACAAGACCATTTCCGAAATCTGTTCCTTGGGAGAGCTGAGCTCAAGGGGAAGTGCCAAAGGGAGTCTCTGCAGAGCACTAGATGGGGCAGCCCCACATCAGCCCTGCAGAAAACACAACAAGGCTCAGGCCTACACTGACAGCTCCCTTGACGAGGCAGTTTGGAGTATTAGTGGGCAATTTCAAGACTTCTGTGTTCTGGATATGCCCCATTCCCTTGCACACTTCTAGAAGAGTTAGACATAGCCACAACTAAACCCAGGGATCTATAATGCTGCTGTAGCAGCCCCGCTCTGTGCACTGTTGTTCAGGCGTAACCCCATGAAAGCCTAGACGTGAGGAGACACAGCTCCTTGCCTCTGGGTGTTGTGCTATTGATAGTCACGGGAACGACCGGGAGGGTAAGCAGTGATAAACTCAAAAACATCAGGAGCTGGGCAGAGCACCTGATTACAGCTGCCTGCGCCGGGTCCCGGCGGTAGCAAAGCTGATGCACTCAGGCAAGGTGATGCAGGTCACTGTTGCTGGGGAAGAGAGGGAAAGATAAGAAAGTGAGAAGGGCGGCTCTGCCTTGCTGCCTGGGCCCGTCGGGCAGATAAACGACATGCATGCACGCAGTCAGGAGAGCCTGGCTGGCCCCTGTGGAAGTGGTCCCTTGCCATCCCCGAGGCAGCCTGGGCCATGGCAGAAGATCCAACCAGCGAGGAAGCAGCTGGCCTTAGCAGGCAAAAAAAATTCCAGAGCCTGAGGCAGCAGTAGTGAAAGAAATGGGGGAGAACTGGTCTGAGCGCTGTTTGTTCAGAGACACCACCTCTGACCCTTCCCCCCAGCTGAAAATACAATCTATTTATGTAGGTATATGCATATGTAGCAAGCTTGATACTTTATCATAAAATGTTGTGGAGCTTTAGTGTTTGCTTAACTGTTCTAGTCTATAAATATTAATAGGCAGGCTGTCTTTTGTATATATGCAGTTTCCTAACAACAGAGTGTAACCCACCTTGCAAAGTTCTAGTCATCTATTTGCCTGGGGTGAGTAATTTCTTTTGAGAGGCAGGAGTTTTCAGGCTTTCTTTCTCAAAACTTATGGAAAAATAGGGAGATTTTGGGACTTGCCAAGGTAAATGTTCAAGATTTCAAGAGACTCTCAACATTTCAATATTCTAAAGATCTCCTGAAGGTTTCTCATCTACAGTTTCTTTTGTCTGTTCATTGGGGTTTTAGCTCATTATGTAGCCTGGCATGGTATAATGTGGAATTCAGACTATAGAATATCAAACTACAATATGTACGAAGGAAGTAATGGCAATAGCTTACACTAACCATTCAGTACTTTACCCAGTTTCTGCCGTATACTGTGTGAGTTTTTTAGTCACTGAACTATTAGATGAAAGGACAGTAGAGGTAATTTCCCCATTCCTTCCCTTCCCTCTAATCTTCATCACAGGCATCTACAGCAGCATTCCACATAGAGACTGAGAAAGCCCTTCCTCTGTGGATGTCAAAAGAGGTTTGACTGAAACAGAAGCCAAATGCTGCCGAGGATTATAAAAGTGTTTCTGGCCATACAGGGAAGCTGAACTTTAGAAACCCACCATAAGCTGCATTTTAATATCAACATCTTTAGCACCTCCAGAATTATCTAGGAATTTTAGGATCACAAGTCTGGACTTGGGCACCCGTGGGTAGAGTCAGGCCAGTATTAGGCACCTGAGATTTTTGTGTATTTAGATACATTTTGAAGGGCCACAGGATACAACTCCATGGCTTTGACCATGAACCTGACATAATAACTTCAAATGCCCTAGAAGGCATTTGTTCTTAGGTCAAAATTCATCATCTCTGCAGTTATGATGGTACCACTGCCATGCTTTGAATCGGTTCACTAGAATTAAGTCTCCACCTAAAAGGGAAAAAAAGAGTTTGGGCCATTTTTTATGCCAAAGCCAATTTGTTCCATAACTAAATCCTTAGTCCCTTCAGTTGTTAAGCTGCTTGTGAAAAAGTTACTCGTTATCCCTGAAGTGGTGTCATGAATGTGCCAGCTGCCTTTACAGAAACGTCATCATCCTGCTGTCTCCAGCCTTGGATCAGGCAGGCAGTTAAGCACGTGCTTACCTTTAGGTATGTACTTAGTCCCCTTAACTTGCTGCTTTCACAGCAGGTTAGAAAGGCTAAGCACGTACTTAAAGATAGGCATACACTTACCTTTCCCCTTCTTTATTACAGTACTCGGAACCAGTGGAGAACCCTAACTGTAGCCAAATTCCTCTTTCTACTAATTCTGAAAACAAGCACAAATATTTATTTAAAATATTAATATGCTTACCATATCTTATCTTTGGTATAATTACTTTAATTAACAGAGTTATAAAAACTAATGTTACGCGTACGTACCCTAGCAGTAACTTGTGAGAATAATGGAATTTAGAGTGGCTGACTTATTAATCTTAAAATATGTACTTGGAATGAACCAGGTAAAAATTTAAATTGGGAAGAAATACACATGAATATTGTGTTTTATAATTGAGACTTTGATGTGTTGTGTTTACACATATCAAGGGCATACACTAGCTGTTTCTCATTAAATGTATTTTTTCATTTTTATATTCTGTAAAATATAAAAATAAATATAAAGCATGTCATTTTTACTGCTTCTCAATAGAAATATTTTAGATTGTGTTGACCTTTGACACAGACAAAATTTATGTAGCAAACATTACCAAGATCTTTGATGCTATCGATACACTAATACTATTTTCTTCATAAATTTATATACTTGACCCTAGTTGCCATTACAGCTACTAGCCTGTCCCCACACACATTGGACACATCATTCTCCAGTGTTTTCCTTCCTCTCCTCCACAGAAAACTTTCTGCAACCTCTCTCCAGTGCCTTGCAGTCAGGTGAAGTCTTTGTTGACCTCTTCATAGCCAGCTCTGCCCTCCTTAACCTGTAAACAACTTCAGACATCATTCCCCTACCTTTTTCTTGAAATTTTGTTTTTCTTTGCCTTCGCTGCTCTTTCTGCCTGTCCTCCTGCCTCTGTAATTTCTTTTCTTGTATGTTGTGGTGCTTTGAGATCACTACTGACCGTGTTGTCCAACACTGCCTCACTGGTTACTCTTACTCCCTGCCAGCATCCATCAGTCATCTCCTGGCTGGTCAGTATATTGCAAACACATGGGAAGTACCATCTTAGTCTTCCCCATTGATATGACAGTGACGACTGGTCTGACTTTTAAGAAATATATGTTAATGTCCAGCTGCTGTGACACAGGAACTACCTGAAGCTAAAGGTATATTTTACTTACTGATTTGTTTAAACAATTGGTAAAGGAATGGCAATGTGTTGTTTACAGATAGTTGTTTTGTGTCATCTTTATGACATTACCTTATCTAACATGATTGCACAGCATAATAAACAATTCAAATCATGACTTCTTTGTAAGGAAGTCTGGTCTTTTAGGCTACAAGTCTGGCCTACTAGCCAAAAGCATACATAATTTAAAAGGCACTTTGCATACTGCCAGAAAAATTGTGTGAAATATGGGTGAGCTTGAAGGGAAGAAACTACACAGAGGTTAAGTTGCATGAGAAGATCTTTCTCCCAACTCCAATCCTGTTAGAAAATAAAGAACACTTTTTTTCCCCTCTTGTGCATATATATATGTCAGTGATGTGGTACAGCTTGCAGACTAGAAGAGACCCCACGTCAAGAACATTTATGTGTCCCCCACCTTCTTGGAAAAGCACAGAATCGATCACTGAAATAAATACAGTTCTGTACTCTCAGTAGGAACGCTATGGGATTCAAAGTTGGCCAAACACACTGCACAGGTCATCCGTGTTTGATACTAATGTGCTTGCTCAAGCACCTTCACTCCTTACCACCACGCTCTGCTAGGTGAAGAACTAATAGACCAACAAGAGCTGCAGAAGACATAAGAGCAAATGCAGCTTTGCTTCAGCCCTGAGTCAGCTTAGGCATAATAACCACACGGAGAAATTTAATTTGTCAATTACAGATTTCAAGTTTAAAGAACGTTTTGCTGGCCTTGCCTGTGAGTTCTGAACTGGGGTCCATAAGGTCATTAATTCTAATAGCAATGGGAAAGCAGAAGAAAGAGACGTGTCATGGCATGAAACAAAAATCCTAAGAGCAAGAGTGATTTAACGTTTAAATCCAATCTCCTTTATGTTATGTTAGGGAGTTTGAGATGTGCTTTTTTAATCTTATCTTCCAGGATTTTTTTTTTCCACAGGAAAACTTCCCCATAAATTCACAAAACGTTCTGGCGCTTGGTATGGTTTTACACCCTGAGAATTTATTATTCATGAAATAGGTCTTTTGAAGTACAATTTCTAAGTATTGATGTTTTATCTTTAAACAGCGAACATGAGCACAGGCTTAAAGGCCCACTGACAATCACTCAGGAATAGCTCAACTGCTCATGTCTAGGCGAGGTCTTCCCCACACAGGGAACCTTTTGTAAATATTAGTTACTAGAATCACAACACTAATACATGTAGTTAATAATTATCAAAATGTGCCAAAACTGCACAGTTTGCTCCCTGATTACAATATTAAATTGCTATTGAGCTGTGGTATTTGCTTCAGGCAATACTACTGAGAAGCCTCCAAAGACTTTGGTTGGCCTCCCCGCACAAGCATGGGAAATGTGTGTCTGCGCAGAAAGCAGAGGCAGCGCTGGGGTTTGCCAGAAAACAAACACAACTCAGACAATAGAAGGAAAGTTTTATCAGAGCTGAAGTGTCCTTTCACTTGGGAGCTGTCATCTCGTGAAAAGAAAACACACGTGTGCACTTCATTAGAGCCGCCGTGGCAGACCATTACCATGAGTTGGGCGATTCAAGCTGTTCACAGAGGGTACTGCGCAGCCAGCTCCGAAGGCTTTGTTTTAGTTGCTTCTGATGAATCTAAAAAGGAGCTGAGCCACTTCAGAAAAGTTCAGAGGTTCCACCTGGCATGTTTGTGCACCTCTACCAATGGATATTTTTTGCAAACAACTTTCACCCATCACCCTGCAGACTGAGTAGCAGTGGATGACAAAAGGGAGCTAACAATGCTGTTACCGTTGTTCATCTTGGTTGTGCATTGCACATTCGCAATGAATCTAAACACAAACCCAAATCCTCAGTTTTGGATCTTGATTCTTTATAAACCCATGAACCAAACTTCCCAATTTGAAGACTCTCCTTTTAACCGTAAAATTCAGAAACAGTTCCAGCTGTCTCCTTTAATTTCAGGTGTTTGGGCTGTTACTAACATTTAGACAAGGTCCAGGAAGGGCCCTAGATCCAGGTTGCTGTTTCAGAATGATAGATGGAGAACGCTTCTGCAATGTCAGCTCACTGGTGCTCAGTAATCTGGTATGTAAATGTAACTGCCCCTTGATTCATGGGAGAAGGTTTGACAAATCTGTGAGGAACAGAGATTCCTACTCAGGATTTGTTTCTTCTTTGCCTGTGATCAAAGACAACTCATCTGTGTCTTTTCTAAAGTGAATACATTTAACATGTAGCGAAGTACTGAAGACAGCACAGCCAGAAGGATTGCAGTTGTTAGGGTATCAGTAGGAGCAGTTCAGGAATGTGATTTGCGGGTACAGATTCCAATCCTTGCACTTAGGAAAGGCTGTTGAAAGGAAGCATACGGGCTTTTGCAAAAAGCAAAGCCAGGTGTCTGCACTTGGAAAGTGCAGGTGCAAGTTTATGGACTTGACTTTATCAGGCCCAGGCTGAAACTGTATCCCTTATGAGATCATATGCTATTGTCCAGCTTCTACATCATGAAGGTACGCAATTCATGCAGGTTCTGGGAGTTACTCTTGAAATCACTGTGCTGGGTTTTCTACCTCTTTTTTTTAGTGAGCTTTATGGTCTCTTTAACAGAGCTGTGTGAGTTACACTGGGCAAGCCTTCCACCTTTCTTCAGAAAGCATATGTTAAATAGAAATAGGAATAAGACTGTAACCCCTAGAAGGGGAAACAAAGAAGAAGGGACACACATTTGCTGGCTGCTTGCCTGAAATTGTGCATTCGTACCTCAGCTGAATTCAGTGTTTCATTTCAGCATTTGCAACTTACCTTGGATGCTTCCTCAGAGAAGACACTAGTGCTAACTTTTTATTTATGTGCTTGCTGAATTGCAGAATGTGTGTTTCAGGTCTTAGCTGTCAGCCTTACACCATGGGCTTCTTGTCCAGAATGAAATGCCATTCTTAAATTAAATCACAAAGGTGTTAAAAAGAAAAGGAAAAATTTGTCTCCTGACTGTTTTCAGAGTTCTTCTGAAATCCGGGTCATAAAAACAAATAGAAAGAAACTGCCATTAAATCTATTGTGCTATCAGCTCCCGCTTGCTTCCCAGCACCTATTTCATGTCACATTGCAGAGCCCAATTTTAAATTTCCCAAGCAAAAACTGTATCTCTGGGTTCTTTTGCTTCATGCACCAAACTCAGATGAAGGTAGTCAGATACTCCTTTTTGGCTGATTTTGTTCTGCCAGGCACTGCTGAGATATGTTATATCCTGTCAACGGCCCCTCTTCTAGAATAACCTGAGAAAGCAGGTAGGCTATTACACAAGTAACAAGGGTCTGCTCTCTTTCTTCCAGTTACTTCTTCTACAACAGCTCACACAGAAAAAGATCAAGGCTTGTCACAGAAAACAAAAAGCATAGCACTACCTGGTGTTATATGTTACATTGGCAGGTACAATTAATTATTTATGCAGTACCATTGGTAGAGCGGCAGACAGGTCAGGTTCCTGATTATGCTGTCTGTGGGCATTTTGCTGATGTATGTCAGCTCCATTCTTGGTCAAATATTATGGTCCCGTCCTGCTGCCAAGTGTGTCTGTCTTTGATTTGTGAATTACTGCTAGAAGAAAAGGCATAAAGCCGGCAGGGAAAATGGCATCTCAAGCAGCGTGGAAGTGTCTTGGTAATTCTGGATTGTGTGATAATTTGGATCTGATTTTTCAGCTTTGATTCTGGACAGAATTGATAGGATTTGAAACCATAAATTCAGAGCTGGAATAACTGTACTCAGTGTGTATTATTCCCAAGGGAAAACTAGAAATTTAGAATATTTAAAAAGGCTAAAATTAAGAGAAAGAGGTGACCCAGGGTTGGTATTATATAAAAGTTGTTGATATGTGGGGTTTTTTCCTAACTCTTCTCACCTTTTTTAATCTATTTGCCTCTCCCATTGACTTCCAGCTAAATTTAGAGGATATGTACCCTTAAAACTCACCCCCTATATTTCATAATCAGCCTGTTATCACTGCGAGCCTGGGCTGAGATGGGCTTTGACTTCCCTATCTGGTCTTCCTAGCAAAGATTTGCCATCAGTGCTGACAAGCCAGCAGTAGCCTTGCCAGCTGCAAGGAATGTCTCTCCTCGCTGACAAAACGTCCCATCATCCAGTATTAGTCTGGAGAGCACATCTCTTCCAAAAAGCCCTACATCATCACCACGAGTCACAGTGTGAAAGCCCTACCATCAGGGCAACAGTCAGAATTTATTCTCAGGCTGGCCTCACATGTTAACTTATCACCAAACTAAACTCTTTGCTGAAAGGCTGGAGTTTGTATTCACAGAGGGTGAAAATTGGATCCACTGGGAAAGCTTCAAAGTCATTTCAGCCATTAAACTGTGTCTGGTTGTATCATAAGTACAGGAGAGGTCGAGGCACTGCCTGTGAACCACGGGGACTTGGTAAAGAAGCTCCCACTGAAATTGGCAGCGCGATTGTGTATTCTATTTCCGTCCGGCTCTGCAGCAGAAGCGAGTCGCGTTTGTACATGAGACTCATTATGCTTCCCCTGTTTAACATACCAATTACTTTCTGTATTTACCATGTTTAGAGCGACTTCATGTCAAAAATTAATAACGCTAAAATAAAGAGCGGCGGCGATGTGTGCTAAAGGGGAAGCACGGCAGACTAATAGAATGTGTAATGGAAACGGGAGGTGGGTTTGCAGCTGTGGGGATCACATCCAGATGAATTTCACGGCATGCCGTGGTGGGGTCCTGCAGAAGCCCATGTGCTCTTTAAGGCACACTTCAGACTGCAGCAAGTGTATCTTGAAAGGTTGCAGAGCCTAAGTAATTCCACCCTGTGAGCAGTGTAAACACGCAGTGGTGCCAGTCAGTCCCTCTAAGAGCTTTGCCCCTTTGTCTCTCCATAGTGGGCAGAAGTGTTTGAGGGACAGGTCATCAAGTTTTGAGGATGACATGACAGGGAAAAGTTTTTCATTTATTTAACTGACCTATCTACAAGGTTGGGCAAGTGAGGAAACAAACCTTACTTCACCCCTGATGGTCCTAGGCAAACTCCTGTAATAACAGCAGGTCTCTGATCTTCCTATTCAAAACTCAGGAGTCCAGAAAGGATTTTGCCTGGATTTCCCAGAGCCTGACAAGTCCAGCACATTAACATTTTCTTACAGCTTTTGTGTTCAGCATGTACCTGATACTAGGACTTGAAATGCTGACAAAGTCTCTAGTAGGCATGGATCACCATAGACAATGGACTGCACAACCTTCTAATGGGAAATAACAGTAAAGAGACCATATTGATTAGTGGCATTGGAATAGTTGTCATTAATGGGCAGTTACAGAGGAAATTTTGTGTTTTCGTTAAAAGAAGGCCCCTGTGTATGAAGACCTCAGCCAGCAATGGTGTAGAGGCATGCACTATTACTTGTCATCTGTTTTAGCAGGGCATTTTCTCCAGGTTGGCATGGGAAAGATCCTGGTTTCTGCATCACTTTGCTCAGAAACATTGCTGATTTCTTTACAGGGTGCTGTGTGAGGGAGAAAGCAGAGAAGCTCTGAATCTGCCTACAAGCTCCAGCAGAAGTGGATGGCGTTTTAACATTTTCCTGTTTGGAAGGCTAATCCATCCCTAAGCAAACAAGTTGTTTTTACAATAAAAACACACTCAGTGGTGAGAGTTTGCACTGCATGTTTGCCCTCTTGCAAAAGACAGCTCTGCTAAGACATCTGTATTTGATAGTCCATTCGGTAAAGTTTTAAGAGGTGCTTCATGTGAATAGATTTTCTCAGGGCCAAATCCTGAGCTCTGTGCTTACTTCTTTTCAGTTTAAATTCCCATTTGTGTTACTGGAAGTTAGCTTTTCATGGATTTCCACTATTTAGCTGTCATTTTTTTTCCGCTGCAAACTCAGCCATGCTCTGAAGGCAAAGCAAGGTTCTTTCTTTCCAGTGCATCACTCGCAGGTTGTGAAATCTCAGCCGGACCAAATATGCAAGAATTATTGCCTTGCAGATATTACTGGCCTCTTCCACAAGGAGAAATTCCACTCATGCCAACACCAGAGGTGAAAAAGGGAGAGATCCAGGAACGGTTGTTAAGAATCAGTGTGTGCCCTGACTGGTCTGATAACTGATAAGCAGTACAGAGTTTTATTAATAATACAATAAAGAGGAGCAAGCTCACTTGTCCTGGAGAGGGTTGGTTTTGCAGGGCTAAAACCCATAAACTTTTTAGTTTTGAGTGCAAGCAGCAATGATTCTCAATACACAACAGGAACAGATCTGCTGAGTAAGAAGGTACCATTTTTATAACATTGCTTTCAGAACAAGACATACATCAATCTTTTAGTCTTAAACAAGCTCAGTGTTATTCCTCCAACAGAAAGGTCAAAAATACATGGTTTGAAATCTAAATCACTCTCTCTCGTTCTGCTTCTACTGGATGTAGGGCTGTTTGCCTCTCTCTGACTGCGTGAAAGATAATACAAGTGAAGGAATATCTCATGTTTAAATGCCCTTCAGAAGGCCTCCTTGTCAAGGCACGGTGAACAATGGAGTATGGCTGCTAGCAAACAGAGGCAGAAGTCATTGTTACTGTACCTTGGGAGCACAAAATGAACACCGATTTCATACCCAGATGCTAATCTCAGCCATACTTTGTGTGCTGACCTCCACCACCAGGAATTAGAGTAATAAACCCAAAAGCTTGAATATCTGTTTGTTTTTCCATTTGAAGTGCTCTTATATTTCTTAAGTGCTTTCTATGCTCAAGACACAGCAAGACACGTGGCATAGGAGGGGACCCAGCGGTGCCAGCACTAGCTGCATAGGTAAACGAAGTGGCCAGTCTGCAGTGTTACATTTCTGCCTGGTGACAAGACAGAGCTATTGTGCACTTGCATGGAGACACTCTGAGGTCTCTGCTTGCTCTGTGATAGGGTCCCTGAGGCCAGTCACTCAAGGGTTTGCCTCAAAGGATTATCTAGAGTTGTTAAGCAATTTCTTGGTGTTACAGGCCAATTATCAAAGCAAATTTTCTGGTGAGAGGTCTTCAAAGAGGATCATCTTCATGTCATGGTGAAAAGTAGCCCATTCAGTGAGAGCATTCACTTGAACTAGAAGACACCATGCCTGCACTACTGCGCCCTCATTCAAGGTGAGTGTTTTATTTGGTGATGATCTAGAGGAAATCCAGTTTAGGAAACATCACATATTTTTACAGTGGTGCAATACCCATTCCTCTGCATGCCTGAGTTTCTACTCCCTAAGACATGCACTAAAACCTGTCAACACCAGATATGCTACAAGACCTAGCTTCTTGCTGTAATTACAGGATTCGGTTAATAGCAGTAATTTGTAACTGCTCGAAGTTATGAATAACTCAATAATTTCAGGGCAGTTCATTGCCTGGACCTGGAGGAACCTCCTTCTCTGAATCCTAATAGATATTTTAACATAATCTCATCACTTGCCAGCACTTTAGCAAAAATTATATATCACAAGATGCAAAAGTAGTAGAGAATTGCAAGATTCACATAAGAATAGCAAAGATGTGACACTGTTGGGATCCCAGGGAAAAAACCATAAATCTCACACCAAAGGCCTGGTAAATAACTCAGGGACAAATAACATTCTGCTGATCAAGAGCGTACTATAATTTGCGTGGGTCACATCAGGAATATACAACTGACTTCATGCGACTGAAGGTAATCAAGGAGTCTGAATCTGGAAACTGTCTCCAGCAAATAATGTGCACCTTCCTATGTGATAATTGTACAACTCCAGGCCATCTACAGAATACAAACAGAATAATTAATATCTCCCTCGTAACATAAAATGGTGGGATGGACTAATGTTGTTTGATCTCCTTGAATCTTCTCCTTGTAATCAGCTCTTATTTTGTACTGCATTATGCATAGTACATTCACTCACGTCTCACCATTGCACTGTTTTCTACCAAGACAATGAAAATACAGGCCCCCTTTTACATGAACCCACACCACATATTGCCAGAAGTAGCTTACATCTAACCTGAGGCCAATAGCTGCTGGGAAGCAATTAGTTGTAGTGCTGCTATAATCCCTTAGTAAATGTAAACGCAACTCCTATTTGCGCTGAAGGTGAAATGTTTGTGGTAACAAATGCCCTTTTCTCTGAATAAAATTGTATTTACTTTTAATCAATCAGGGACTCATTATCAGCGTGGTCTTCATCTCGCTAAACCTTGGCCTTTTGTGTAGGATTTCAGCATTGGAGGAGAGCGTCTGAAGGTTATTAAGAGAATGTTGTGAAATAACTCTAATGACCTGAATCAGCTGGGGAGAGATGGTCAGAAATTACAAGGCATTCCTATTATCTCCTGGCACCTCCAGGCTCTCACCAGACCCTTTCAGCCCTCGAAACCAAAGGAGAAGGACATTGCTACCACTACTATTCAATCAGTGGGTACATTCACATGTTGCATGACATGTGTAGCCATGAACATCACATGTGAAGAGAAGCCTTCTGAAGGGGAGAAGGATCCTAGAATAAATGCCGTGTTGTGCTGCTGAGGACTCTAACCTCCGGACTCTGGAATTCATTTGAGGAGTGGAAGTGGCTGAAGAGCAGGAGGGGATGGCTGGATGAGGGCTGTGAGAGCTGAGGAGAGTCAGAGTTATGCAGCCCCAGGGCCTGGGCTGGCCAGAGCCTGTACAGCACCCACTGGGCTGCATTTCTCTGTGGTGCTGAGTCCACAACACCTCACAGCCATGCTAGGGGGATGGGGAGCCACCAGCTGGCTTCTGCCCCAAGGTAATCCACGTGTATTTGCTCTCTCAGGGTGCTGCCAAGCCAAGGGGTGCAGCTGATCAGAGGTCTTTGGCCACAAAGAGCCCTTGAAGACCATCTAGGTGACTGCATCCCTTTCCTCTTCACCCCCCTTTGCAGAGAAAAAGCATCCAGAGCAGGGTTGAAGGTCTGAGACATAAAGTTTTGCTGTTTTTAAAGGCTGTGGAGGGAACTCTGGGAATCAGCTGCCATGAACTGGGACAGTTGCCTTTATTTATTCTGTTTTCCAAACTTTGCTTCTCTTGGCCAACCCTGGAAATAAAAGTTACAAATCTCAGCTATTTTTGGTAAGTGACTTCTTAGCAGGGACCCAGATCAGGCAGAGTGTCTTTCCTACAGGCTTTTCTAGGACATGCATGAGGACAGAGGAGGAGCCTGTGCCAGCAAGAGCATGAGTGATGCTCCACCTCCCTCACCTTGGTCTTCACGTTTGGCCCCAGAAAAGTGCCCGCTGCAACAGGCATGTCCTCAGGGATAAAGGGATACTGCAAGAAGTGAGAGGAAAGTCATCATGGAGATCTCCCAGGAAAAAAAAACATAAAAGGCTTTTCTGACTTCATGGCTTCTTCAGCTGACTGTAGGATTGCCTATTCTCCTGCGTGGTCAGCTTGCCAAGCCATTTCTCCCTCCTTTCCCCTTGGTCTCCTACTCACAGAAAGCAGGGAAGTAACTAATCTTCCTGAATGTCAGCAAGTGGCACTGACTGTGCCACTGTGTGCAGTTTTGGGTGCCGCAGTATAGGAAGGACATCAAGGTGCTGGAGAGGGTGTGGAGAAGGGCAACTAGGCTGATTAGGGGTCTGGAGAACAGGTCTTACGAGGAGCGGCTGAGGGAGCTGGGGCTGTTCAGCCTGGAGAAGAGGAGGCTGATGGGAGACCTTGTCATCACCTACAACTACCTGAAAGGAGGTTGTAGAGAGGTGGGTGATGGTCTCTTCACCCGACTCTCTAGAGTTAGGACAAGAGGGAATGTTTTCAAGTTGCACATGGGGAAGTCCAGATTGTATATTAGGAAAAATTTCTTCCCTAAAAGAGCAGTGAAGCATTGGAACAGGCTGCTCAGGGAGGTGGTGGAGTTGCCGTCCCTGGGGGTGTTTGAAAAATGAGTAGATGTGATGCTTCAGGAGATGGTTTAGAGGTTATGGTGGTGTAGGGATAACGGTTGGACACGACAATCTTGAAGATCTTTTCCAGTCTTGATGATTCTATTCTGTGACTCCAGGTATGGCTGCAGCACCAAACTGCTTTGGACAAATCGCTTTTAATTTTTTCATTTGTTGAGATTTCAACATTGATAGTGAAACATTAAGATCAATGAAAATGGTAAAATCTTAACAGCAACCTCATTTTAGAGAGGAAAAACTCAGAATCAGTGTCTTCACTACAGAGGTCGTCTATTATCCATCACTATACAGGCAAGGCTTCCACAGACAAGGGAAATGGCAGCACACAGTATCTGTTTGCTATGGAAGGAGCACAGAGTTCTGGTAGAAAATACACGTGTTGCAGGAGAAAATTCTGATTCTGAACACGTGCAGCGAGCTTTTGATACAAAACTCCACCGCTACAAACTGTGATCTGGACTCCATTATTACTTACTTTAAAGATCTCTTTCTATAACATCAGCAATGCTGAATCAAGTGAGCATATTTGACTTACAAGAACAGCTTTAGTAAAGGGTAAATTGTGACACAAATTGTCTCCTTCCTTGTTTCTTTGTACAGTGCAGATCAAGTGATACACTCTCAGCAGTAATGCAGCCTGATCATTACTGAGCACTCTCCCTGGCATGCCTATGAGCAAACTTTCTATTGTTTCAATTAGATGATCTTGGGCATTCAGGGAATTTAATACCGATGGAACTCAGCTCCTAAAATCCTAGAAATTAGAGCCTGAAAGAACCTAGGGAATCATCTTGTCCATCCCCTGACAATGCAGATTATTTTCTACTGTATTTTTACTGTAGGTTTTTTTCCAGTCTATTTTTAATGATTCTAGCAACGGGGTTTCCATCACTTTTCCTGGGGGATTATTCCACATTCTAATAGATCTCACTGTTAGGAAAATTTTCCTGATATTCAGTCTAAATTTTCCTTTGCTCAATTTCATCCCATTACTCCTAGATATGCCCAGTAGAGGTGGGTGAAAACTGAAAGTGAGTAGGCAAACCTGACACATTATGTGTGCTCAGAGCCAATTTACAGCAGCGGCTAAAGTGATAGAGCCAATTTGCAGCATTCTGTAAGTGACAGAGAAGGTCTTAGGGCATGCACTCTCAGAAAATGGTTCTGAATCTTGATGAAAACCCCAAAGTATAGAAAAATATCCAGAAGCTGTAATGACTTTATAATTCTTGCAACACTCAGGCTAAATGCAACAGGAATCCTCTATGAAGAGATAACAGGTAGGGCACCTTGTTTATGCTATGGCTGCCAATAAAACTTAAATTTTTTACAGGCATCTGAGCAGCACACTTGCCATTGCACCAAACACTGCAAATTGTCATGTACTTTTACATTCTAGGCAGAATTAAAATCCAGCTTACATTCCGTGAGCTATTACCCATTAGATAATGAAACCCATAGCTGAAAATTGCGCTTGTATTGTAAATGTTCTTGTGTAAGTAACTTTATGTCTGTATAATTTTCTGATATCTTGCTAATAAACTTTCTAACAAAAGAAATTTGCTAAATCCCCTCTACATGTACATGCTCTTCGTCTTTTCTCCCTTTTTTCCCTTTCCATCCTTTTATGCACTATTACAGGGCATACTTCTGATTCCTTCCTTACTGCTAATTCATTTCCAAAGCAGCAGCCAATCCTGCCAGCACTTTGCTGCCCACATCACTAAACCTTTCAGATAATGTACCTGATTTCTTTTCTCAGGCTGCATAATGAGCATATTTCTCATCCTTCTCTTCAATACAATATATCCCTTTATTCTTGGACATACATGCATCATTTCTACCTCATTAACTAACTTATATTACCCAAAAAATGTGGTTTGCATCCTACCTCTAATTTATATCCTTTCTTACACTCACCTCTTCCCCGGCACCTTTTACTGATGCTCCCCTCAGACCCATCAGCCTCCAGCCAGCGTTTGTGTCTGAAACTGCAACGTTCTCAGGTATGGCCAGTGTCTTCCTTGATATCAGTTATCTTTGTATCAGTTACAGAAGATGACACAAAGCTAATGAAATAATTCACAGAGAGGAGTGATAGAGCCCCTGCAGCAGGAAAGGAAGAGCTGCAATCAACTCTCCCTCAAAACTGTAAAAAGTTTAGCAAACAAAAGAAAACTGCAAGACTATGATAAACTCATACTGATATGAGGAACTCCACAAGGGTGTGTTCAGAGTTGCATCCAGATGCCTAGCTAGTGGCCAAACATGGTGAATCAGAAAAAGCATGAAAATGGCCTATTGACAACAAAGCAAATACATCTGGAAGAAACAAGTCACAAGCACTGGAAGTGCTGGCTGAGCCTCAGGGTACGTGCTACAAATTTTGCCCTTGGGGAAGGATTGAGAAATTGGGACAGGCAGAGAAAAAGAAAAGATTTCTGAGAGATTGCAAGGGAATGCCAGTGCTTTTAAAGAGCCATGGTGTGATGAGGGCAAAAAGCAAAAGATGTTTCTGAAGCTGGTGGGAAGTGGTGCTGCAGACCACAGAGCAGGGAAAGAAATGAGGCTTTAGGAGAAAGTTCGTTCAGGTTGGGTGTGGAAGATACATGCCTGAAGTCTCACTAGGAGTATCAGCGCTGCAGGTGTCCCTGGCAGTGCTATGAAAGTCTGAGGCTGGACATCAGAAGGGTAAGAGGAAAAGTCATCTTCTGAGGTACCTGGCACAGCCTCAGAGACATGCTGTTTGGGGACCACTGCCTGCAATCCTATGGCTTTGGTCAAGAGGGAGATCACTAGACAGGATTATAACTATTCCTTCAGGCTTTGAATTTCACTAATCCTGATGATCTCTCTCTCCTGGTGTTCATTCTCTTTGCAGTTGGTCCAAATACTGTTCCAGATGTCACTTTTTTCACACCTTCCTTTAATCACATAAACCACCTTATCTCCAACCTGGACTATTTCACAGTCTTTAGTCTTTCTGTTAGTTGGAAAACAAGACATGTGCTATGAGCAAACCTAAAAATCACAACATTATTGAGGATCCATTAAATTAAGAGGGTGTCTTTCCCTGTAGCAAACTGCCACAGCTGAGGCCAGCAGATGCATTCAGGCTGGAATGTGGCTGAGCTAGCAATCATCTCCTGATTGGAACTTCTGCTCTAAGAATTCACATCTTACCACAGCCCTCTAAAGTCTTCTGCATGCCCAGCCAGTACTGCCCTTTTGGTTTTCTTCTCCCAAGGATGAGGAATTTAGCAACACTTGTAATTAGCAAGGCTCTTCATCTGCATCTGTCCTCATACCGGACAGGCGCCAATCCTTAACTGTATTTAGGAATCAGAAGAAGGTGTTGTATCTGCTTCAGCTGTCTTCATTGTTCCTTGGAGGAACATGCACAATTTCATCTTTGTGCTCCTTTCATCCTGTTTCCCTCATTGATCTGATATTTCTCCAACTATGCTGCTCATGGTGCTCCCTGTAACTCCCCTTCCACACTGCTCCCTGTCTTCCTTCTTGCCGTTTGAGCTAGCTTTTCCCCATCCCCTTCCGCTGTGTCCTGCCTCAAAACCCATGGGAGCACTATGCTGATCTTCTCACCACTTGCATTCCCAAGCCCTCTTTCTTCTCAACAATGATTCTAAATCATTTTGATCTGGTGAATCATAATCTATTTTCGCCAGCAATGTCGACTCCTTCATTCTTTTACCAGTTGTCAGGAATATTGCTGGCTAGCTGATGAAATGGTGTATCTATGTGGTGATGTGTACTGGGCTTAAATACCCATATATCCATACCTTAAGGTATGGATAAGAGGAGGTTAGTGCATGTCTCCCTCTAAAAAGGACGTATAAAGGCTTAGGAGTGTTAACTCCATAGATAGAGAGGATTTGTTGAGGTAGAGCTATGCAGAAGAGACAGCATGCAAGGAGAGAGAGGAGTCAGCAGGTTGAACAGATCTAAGGCATAGTCCTTGCAGCATTGTTGGGGCTCTGCCTAAGGAAAAAAGCCTCTCCCCTGGCTGCTGTTGTATGCTAAATAGGCTCACATTTGGAGTAGGCCTTAAAACAGTCATGAAAATCAGAACATTCTTCACCTGTAACCCCATCATCACACTGTTGCCTGCCCTGACCTCTTTAGACCTTTCCCTGGTGGTTGCTGGTTTCAGAGCATTTCCCTTTTGTCCTGCCTGTAACTGTGTGGCTTGGAATACCTACCTCTGCCTGGGACTAGAGCAAGCATCTCCTTAAGGTGTTTCTGCTTTCGGTGTGCAGATCTGTGACCTTCCCACAGGCCTTCAGGAAGGCTAACAGGGGGATTTTTTTGGACAGGTTTCTAGCAGAAAGGGCCATGGGCAAAAAATCTGTTCATGATTAAGACTTCCCTTAAGAAAGCAGAACTTCATACATTATTATAAATGAACAGAGTTGTATCAGAAGTATCTTCCCCATCAATTTATCCTTCTAATTGGAATAACCTGATCAGGTCATAAGATAAAAACCTGGTGTCAACACTGGGACTCCATTCAAATAGAAAAATTATGAGGTGGTATTCTTCTTGAACCAATAACAAATCTGCTCTCAGAAAACAAAACTAGCCAAAAGGAATTAAAACAAGACCAGAAGGCGCTAAAACAAGAGTTGGAAGCTTTACAAAAGGAATTACAGAAGCATCTGGAGGTTTCCCAGAAATGGCTGAAGTGATTTTCAGGCAGAGGTGAACTCTTTGTTGGAGTAATGACTACAAAATGTCCTAACAGACTGAGAAGGCCAGCTGCAAAATTTCCAGTCTGAATTGGTAAGCCCGAAAAGGTAAATGGCAACAATACTGCCATAGATCCTTCAGGGTAGGGAAACACCAGCTGGGAACCCACTAGCAGGGATGAAGAGGAACACGGGCTCTCTGGCTTAATTTCAGATCCAGGAAGAAATGTCTGGTCGCAGACCCATCATGGTAGCCAGCCATCTGGACATTCAATTGGGCCAATCAGAGATCTTAGGCAAAACAAGACATTTACTGCAGTTCATCTACTTGGTTGGCAAAGTCACAGAGATGCTTAGGCAAAGCCATGGGAGAGGCTGGGCTTTTGTATATCAAATAATGCAAAGAAATACCTAATATATTTTAGGAAAAACTCTGTTTGGGATTTACATTGATAAGGGTACTATCATGAGCCGAATGAAATCTGGTGAAGATGGAGAGGAAGGAGTTGTTCTAACAGCCCAAAGAGCCATGCCCAGGGAGTGCCATAGCTCTGATTTCCCACAAAGAGGCTTCACATAAACCTTTGCCTCTTGAAGAGCCATCCACAGATCTGAGTTGATCTGAAAGCCAGAATGGGAAAGGAAAAAGGAAGAGGAAATAGAAAATCCCACCTGAGTGGCAAGAGGAGCTGCAGAAGCTTGTGTTTCTGGCATGTGTGTATGTCAGTGAGGGCTTTCGTGTTTAACTGGCAATGGATCAGTTCAAAGGTGCTCATCTGGGCTTAGGCTTTCGCACTGAAGACAGTGAGTGGCAGACAAAGGCACTCCAAAGGGTGTCTGGATTTTACCATGGAAATTGGGATTCTCCCCTCGCAGCCATAGACCAAAGGAGGAAGAAGTTTCTGGTGACAGGAATGAAAAACAGTCCCTCTGCTGCTTTGTCCCTCTAAGTACAGTTCTGTATCAGGAAAGAGGATACAAATCTGCCTCACAAAGTTACTGAAAAATAATAAAAATGGAAAATTTGCCCCAGTAAAATGAAATGGAGAATAAAAAGAACTTCATTTGAAAACTGGCTCTCTGAAAAGAAGGGTTATTATGACCCAAAGGCTGTCCCAGGCAGAGCACCGTTACTTTCTAGAGAACCTCACTTTCAGCTCAGGAAATGGAAGGACATCAAACTGGAGAAGCAAAACTCAGGGACGTGTAAAAGGACCAGCAGGTCATTTTTATTTCAGGCTGGACAACTAGCAACAATAATGGGAATTTTGGCAAATGAATATGTAATAGAATCAGTGAAATGTGAAGGAATTGTAGACGTTGTCTCAAGCATTACATTTATTAGACTAGACAGGCCAAAAAGGCTAGGGATTTGAGAGGTCCAGAACGGAACCTCCTAACTGATATCAAGCAGAGAGAATGTCTGGGGAATGTGAACGCATCCAAAAGCTGGAAAAACAGATTTTGAAACCAGGACCTCTGTAATTTGAACAAGAAGGATGAGTAACTGAGATAATAGATGAACTAGTAAGTGAATTTGTCATACCTAGTAACAATAGGAAAGGTATACTGCAAATATGATCTTTGGAACTTCCTTTTAAAGATGTGGGCTAGCTGAAACTGCTTTCTAACTGGTTTGCAGCAAATAAACTGTCCTGTTTCCAGATATACAAACCATTACAATAGCAATATATTCTGCTATCTTTTCTACAGGGGAAAGATGGAAGTGGTAGAAATCTGGTTTTTGACCAAAAAATCTTCGTTAAACTTTTACATATGAAAGTTCTGCTCCAGGACCAAGTCCCTATTGTTTGTTGCTGAGCAGAAGACGCTGTCAATAAATAAAGAAAATTAAGGTTTCCTTGCAAAATATGAATTAGTGGATTGAATAAGCCCTAAGACACAAGAAAATTGAGGAAGTGCAGAAGTGGCCTATACTTCATATTCTCCCAGAAGCAGAAGTTTTGTAGGAGTACTTCTGTTCAGTTATGGGCTTGCAAATAGCACTGGAACAACTCCATAGGTTTCAGAAGACCAGAAAACTGTATTAAAAATTCTCTACCCTTTACTTTTTCTTTTTTTGGGGGGAGGGGAAGCTGTGTGTTTGGTTTTTTGTTTGTTTGTTTGTTTGTTTTGTAGCCTGCCAGTGTTGAGGATTGTTTTTACTGGAAAAAGGTGTGAATGGCTTCATGTGGAGGGCAGTATAGGCTAAGAAAGAAAATGCAGGGATCTCAGAGAAATATGGGATATATGAAATTCAGGGGTTCATTACAGAAGACCTTCCATTTGGCAGCTGGAAGAAAAGAAATCAGACTGTTATTGGAAAACTAGGAGTGCCTGGTGATGTGAAATTAGCTTAATAGAAAGAGGTTATAAATATGGGAAGTCTTAACCTTTCTTTAATTTTGATTTGTTATTATGTGGAGAAACTTTATCTTGACTTTGACAGAAATAAGGTGCCACCATTTCAGTGAACTGAGCTCAGGGAAAGGAGGCCCACCAAGCTAAACCTCTTCCAGACCGGTATGTTTAGCTCTCAGCCTTGCAGATAACTGTAAGAGGTAGATAACCATGTGTTTTCACCTACAAAGGTGACACAGAAAAGAAAGGCTTTTCCTGGTATTCAGGGAAAAAGAGGGAGGAGGGTTAAGAGGGAATAGACAAGACACATGAAGGTTTGATTGTAATGGGTCTGTGTTTTCAAGCAGAGAAACAAAATAAAAAAATACAAGAACCTAAATAAAAAATTACAAGCTCAGGAGAATCTTCTGCCATGTGCCTTACAAGTTTCTTCCATGAGTTAATTAAAAGTTTGGTTCTCAGAAGACTAACCCAGATTTAAACACACTTTTTTTCCTAGTTGCATTGTCTGTAGAATGTTATACATTAGAGTGAGAAAAGGTCCCAGAAACATATAAGGTGAACTAGGATGACAGGGTGAATGTTCTTTGCTGATAAGGAGAGGGAGGTTTGTGATGAGGAAAACATTATGATCAATAATCAGACACACTTCAAACTGAGTGGCTATGAGGCAGATTGAGTAAGTGAAGCAACATAGATGTGGCCTGTTTTCTTTCTTGCTGGATTACTGGTTTTGCTCTTTGTGTTAAAGTTTTGGATGTTATCTACATAGTCTGAAAAAGACATCCCTGATGTCACACCTGTTTATTCCTTTATTTTGCAGACAGTCCATAGAGAGCAAGATCTGATCCACAACAGAGGATCCTTTGAGTTGTAGTGTTTACCATGCTATCTCAAGCCCTAACCACTTCATTCTTTGTAATTTGATTATTTGGTCACGCCCTGGAATGCAAAGTATTACACTGATGTATTTGTATAAACCTAGCCTCTTCAAATGCAGTAAGTAGCTGAATGATGTATGTTAATGACATGCTCTCAATAATTTTTATAATGCGAGATCTCAGCCCAGATTTAATGTTTAATATCCCTGGGATTCACATTGAAATTATTACACACATTATGTATTCCATTCCTTGGACTTAGAATTAATTTCAAAACAGAGCAAAAGTGCATCCTATTTGTTTTCTTGAGGGATTTTGCATCAGTAACAGTCTATTTATTCTGGAGTTTCTGAAGTTAGAAATACCTTTTCCCTTTGCTATCTTTGATCTATCCTGACGAATTGTGCAGAACATTTCATTTATGTGCCTTGTCTTAGTTATGCCATTTCCTTGTTCACTTGAAAAAATATTTATTCTAGCAAAATTTACCTCCTTAAATAAAGGACACAGGTTGTTACAAAACGGTCTCACAGAATCTTTGACATAAAGCTGCCTGCCAAAAATAAACAGAAAAAAATAATAGCTGCTTCTCTAGATCCCCTTTATGGAAGGCTGCATAGGAGAATTCATAATCTGCATTGCTTTGATCGATCATTCAATCTTTGCATTGGTGATGTTTCTAATACAGGGGCTTAGCCTCTGGAATGACTCCAAACAGGATGGAACAAAGCAGCTAAACCTGTGTTAGGTTGTGATCTGAGTACTCTCAGGCAATAAATCTTTAATTTGCAAGATTGGCAACTGTCTCAAAATTAGAATTAAAGGAACATTTAGCATTACAGAATCACAGAATCACAGAATTATCAAGGTTGGAAAAGACCTAGAAGATCATCCAGTCCAACCATTCACCTATTACTACTAGCTCCCACTAAACCATATCCCTCAATACAACATCCAGTCTTTCCTTGAACACCCCCAGGGTTGGTGACTCCACCACCTCCCTGGGCAGTGCATTCCAGTGCCTGACTACCCTTTCTGAGAAGTAGTGCTTCCTAATGTCGAGCCTGAATCTCCCCTGGCACAGCTTGCTACCATTCCCTCTAGTTCTGTCACTGCCTACACGGGAGAAGAGGCCGACCCCCAGCTCACTACAACCTCCCTTCAGGAAGTGATAGAGAGCTATAAGGTCTCCCCTAAGCCTCCTCTTCTCCAGGCTGAACAATCCCAGCTTCCTCAGACGCTCCTCGTAAGGCCTGTGTTCCAGACCCCTCACCAGCTTAGTAGCCCTCCTCTGAACGCGTTCCAGAGCCTCAATGTCTTTCCTGTAGTGAGGGGCCCAAAACTGAACACAGTACTCGAGATGCGGCCTCACAAGTGCTGAGTACAGGGGGACAATTACCTCCCTGCTCCTACTAGTAACACTATTTTTGATGCAAGCCAGGATGCCGTTGGCCTTCTTGGCCACCCGCGCACACTGTCGTCTCATGTTCAGCCGTGCATCAATCAGTACCCCCAGGTACTGGTTAGTGATGTTCTCAGTGCTGTCAGGAATTGCTTTCCTAGACATTTTTTGAAAGGACGAATCTTATTTCCAAGCATACTTCCAAGATACCCACTAAACCCACTAAGCCACCCTTTTGTTCCCCTCCTTCTCAAAAATCAAGAGCAAAAGGCAGCAGGAGCATATAAAAAGAGGAAGGGGAACTGCAGTTCCCATTTATTATAGTCTCACCTGATGAGATGATTTGTTCTAGCTGGGCTTCTACCCTCCTGTTGTCCCTGAGCAGGTCTTTCAGTTTAACCAGTGCAGGGAGAAAACCCCAATATGAACTCATCTGCCTAGGACAGCATGGTGGTGATACTATGTGGATGTGTGAGGGTAGAATGCTGGAGAAGGATTTCAGGATTACCTGTGCACTTGCTTAAGCCGCAGGTATGAACGGTTGCTTGGCCACACAGTCCTCCTAGGCTAGAGCCACAGAGGGTTTCCCACCTAATTTCTCCTTCAGGCATGCTAAGCCCAAAGCTATGTGGTTCCCAGCTTTCCCCTTTCTGCACGATGGATCCCCGTGTGCTGCTGGGCATTGCACAGTTGGGACACTGAGACGGTCCCACCTATTTCACAGCAAGTGCCAACGGGCTCCTCAAAACAGCTTATCCTCCCCACCCCCTGTGAATGCTCCAGTAGGTACTCCCTTAACAGCTCCAGCGTCACACCAGGCAGAGCGAGTGGGGAAATAACGCCTCCTCTCCTCTAATGGCTCCGTGAAGTTTTCATATTAAGTAGAGCAGGAACAGAAACATCCCAACTGACTGCCCTAATCCCCCCGCCATGCCTCCGTACTCGCTCTCCCTGGCTACTTAATTCTCTCTTACAAAACAGAGCAGCTTCACTGGAGAGAAATTGGGAACAATCCCCCGCAGTCCCTGGTCTGTTAGTTATGGTGTTCCCCCATGAGATGCAAGATTGAAGTTTTTTCCAGCAGAGAAGTGAACCAAGGTCTCCTACAGCCCAACTGAAAGATACAGCCACTGAAATACTTCTCCTTACCATGAAATGAAGCACATCTCCGAAGGACTGTTCCTGCCAATGTGCCTTTCTGTATGCAATTACCTTCTCCCCTCTCCTCCACTCTGGGATGGAGAAGAGGTGGGAATTTGGCCCTGAATGAAAGATTATTAGCTTCTCTCTCAGCAAGGGAAAAGACAGGGACATACAATAAGAATATTAATTTTAATGAGAAACTCAGACTGGCAAGAGAACTTTATTGGCAGAAGTGAAATTAGCTTTTCTACATAAACAGTTAGTGGTGTCAAGGGACTAGTCATTCATTGCCCAGAAGGAAAAAAACAAAACAAAACACAAGAGTCTTTAAGGGTCCTTACTCTCAAGAATGCTCTTCGCTGTTTAATGCAGAGAGGATTTGCTTTGTACTTCAGCAAAAATCAAGTATGAAAGATATCGTCCCTTTACAGTGTTTTGAAGCAGTAAACATTCAAAAGGAACCAAGTACTTCAGGCTCCTCTCTTGACCCTTCCCCTTCTTCTACACAGACATGTCCTCACATGCTCTACATAGTTGGGTTTTTTTAAAGCCATTTCCCAAGTTGGAAGAAGCATTAAGTGTGAAAACCTTCATGTTGCTAATCCTACCCAGACCCCGTTCTGGTTTGGTTCATATTTGTAGGACTCACCTTCCCTGGTCCTGCTTCTCCTCGTTCCCCCTTCCTGATCTTGGAGAACAAGCCACTGAGGATGGACCATCCTTTCTTCCCATTTCCCCCTTTCCCCCTTCCTTTAGCTCCTTTCCCCAGAGCTAGCCCCGGAGGGACCACCACGTGATCAAGATGCCCTATTAGGTGACAGATCCTGTGGTGACCCGTCACTTGGAGTCCAGAAACAAAGGCAGTTTCTTGCCTCTTCTACAACACATGTTAGGATACCCTTGGTACTGCTAGGGCAAAAGCCAGCTGAGCAGCCAACCCAGCAGTTTTCCTCTGTGTGGTTTTAGTGGTAGGATGGGATTTAGCCCACAGAGTAAGAAACCATGAAAGAATTACAGATTATACAGATTCCCAGAACTAAGGTTTTATCTTACTCCCACCTGATACTGTAAAGAAAAATAACAATTTATGCTGGAGAACGAGAATGTAGTCAGCCTGCCACAAAGGGTGTTATTTAGTGGATGTGATCCTATTTTAGACTTGAGAGTAGGGCCAGAAAGAAAATACTCACTGAGGCTTATTTCTTCACAGAAACTGGCTACATCTGATAATGTCTTTTTTCCCCACACACAACACAATGGGAGGCAAATCTGTGCTGATCCTCTAACATTTCCACCTCTGCACTGGCTAGCCATGACTGCATGGAAAGCAAGCCAGTTCCTCCACACATGTCAGCCAGCTGTGGCTGCATCCCATCCTTCTTCCTTCCCCCTTCAAGTTAACCCACTTCCCTTACGTGTAAGACTCCTCCAGGTTACTTTTTGGAAGCACATCTTTTTGGTTATCTTTTTGCAATAGTCCGGCCGTGCAGCCAGCCTTTGCTGTTTTGCTCAGCTACCCTGAGGTTCTTTGCAGGGATGACTCTTGGTATGGACTCCTCTAAAAGCAACACTGAAGGCATTGAAGCAGCTACTGCTGCCACCTTGCCACATGGCTACTTTGCCTGTGCCAGAGGCCAGCAAAGACAGATTGGGGAGGACACACAGGGTGAGGCTACTGTTGGCAAGAGGCAAATGGAAAAACAGGAAAACAGCCCCTCCAAGACCCTGTAAGCTGTTGCCTGTCTCCTCCAGGCTCCATGTGGTAGCAAGGCTGAGGGGTTTCCCCTTCCTCCATCTCAACCCTTCTCTGGTTTCTCCCTTCAGGGTCGGAGCGGCTGGACAGACACATCTGGGAGGCTTGGATCTGCCTCTGCGGTGCTGACATGCATGAAGAGACACTCATTTACACCCAGTAAAAAATGTCCATAATGCATCTATCGACTGATCAGAGCACACTTTGTCAAAGGTGGATGATTGCTTCTGCTTAAACATTCACCTTGGGGTTTTTTTCTGAAGATAAAGAGCAAATCCCACTTACACCCAGCTGCCATGTCCTGGTATTTCTGAACACATTCAGTTTACATATGACTTCGCTCATCCTTTTTCTCTTCCTGAATTCACGATAAAAATCTGTCTCAGAATATATTCTGCTTTAATTAAACAAATATAGTCAAGATTCAGAGCCATCTGTATTTCTTACCATACTTTGTAATGTCTCAATATCGCAAACTCCAAGGAGTAACACTATACATTAATGGGAACATGTGTCATATCTACTTGCTCTTTATGACTTACAGGCTATCTATATTATCCCCATGTCTCCAAATCTCTGAAAACAAGTGTAAATAGTAATTCTTATTAACTGCAGAGACACCTGCACTGATATGGACAAATCTGGTCAACAGCAGGTTCCCCTGCTGTTTTACTAAGCCAGCAACATGCTCCTGTCTCTGGCAGATGCTCCTGTTTTGTATTACTTCTAAGCAGATACCAACTTTATGCACTTTTTGAAATTCCTTTCAGGAACCAGTGTCCTTCTGGCTACCAAGGGCCTTTTGCTGGAACAAAGCAATGAAGAGATCAGGGAGGTACCAGGAGACTGAATTTTGGTACTGAAAATTACTGGCAGCTTTTGTAATCTTCCCATATCCCTTCTGCTAGGGATTAGCAGCAGCAAGAAGGATGGGTTTGCTGGGAAAGTCTTGTAAAATAAACAAACATTACCAGTCTAAGCATCCACCCATTAAATACCAGTTAAATTACCAGTTTAAGCACCTAGGATTACTAAATACCTTTCCTGAGCACACTAATAGGTAATACTTCTCTTCTTGAAAGCTCTGAGTATTTGTATGAAGCAAGAACAATGTTAGGGGAAAAAAGTAACATAGCGTCGACCTGGGAGAACAGTGCAATAAACAAACCCAAATGAGTAAGTGGAACAGTCTCCACAGTGGTTTCCAACTATTCCTGCAGCTCATGGAAACACAGGGGCTGAAGGGACCCCTTGGGTCATTCCCTGCGAAGCTGAGTGACGTCAGGCAACCGCTTTACATAATACTTTTCTTAAAATAAGGAAGTGCCATGGTAAAACCTTCCAGGCTGGTCCTGTCCCTTCTTGTTGTTGTTGTTGTACCAGCCATCTGTCTGCACCCCATACTGCAGGTTGTGCACCCCATGCTAGCCTGCTGCAGAGCAATCTCCCTTGCAGAGACAGCGCTGCTGGGCAGGCGTTGGAGGCATCACGGCTCTCCACGAGGCGCTGCTCCTTCTGCCTTGGCACCACGTCCACACATCTTTCCCAGGACCCTGGGCATTTTCAAAGTCTTGTGGTGATTAGCAGAAGACCAAATATGAGGGAGCAGCATCTTATAAGGGCAAGTCCTGAAAAATCCGTCAGCTTCCAATGCGATGGACCATTTTCCTTCTTGTGGCACTTCCCGGTGGAAGCGGCAACTGGGTTTGTGAGCGCTCTTAAACCTTTTGTTCCCCGAGGTGCCGAAGGGGACAGTCAAGAGCTGCACACCACACACCGAAACACACGAGCGGCTTCACACGTAGGCAGGCACAGCTCTGCATGTGTTGCCCAGCTGGGGACCCCGGGCCCTTTGGCACAGACTCCTGCAGCCAGGGGTTTCTGCCTCAAAACCACCGTGATTAAATCACAGCGGGGTATTTCCAAATAAATGCAGTGGGTTAAGGGGAAGCGTAGCTCGTGGAGCTATGTAGAGCTTTCCTTTGTTCAGAAGCTAGAATTGATCCAATACAGATATATAGGCCAGCTACTTCTGTGTCTGAAATAGAAATACAGATGTCTGATGTACTAAACCAGAGTCTACAAGAGACATGCCAGGGTAGCAAATTAAGAGTGCACGGAAAAATGAATACAAGCAGTGAAATTAAAAGGCAGCATTTTTAGAGTTCTTAATTGTATGGTAATTGGAAGTCAAAGCAAGGTCTGTTTAAAAACCCAGGTTGTCTACCAGGAGTCCACAGACCAACAGCACGTCAACAAAAATTAGAAAAGGAGGCCAGATTTTAATTGTAAATGGTATACTAATCATCAGCAGCTGAGTTTCCCAAGTGTCAGTCAGAGATGGCTGCTTGACGTTTTACATTTTACTCTTTGCTTTAACAACACCTCACCAACACCCCACATATGGGGAGGTTCCCAGTAACTGGTAAATACTATATATTTAGGTAGATAGCAGAATTATAGATTTGGATAAATGCCCAAAGCCTCACCTGTAAGTGCCTACATCCCAATTCTGTAACTAGGGATGCGAGCACATCCATGAATGTCTACAGCAAACAGTTGCAGAGCAGCAGAGGAGTCAGAGCCCTGTGTGACTATTGCTGTTCCTCTTTCCTGCAGCCCAGCTTTGCTGACACACAGGCCATAGTTCTGTCTTTGTAGGATTTCTTGGGGAACATTGCAGAGTTGAATGCCAGGGCTAGTGTGCATAGTTCCCTGAGAGGAACACACTGGCAGTTCCCAGATACCTTCTTGCCTACGCAGGGCATGTACAGCAGATTGTGCTGGGGTCCCATCTAGGGGTTTTCACTCATTCATTGGGATGCCACTTGAGGCACACCAAGAGCATCTCCCTGGAGACATAGCCCGAAGTACCTAGTTCACTCTCAATGTGAGTACACTCATTTCTAGCTGAGGAATTTAGCTCCAGAGAATTTTTAACCAGATGGAGGTTATCTACCAGTGGAAGTCATTTCACAAGGCAAGCTCCCCACTGCAGCTGAAGTGAATTGGTCTCATTCCACCACCACAGTTTAGTGCACAGGTAACTCTACCTCCTGAACAGGTAGGATGGCATCAGGTATTTCTTTTCAGTGTGCAGTGAGGACAGAAACATAATTTGTAGGAGTCTCATCCTTTTTAAGTAAATTTCTGCTATTTTGCCCATTAGCTGTGGGAGGAAACTTGTCCATTGCTGAATGCCAGGTAGGCAATTAACACAATCATTGTTGCTCCTTAAGACTCCAGCTCTCCTCAGCAGATGAGGATTAGTACAGCAACCTGTCACCTATGACTCACTCAAAAAAATAGCATGTCCGTGGGCATGTAGGGCGTCCATCCTCCCAGGCACTCTCTCAACTTGCATTTTACAGGCAATATGGATAATAATAACCCCTTACAGTGCAAAGTTTCACCAGACCTTACTGGTCCCAAAGGCTCCAAGCCAAAGCAATGCATTTCTCCTAAGGATTTTGCCATAAAATATTTAAATAGCGACAGAGTTTTTCCTAAGATGACATTACAGGTTATCTCTTGTCTGGGTTAAGCACTTGGGAAGGGTTTATCAGGAATCATTCATTCATTTCAAATCCAATTGGCTGTGTAAAGCCATCTGGCTATGTATGCACCATTATCCTATACCTATCACCATGGCTTCATGTCCCTGTTTATATTCATTATTCACGAACCTTTGTGCAAGCAGGATTTTGTTCCCTGTGAAGGTTTGGAGAACTGACTGCTCTTCATACAAATGGCCACATTCATATGTTAACATGGGTGTCTGTGCACAACAAAATATTCATTACAAGGGCTATCTGCCATGTATCATTCATTATTCTTCCATTTCAAATGTTTCCCTGTGTTCAGTCAAGAGACTTCACTGATTGCTCACTCTCTCAGCACCAATGGCGAGCGGTGGAAGTGAGACACTTGCAATGACCACCCCCCAAATCTCAAACAGTCTCTTATAATAACACCTATCAATCACAGCTAAGCCTTGGTCCATCATAGTGGTTTGCAAATGTGCAGCCACAACCCAAATCTGGATCATCTCACCAACAAAAAGAAAACAGAGGAAAAGTCATGTTCCCCAAGCCACTGATTCAAAACACCAGAGGGAACCAATTGGCACCGTTTTCCTTCTAGCCAGGGCTTTTTGTGTGCCCAAAACACTTCTAGTTCACCATGCTGTGCCTGTCTTCATCCAGGGACACACGAAGAAGGGGGTGTGTATCCAAAGAATGAGGTGACATTTTCATAACGGTGGGAACTGAAGCCAAGGCTTCCACACAACACCAAAGTGGAAGATTTAATCTGCAGTAGTGCAGGCATCTCTCAGATCAAATCAATGGGAACTGTTCTGCTATCAGCACATTTGTACATAAAGCATCTGTTTGGGAATGCAAATATTGGCCTTGAACTCTAATTGTTGGGTCCCTCTTTGAAATCTTGTACAAAGTAGAATCCTAGAAGTCGGCTGTAAGGTCAAGGGATAAAATCTAGCAAGTAAATCACAGAATCACAGAATCACAAGGTTGGAAAAGACCTTTGAAGATCATCAAGTCCAACCATTCTCATCCTAAACTAAACCATATCCCTAAGTACCTCATCTACCCTTTTTTTGAACACATCCAGGGAAGGTGACTCAACCCCCTCCCTGGGCAGCCTGTTCCAGGCCCTAACAACTCTTTCAGTAACAAATTATTTTCTAACGTCCAATCTAAACCTGCCCTGGCACAGCTTCATGCCATTCCCCCTTGTCCTATCACCTGTCACCTGGCTGAAGAGACCATCACCTATCTCTCTATAAAAATAGTACAAAATCCTGAACTACACACTGAGGAGTGCAGGAGAGCCAATGTAAAAGAAAGCAACAAAGAACATTTGAGTAGCTCACATAAACAGTTAAGATGAATCTGATGGCATCGTCTTCAGCAGCAATGCACCTTGGTCCCTGCCACTGCTAACAATTAGGCATGATGAAAGTTTGCAGTCAGGTGTCTCACAAGTACAGTAGGAGCCTGAGTCACACAGGGAACACGATGCACCTAAATACAGGACAAAACTCTTTATCACTACAAGTAGCCTGCATAAAATCTGATCAGAGAGCAGAAAAAGTGAAATGTAGTGAGAGACAGCTGAAAATTGGTTTGGGCACATTTCTTTGTGCTGTATAAACTTACTGCCACCTGTTTGTTTAGTAGTAAGCAGAATCCATGAATTAGTTTAAAAGGTGACTTTCAAAAAAAATATTTGGTGGGAGGAAATGTCATGGAGGGAAAGCTTAAATCTTCCAGAGTTATTATCTTTCCTGTGCGAGGATGTTGCGTGGCCTCCACAGCCATCCAAAGTGGCAAATGTTTCCCAGAATGCTCTGGGAGAGCTGACACACTGAACTAATCTTTAATTTATTGATGTACTACTTCACTGAGAGATGTAGTATATCAATAAATGGCTTTAGTTAAGAAGCTAAGGTCTAAGAAGCTGCGGTAGGAGCTTGCAAAAGTACATCAAAGCTTACAGAAAATAAAATCAAGAGCTTGTGGGAGAAAATTGATGTCTGGGAAGGACAGAAAGAACAAACAAACAGCACAAACTTTTAAGTTGAAGTTTTGTCCAAGACAGCGTTGTTGGCCATCTTTAACACTTACACGTTTTGCAGGTTTCTAGATCCTTCTTGGTTGTCCAGCAGCTTATAAAATGTTATTATGATTATGGAATAAATAACAGAAAAACACCAGTAGAGAAAAACAATTGCCCTAGGATGAAATCAGAAATCGCTCTCCTACTTATGGCAGTATGGTCTGGTAACTGAGAGCTTTTTTGAGATGATATACCCCAAATCACTTAACCTGCTGCTGAGCTTGGCAGTGCTTAGAGGCTTCTTGGGTTCAGCAGACAAGGAAAGGAGTAAAAGCAAACATGAGTTCACTCAACACAGGAAACGGTATTTGTGGCCTTTTTTTTTAACTCTTATCTTTTTTTCTATAAAAAACAATTGCAAATACAAGAAAAATAGTATATCCACAATAGCTGCAGATGTGGAGTACCTACCTGCAGCTGGTATCTCTGTGTACATCTGATACCTTCTTACTTTCTGCACCCATGAGTGTTAATGGTCTCTCCCCATGGAGGAGGTGCATTGTCCCAGGCAGAGCACCCAGAGCTGAGCCACTCATCCCACAAAAAACCCTCTCTGCCTTACCTCAAAGGACATGCAGAGTTAGAGATGTCAGGTGGCACTTGATAGGAGGAAGACCCAATGCCACTGCAGGTCTTTTGCACAGTACACTGCAAGTGAATGAGAAAATAATATAGAATTATATTGTCTGTGTCACAGAGCTTGTCCCTTGTCTAAAAGGCTTTTATTAATATAGTTCCTTATATCCACGCCTGCATGTGACATGCTGCTGTCACTAAGAAGCTGCTGGAGATAAAGGGAGGAGCTGTTGCAATTAAAGGCAAGGGCCAGACACCAGTCTTACTCCTTGCTCCTGGGTAAAACTATTCAGAAACATGGAAGCATTCTCTTGCCATGGGAAAAAATGCCACTTCTGCAACCTAGACACATTCCTGCAGAACACAATGTTTTCATCAAGTTTCCCTGATAGAATGGGGCAAGTTTCCCCAAAACCACCAAGTTTTCTGCCAGTCTTCCTTCCCCTGTGTCTCCCTGAAACACTCAGGAGCCCCAAGCAGGACAGCAGGACCGTGATGCCAAATGTACAGAGCTGAAAGGAGGCAAAAAAGGAGCCTGATCCAGCTGTCTCACAGCTGTGCCATTGCTGGAGAAGGGGCGTGACCGCGAGCTCCAGGCCCACTCTTCTGCTGCTCCTGCCTCAGGGCGGCCACGGGGCACTGAGTCCCACCCCATAAATTAACCTAACCTTGCTACCAGACCAGCTGACACCTACATGGCTTGCATTTCCTTGCTTTCCGTGACCCCTGGTTTGGTGTGTGGATGTCCTTGTACAACCAAACAGCAGGAACACACTTCACAGTTTCATGCATAACCCTGGTCAGCGATAAGATTTTTGGTTCAGAAAAAAAACAAATATACAATGGTGCCTTTTGTGCTGTCACAGCTTCCCTTCCCTACTTCAATCAAGTGCACAATCACAGAACATTAGGAGTTGGAAGGGACCTTAAAAGATCGTGTAGTCCAACCCCCCTGCCAGAGCAGGATCACCTAGACTGAATCACACAGGAACGCGTCCGGGAAGGTTTTGAATGTCTCCAGAGAGGGAGACTCCACAGCCTCTCTGGGCAGCCTGTGCCAGTGCTGTCACACTCACAGTGAAAATGTTCCTCCTTATATTCACATGGAACCTCCTAAGCTCCAGCTTGCACCTGTTGCCCCTTGTCCTATCTCTGGCCATCACTGAGAAGAGCCTGGCTCTATCCTGCTGACTCTCACCCTTTACATATTTATAAACATTAATACGGTCACCCCTCAGTCTCCTCCAGGCTAAAGAGGGCCAGCTCCCTCAGCCTCTACAAGTTCTTCCAGTTTCCCATCTTTCCATCAAGCTCTTCTCCTGTGGTCCTTTGCCTGCAGCCTGCCCCATCAGGAGGATGCTCGGTGACTCCAGGCACCTCCAGCTCCCTTTTTTCTTCAAAAGAGCTAACAGGAGTGTCAAGTAAGGAAGTGAGACTCTAACAGCTGCTCCTTTGAAATCCTGCAAAATTCCTCAGCCCTGGGAAGGTTGCTCACCCCGGGGGGTTACAGCTCTGGAGCACACCCTGGCCCTTTCCACTCTGATAGCTTCTTGAACTCAAGTGGAGCTGTCGAACAAGCCTTTGCTCATTCATTCTCTATGCCAGACACATCTTCACAGATGCAAATCACTTATGCCCCAACGCATTGTTTTACATTCAGGAACGCAACGGCACTCATTTATTGCAGATTTCACCTGTGCACAGCCTGTGTTCGTGTTACAAATTCATTTAACATGCAGCTCTTAGTGTCACAAGCATCCCCCAACATTTAGGCAGGACATTCAGGTCAAACCCGGGGACGTTTGGCCGGGCAAGGGGGTGTCTGGTTACGGAGGTCTTTGCTGTCTCAGGCTCTCAGACACCTTGCAGTATCGCTACTCCAGCTTTCACCTTAAATCAAGCCAACGGTTATGAATTTCTACAATGTTTTTGTGCAGTTTCAAAGCTTCCTCCTGAATTTCATACTTGGGCAAAGCTGCCAGTGAAAACAATGAGCCGTTTGCCTGAGTAATGAGCATAAAATTGGAACCCAGGTCAGTAAAAATTATTGCAGAAGAAAGGCTGCGATAACTGAGTCTGTGCAGCACTCCTGTTAGCTCCCTGTCCAAAGACTAAACCTTTCATTCTATAGATCTTTTTATAAACCCCTCTAGCTTACAATTTTCTCTATAAAACAACCATGGATTTAATTTGGCTTTTAAAGAACAGAAGGAAAGAAAAACCCCCTGTACCTGATCCGCATCTGAGAAGTAAAGAGGGAATTTTATATAAAACAGAGCAAGTCAGAACTTTTTTATTTCGTTTTTTATTGGGGCTCTGATTTTAAGTCAGAGAGCATTTTAGAGAATCTCATCTTCTACTGGTTTGTTGTGGGTTTGGGTTGGGGTTTTTTTCCTGGTGATATATTTTTAATCCTCAGCTTCGCCGGTAGTCAATTGCTTCTCCCGTCCCTTGCTGCCCACCTCTGACTTGCTGTCAGTATTTCTGGCTGATTCTATTCACAGCCTTCCCTTGCTAAGCTTGATGTCTTCGCTGAGATTTCTCCCTACAGCAACAAAGCCAAAAAGCCTTAATATAACCTGGAAGCCAAGCAAAGTCAGCTGCAAGAGACTGAATGGGAGAGGGGCGAAAAACCTCCTGATTGCCTGTACCGAGCACTTATTATGTATTTATAGTTGGAGTCATAGCAATAGGCAGAGTAAAAATGGACCTGAAAACAGAAGGGAACAACATGGGAATTTTTTTTTTAATCATGTGAAATCTGTTATCCCTATAAACCATTGTTAAGATGAGCTGGGCAAAAGGTCCTTGATTTTTTTTTTTTTTCTAAAGGATGAGACACATCTGCCTTGACTTTTCAGGAGTGTTTGTAGCTAACTGCAGAGCCAGTATCACTGTCAAAAGCATGACAGTAAAAAAAAAACCTGAGAGTAACGAACTTGTAGTCAGAGGATCCAAAGCTGTTTGTTATTTTTTTCAGAGTACCTCTTTACCTTACACAAAATTTGTTCAAAGGTCTCTGTTATTCAGCATCTAAATTTAAGGCTGATAAATCCAATTGCTCTGAAGTGTTCTCCTTTAGTTGGCCAAGGTGATCTCCAGCAAAAATGAGGAATGTATTTATTCTTGTCCTTATGAATCAAGTGGAATGAAAGACAAGTGTGAACTACTAGAAATTCATGTTTATTATTCCATTATGCTTATGCTTTATGCCGCCAGTGATGTCACTTGCAGTACTTTTAGTAGAAGGCTCATAAGATTTACTCAGACCATTTCTGCAGAAATGCCTATAGGCAAATAATGCACTCTTCCCTCATTTTAATAGTATTAGTAATTGATAATAATAACTTCTACTACTACTATTATTATTATTATTATTCAGAAAAAATCTTCAGCAGAAACACCCAGTGTAAGAAACACGCAATACCACACTCGCTTTCAGGATTCATGAAAGAACTCTCCTGAAGGTTGGTAGAATCATAGAATCACAGAACACTAGGATTGGAAGGGACCTTAAAAGATCATCTACTCCAACCCCCCTGCCACAGCAGGATCACCTAGACTAAATCACACAGAAGAGCATCCAGGTGGGTTTTGAATGTCTCCAGAGAAGGAGACTCCACAACCTCTCTGGGCAGCCTGTCCCAGTGCTCTGTCACCCTCACAGTGAAAAAGTTTCTCCTCATATTCACATGGAACTTCCAATGCTCCAGCTTGCACCCGTTGCCCCTTGTCCTATCTCTGGCCATCACTAAGAAGAGCCTGGCTCCGTCCTCCTCTCACCCTTCACACACTTATAAACATTAATAAGGTCACCCCTCAGTCTTCTCCAGGCTAAAGAGGCCCAGGTCCCTCAGCCTCTCCTCATAAGGAAGGTGTTCCACTCCCTTAATCACCTTGGTGGCCCTGTGCTGGACTCTTTCAAGGAGTTCCATTTCCTTCTTGAACTGGAAACTGGGGCACAGGACTGGACACAATCTTCCAGAAATTTGGCTCACGTCTCACAAAACCCCAAAACAAACCCAACCAAAAAAGCAACACCACTTTTTAGCAGTGATAATGTTTTCCCAGGAGCTGGATGACAGGTTGAATAGGCTGCAGATTTATGTGCAGTTAATCTAACTGTGCAGTGAATATCCATGCTCAAAATATGCGTATTTTGACGTACAAAAAGTCTGTATCAAAAAAGGTGGCACAAGCTTTCCCACCAGTTCACTGCTTCGAGTCCAGTTTCAGGGGGAAACGAGGTTTCCACAATCAGGCTGTCTGTCAGTCAGTCCTCCCCTAATAATTCTCCAACCCATTAGTGACTTTCAGACAGATTTGAAAAGAGCAATAGAAGTCTCAAAGATATTAATTTCCTACAAGTTTCATAAAAATGAACAGTTGGATAGAGGAGAAAACCCCTGATTATTTCCTTGATGGAGGGGAAGAGGGGCAGACTGCCTGTACTAGCTCTGCTGCCCATCCCCAGGCTCCTGCCTGGACACCTCGGTCCAGCCTCAGCTCCTGGGTCTGGGGGAGGGCTGTCAGGGTCCCCCCAGATCTGCCTCCTGGCAGGAAGGGAGGCTTTTTTTGCTGTGCTGCCTGTGGAGCTACTTGTTTCCCTCCCTCATTCAGCTGCCCATAGAAGTTGCTGTTCCTGAGGTGGCAGGATTTGTTCTTCCTTGGGAGAGGAGATATGAAGGCCTTTGGAGATGCCTGTGCAAATCTTGTCTTTTTTTTTCCTTCCAGTCTTTTTTGGCTAAATTAATTCACTTGGCTTCATTATGGAATACCTTTGGTCAAACTGAAATAGCACGTTTTGGTGAATAAAGTGGATTCAACCAAAAATCTCTCTGAGCTCTTCTTGTGGTCCTCGACTTTGCAACTGGAAGTCTATAAAACCAAGTTTTCCCTTAATCTTTTCAAATCCACCAGGAAAAACAGCCAAGATGTCTAAAGGAGACATGCAGCAAGGAACTAAGGAAATTCTATTAAAGAGTTCATTAATAATTGATAATAGAAGAGTATTTTCTTGTGGAGGCAGGTTAATCTTAAATTTCTTCCAGGAGGAGCACAGTTCTGAAGAATGATGAGAACATTTAGGCATCTTCATTAAAAAAAATGCTAAGGGCAGTGTGTAAGTACCATAGTAGGTTTTATTAAGAAGTGAAAGGAAATTGAAACTGTTTTTCAGAAGACAGTTATTCGATAAGTCTTATGCTAACAGTCCGCTGTTCCAGAGGAAGTCTTGGGAGAGAAGAGCAGAGGCAAGAAGACCAACAGCAGAGGCACCAGCGGCAACAGGCGCCTTACATCCAGCTGACAGTTTTGGCAAAGCAGAAGACCAACCGGGGTTAGATGTCGTTGGCTGTTTTAGGGGATTTGTGGCTCATTTATTTATTTATTTACTTACTTACTTACTTCACTTTCATGTTTCACAGGGGGGGAACCAGCCGCTCCTCGGCTGACTGTGGGATGAGCTTCTTTAAAAAGACTGGGCAAGCATTAATGCCCACAGCCCAAGCTTACAATTAACAGGCTCTGCATGCAGAAACTCTTTTTCCCTCGTTCCCCATTCAGATTCTGCTCCCTTCCCACAAGAAATGCGATTGCTGAGAGGTAAGTATTTTCTTTCCGAGGAAGAGAAAAGACTTCCCAGTTGACTGGCATTGCCTGACCTCTCATTGACCTCGCTGCAATTGCATACCCACTGCTTAGGAAAACAAAGCCGCCTTTCAAAATAGGCCCGCTTAAACACTGTGCTTGGGGAAGGTGGTGGGGAAAGGAAGGACTACCTGTTCGGTTTTAACATTTTAATAACTCAACAAAGCACAGAGAGGAGAAGCAAAGTTGAGGGAATGTCTTACGCTAAGTTTTCACTCCATTGCCAACGTCTTTTCTATCTTTCTTCCATGACTTCTTATCCCACTGTTCAAAAAGTGAGATCAAACCCAAGGAAACAGGAGACTTCTGTAGCTGTTGCCCATTTGACCGCTTTTGACAGAGGGAACTCTTAAGATCAGCGCTTAACATTTTTCATAATGAGGTTTGAAAAATCAGATGCCTTCAGAAAACGCCTAGGCAGGAGGGTCACACAGACCAAGCTCTTCAGGCAAAAGACAAATTCCTTTGGAGCTCCTTTGCTCACTGGCTCTCCATTGGGATGAATTCTGGTGGATGAGAAACTTAACATGAGCCAGCAGTGTGCTCTTGCAGCTCGCAAGGCCAATGGTATCCTGGGCTCCATTAGAAGAGGGGTGGCCAGCAGGGACAGGGAGGTGATTGTCCCTCTCTACTCTGCCCTCGTGAGGCCCCATCTGGAGTACTGTGTCCAGATCTGGGGCCCCCAATACAAGAAGGATGTGGAACTGTTGGAGAGGGTTCAGAGGAGGGCCACAAAGATGATTAGAGGCCTGGAGCACCTGCCCTGAGAAGAGATGCTGGGGGAGCTGGGCTTGTTCAGTCTGGAGAAGAGAAGGCTGCGGGGAGACCTCATTGCAGCCTTCCAGTACCTGAAGGGAGCTCATAAACAGGAGGGGATTCAACTTTTTAAAAGGATAGACAAGGGGGAATGGATTAAAACTAAAGGAAGGAAGGTTTAGGTTGGATATTAGGGGGAAGTTTTTTACAGAAAGAGTGGTAAGGTGCTGGAACAGGCTGCCCAGAGAGGTGGTGGATGCCCCGTCCTGGAAGTGTTCAAGACCAGGTTGGATGGGGCCCTGGGCAACCTTGTGTAGATCCAGGCCTGAGGTTGGTGGCCCTGCCTGTTGCAGGGGGGTTGGAGCTCTGTGATCCTTGGGGTCCCTTCCAACTCATACCATTCTATGATTCTATGATTCTTTTCCTCTCTTCCATTAGCAATAGACTGGTGCTCCCCAGTTGCCTGTTCCAGAGAAGACAATGGGAAACAAGATGGGCTCACAGTACCTCTGCCGTGTTCCCCCACCTTCTGCCTTCACCCTCTCGTGCCCCCTTTCAGGTAACCAGGGACTAAGTAAGATGTATACATGGGGTGTACAGATGCTCAGGAAATATTTTCTATAGCAACCTCAGCTGCATTAAGGCATTTTGAACTTTCTTCCTACTCGTCAGGCTTTAAGCTTTCAGAGATCATGTGGAATCTGAACAAGCAAACGCTGTTTTCTGTACAGCGATCTCTGCCCTGCTCTCAACTAAACTGCTTGTGTGTTGAGGGCAGTTCCTCTTTTTTCACACCACTGTAAGCATGGAGTTTGCCTGCTGATCCCAGTGAACTTTATCCCTGTGAAGAGCAGCGCCGCTGCAGAACAACTGGCTCTGCCATCAGCGTGCACTTGACGCCATTGCTATGGCCACATCTCCCTGCGCTGGTGGCCATGCCATTTGTGGCACGGTATCAAGGTTGCACTGGAAGTAGAGTTGCCAAATATGCTGGAATGGGTATGAGACACTTTGTATGCCAAATCCTGTTCCATCTTCTCTCCCCCACTCCGAGAACCTAAATTCCCGTGCACCTCAGGACACAGGATAACTGTTTTTATTGCATGCAAATGTTTGCTTGCTCTGCTAAAAAGGAGGGGAGGGAGAAGAAATATTAAAGGTAATAAAAAGGATATAACCAACAGCAAAGGGAATAAACATACAAAAACGAGAACACTGAGAAGTCAGGGGAAAAGCTTCCCGATACTGAGATCTGATAGGCCAAGAAAGACTCCCAAAGGCAAAGGGTAGATGCCATATCACTGGGGACATTTAAAAGATGATGTGACACAATAGCAATAAATAGGCAGCTGAGAACAATGCTCAGTGGCCAGGGAGGGGTGTGCTAGGATGACCTGATATGCCACCTCTAGGATCTCTGGTCCACCTGTGTTTTGCTTTTAAAAAAATCACTTTATGTGCAAGTTCCCCCCTGCTGTAGCCTGAGTCTTGGAAGGAGAGAGATTTTGTGTAACTTAATGTCTTATATTTCATTGCCATTGGTTCTTATTTAAATGCTGCCTTGTTCCATCTGCTTAGTAGCTGTGCTACGTGTGACAGACTAATAAACACAAGATAATACAAAAATGGGTATTTTATGTGGTATCTTCCTCCTTCAAGATCCTGCAGATGTTTGGGTCCCAGTGATATTTCTTAGAGGATGGAGTTTGCAACTGCTATAATTAAGCAATACAGTACCATTAAGTCACTCGAGAGGAAATTAGGAGCTAAACTAGTGCTGTGTGCCAAGGAAGCCAAAATTGTGAGCTGAGATCTTTATTTAGTGCATTGAAGTCTGCCTTTTTCCAGTTTACTTTAAAAGAGGTGTTATTCCTATTACATGCTATCAGAAGATGTAAAAAGCGAATTAAATCTGTATTCAATGTTTATTTTACATGTAAATTGGGATCTTAAATTGTGGGAAAAATATGTTTTTGTCAACAGTGCTTTCTGTTTTGGTAGTACTGTATTAGTTTTTAATGGGCAGGAGAAATGTGCCGATTTGGAGGCTTTCCAGAGGTTTGGCAGTATTCCACTGTGTCAGCGCTGAGTTAAAAAAGATGTTATTCCTTCATGTTACAATAAGAACTGGGTAAAGGTAATGCCACTTTTTCTGAGCCACTCTGGCAGAGCTCCATCTACAGAGGAGCAGTTAGACCGAAACAATCGCAGCACAAGACATAGAAATGTTCTGTGGCAGGATATGAACCCCCAGCAACCTGCCTGGGACACTGGTACTAACACTGCTTATACACATCGGCTTCGGCAGCAAATAGCCCGATGGGGTCAGGAGTGTTGCATCTAATGGAGGAAACGACTGACTCCCAGATGACATTGAAGGATTAGAGCTTGGATAATCCACTTTCAACAAGAACATCACATCAGAGGACCTGATAGCTCACATGGAGAGTTACAAAGCTGAGGAATGATTTTCTGATTGCTTTGCCTCAATGCTGATTTTAAGACATGCAAAGTGGCCCATCTTCATAGAGCTCTGTTTGGGCACTCACCTCTGCTGCCTACCAGCAGATCTGTGTCTCTGCTAGATGACCATCTTCTCAGCTATCCACTACCTCCATGCCCACAGGGACCTTTGTTTTGTCTTTGACAGGCTCCTGACAACCTCTCGACTGGATCCTTGACTTTGAAGCTGTGACCATCCCCCAAACACTGCATTTGCCTGACTCCAAGAAGTCTTCATAGACCCCAAGCTTGTCGAAAAGTATTGTCCTTCCTCTCCCCTTTTCAGGTGATGAGCTTTTACTCAGCTATATGTAGAAAGAGCAGCAGATATTGATGTACGTTTTCAATTTAGGTCTTGGACTGATCTTTCTGCTCCTAAAGTTCCACTTCAGCAAATTGTTCTACTCACTGGACTTGACACACATCTTCCCCAGCCTTGTGCTAGGCTAGTGTCTGGCAGCTTTCATAGATGTGCTTATCTATTCTTCCTCTGGTTTCCGGGCCTGTAGATGCCCTTCATTCCTCTTTACTCACCTACCTTGACTGAGTAAGATTTGCATAAAGGAAAGTTCTCTGCTTGTAAAATAAGAGTCCTCTTCTGCAGGGCTTGGTAATCTAAATAGATAAAACAGGTTAAGAGATATGACAAAGGAGTTTTATACAGTGGTTGAACCCACAAACTGGTTGAAGCTTGTCATACCCTGTTTTTCCTCAGTGGGAAGTGGCCATTTTGATTCACTACACTGGTGTAACAACATGCACAATCACACAGAATCACAGAATCACAAGTTTGTAAAAGACCTTTGAAGATCATCAAGTCCAACCATTCTCATCCTAAACTAAACCATATCCCTAAGTACATCATCTACCCTTTTTTTGAACACATCCAGGGAAGGTGACTCAACCCCCTCCCTGGGCAGCCTGTGCCAGGCCCTGACAACTCTTTCAGTAAAAAATTATTTTCCTAACATCCAATCTAAACCTGCCCTGGCACAGCTTCATGCCATTCCCCCTTGTCCTATCACCTGTCACCTGGCTGAAGAGACCATCACCTATCTCTCTATAACCTCCCTTCAGGTAGTTGTAGGTGGTAATCATCCTAAATGTGCCAGTTTTGGGGTCAGAAAAGTAAGGCAAGGCTCCAGAGGGGGAAGGTGAGGACCTGAGCCTGTCTCCAAAAGGCAAACCTACAGGGTCCCTACGGAGTTATCCAGATGCCATTCATCTCACCCTAAAATACATTGCCTCCATGCAGAGGTGCACGCACCTCTCTGTGGTCTTTGGACGTACCAGGGGATGAGCTCAGCCCATGGGTTATCACTAGCTTTACAGAAAGATGAGTCCCACCCTGTGCGACCTGACAGCAGGTCTGTGGCAGCGCTGGGAATGAGTCTTGTCCCAGCCCTCGCCTCCTAGAAGGACACATTCATTTCTCCAGCAGGAAATAAGCCTTTGTGGGTTGTACATAGGGCATGACAGGATGCAAAATATCACGTTATTTGGTGAAGTCAAATTAATCACGCCAGTTATTGGAGTGCCAGACACTGCTGAAAGAGTTTTGAATGGCGAGAATCTTCTTTGTCTCATACAAAGTCTCTGCATAACGGGGGAAAAAAATCCTGTTTGTCAGCTGCTTCCTTGATTATGTTCAATACGAGTACACAGGGCTGGTTTTATTTTCACTTGACAATTTCTGCGTTGCTATGACTTCACTAATCTCCAGTCCATAAATCATTTGAGTAAACAACACACCAACAAGCTCAAATCCAGAGGAAATTTCTCTAAGGCAAGTTTTTTTCATCTTTCTGTTTTAAAGTGAGAACTCAGGAGATTCCTCCTACATGGGATGTCACCATGAGAAAAAAAAACCCCAAAACCAACCAAAACAACTCCTGACATTCACAAGGTTTAGCTTTAAAGCATATCATTAAGTGTAGGTATTAAAGTGAATAGAGAATAGCAAAGTATGGTCAGCTGAATTTTTTTCTCTCTCTGAGTTCTGCTCCCTCTTGACCCTTACATGAGGATCCTTCTGTTGACTAGAGGGTCTCTGCTTCTCCTCCCACTTCAAAACCCTTCCTCCTAGCAACAGAAAAACTATCGATGTGTGGAGACTTTCAAGGCAGCCCATAGCTGCGCTCCCTTGAATGTCAAAAGGGGTTGGTCTCACAGCTACAAATCAAATGTCATTTTACTTAATAATGTATTTCATAGCGGTCTGTATCTCGTCTGAGTTGTTCAGTTGCACATCTATCCTTTGAGTTTTCTCTATAGCTACAATCCAGCACAAATAACCCTGGGATAGGGGAAATGTGCATCAGCTTTATAACACAACTTAAATGTAATCCCACAGGGAAAAACACTTTATAGGGATCAAAGGCAGGAAAAAACAACATGCAGAAATGCACTTACGTGAACAGGTAGTCACTTGGTCTGAGTCTCTGCTGCCTGGTATCTTACTATTAGCACAGAGCAGAATGAGTTCAAAACACAAGGAGAAGAGTGAAAGACCCGCAGAGCAATGTTCACACCATCACCCACTCTGTGCCAACGTGAGTAGCCGCACGAGGTGAAAAACAAAACCAAGCCGTGTACCCACGGGTTTGTTCCAGGGAAGTTGCTACAGAACAAGAGAACTCTGGGCTACAATAGGAATTTTGAAAATCTCTTTTGCAGGCTGTGGATGAAGATTTTATATGCCAGCCTTTGGAAACTCCTCACCTGGACAGACTAATGGTCCATAGACTGGCTAGAGAAGGATGCCGCAGGTGCCTTGTAATCATCTTCTGCTGGGTGAATTCTGGAGTCTCTCTTTACAACTGAAGTATTTTCCTAATAGTTGACAGGAAAATTGACAGGTAAATAACCTGATGTGTAGGGGATCAACACCTAGGTGTGTTAGATGTATTGTGTAATGACAACAACAGCCTAGATTCCCTTGGCAGTTAGTTTACCCATCTGTAAAACAGTGCTATTATTTTTCTCATAGTCAGTAATGAAGAAGCCTAAGGACTCTTAGCTTTATTCTCAGTGCTGGCAGTAGAAAAGTATCTTTGCATTATCACGATGTCAGGATCATTGTTTTCTTTCTGACCACCAGCTTCCCTAATTCTCTCCCATTAAAGGATCTGTCCAGAATTTTCCGTTGTGTCATGATTTTTCCTAGCTGTGTGTTGCCTCTATGATGCTGCAGGAGACAGACACTGAGACGATATTTGAGAGGCTCCTCATGTGCCTGAATGCATGGCTCAATTTTCTCCATTCTCTGTCTCTTGGCTTTCTTCAGCGTTGCTCCAGGCTCCACCACTCACAGGAGCCATGAAGGCTCTCTGGCCTGTCAGTTTTTGAGAGAGTTTGTTCAGATGTATCCTTGGGAGAGTCTTCACTTAACTCCAATAATGGTAAGAAATCCCCAGTCCAGAGCAATTTAGAGGGTGGAGACCTGCTTTGCAGAACTCCTGGCACAGAAAAGGAAGCCTCAAGACACAAATCTCTTTTCTGTTCCTGTTAGGTGTATTTCCCCTTTGATTCCACTTTTCTTCTTTCACGTGAGATGATCTGCTGGAAAATACCTCTTCAACTACCTTCAAATGTTCATCTTCTTTTTGACTGCCCCAAGGAAAAACTCAGTCCCTGTTTTATTATCACTTCCCCGCCCCCCCTGCAGAGCAGTCTCCAAATAAAAGCATTGCTTTTTCATCCAAAGTTGACAGAGTGCCTTACAAAGGTGAGCAGGCAGTGAGGGTCCCATCTGTCCACCAAGGTTAAAAGACCTGCCTGAGGCCACACGATGTAACAGCATTCACACCCAACCTGTGACTCCCCATTTCTGCCCCACCAGGAAACGCTATTAAATCTGTACATTAAACAAGAACAAACAGGAGATTTGGGTAGGAAGTTGGCCCCTCCCTGGGCTGATCACTTCTGAAAGCCTCCTAGAAAAAAATCCAGTGGTTCTTCATGAAGGAGTTCTCTTCACAAATGTGAAACTGTCCAGTCTGAGAGATTCTTTCTGATTCTTGGAAAGAAATTACATTGATGTTTTTTTCCCCTTCATGTCATCATCCTGTTTCCCTGGAGACATCTCAGTAGCATCACTCATTTTCATTAGGGAGAGTTTTTGTTTGTGGGTACCTTATGCAGCTGTGCTGTGCTATGTGTACCAGTACAGCAGAAGGATAAATGACTAGCAATGAAAATGTTGAGTCTTATAATTTATTTCTGATATTCTCTCCCCTTCTCTTTGAAAAGTTCATCTGCACACTCCATGTCCTCTGTTCACCTGCCTTCCTCAGTCCTCTGTCCTCCACCCACACAAAAAAAAAAAATCATAAAAAATAGCTTAAAGCAAATGAAAATTACTGAGCACCAGAAAGATCAGATGTATAAAATTATTCATTTTTGTAATGAAAATGGGATGGGATGGGATTTTTCTTCCCAAAAGTTTTCTACTGTAGGGAATTTTACTTTACTGAAACATTTTGAGCACTACAGGAACCATTCATAAAACATATATAGATCTGTTGAGGTAACATTTTAAAGTTAAAATACATGTGTGTGTGTGTGTTATCTTAAAAAAAAACCCACCAAACCCCACAACACAAAACAACCCCCCCAACAAAACCAAACTAAGATATTCCTTTTTAATATTTACTTTCCATATAGAAATGAAAATTTTGTTTAAAGGCAATTTTACAGCAGATGTTTGTAAAATTTAAAAAGACATTTGTAGTGAAAAAACGTAATTAAAAAGATATCTTTCTGGTCAATTAGTCAATTAGTATGACTGACAGTGGTCTGTATAAGTGAAAGGGACTGTGTATGTGTGTACGTGTTGCCACTCACTGATGTTTCCAGTTTACTTGTGCTCCTCTTTTACCTACAGCTGCTTGGAAAGTGCAAGGAGTTAATCCAGTCAGATGTTCCCGAGAAGAAGACTCCTGGTCAGAGTAGCTCATACACTGAGACCCAGAACCTACCTCTACCAAACAGATTGTAGCTACTACCAATTGCAGTTGCCTCTAAAATGACGAGTACTTACCTCATGATTAACAGAGCCACCCAGAGTAATAAGGTGATCAGGGATGCTGGAGGTGGTGAACCATCTCCGCTGCAGCAGCCGTGGCCACTGCAGCAGCAGCCATCACCTCCACGATTTGCTGTGGCTGACACCTCCACCTGGGCTCAGGGACAAGGAGGGATGCCTGGGGCAGCCAGTGGAGAAGGGAAGGGAGGTAAAGGAAAGCTGGGACCCCATCCCAGGATTTGGGAGCGGGGCCTAGGGCGACAGAGGCTAAAAAAGAAATTGCTGCATTGGACAAGTAATTACCAGTTTTTAAAGCAAACCAAATGGCACATAATCACCAGCTAATTTAGATATTTGTGCAGTTGATTGAAAATATGCAAAGAAAGCAGCATTATTTAAAATTATTTTTAAATGTTTGGAATTTATTAGAGTTGACTGTGGAAAAGAGATAATTAAGGATTCTAAATATAATTAATGTGCTGAGTTATAAAAAGCACTGCTTAGGTTAGGGGTTTTCCAGCAGTTAGCAAGATAGTTGACGCTGTAATGACAACTTTACATTTAAAGATGTTTGCAGTTCACATAAATATGTATTGAAAAATAACTTCACAGTGGGTGCATAAAGAAATATATCTCCATCTTCATTTTAGAAGCTTTATACATGAGCATATATAGGGGAGACATGAGGCTATGGGAGAGAAGAAAGTCCAGACTGCTGTGTGACATGGATTTCCCTTGTCTCCATCGTGTGCAGAATCCCTACTTGAGCAGGAAAGGTGAGGTGTTAATTTCTGGATGTGTTAAATGTTGATTTTTCAAATAAAGTTGATGCATGAACAATGCAACAGAAGGAGAGTTTAAAAACATAGAGGTGTAGATTTAAAAACAAAACCACAACACTATTTAGATATATTTTTTAAAAATAATCCAGTGACTGAGGGGGCAGCCTTTTCACTTTGATTCTCCTGAGAGAATCTAGTTGCAATTTTTAATTGCTCGAGGTTTACGGCCCTAAAAGCAGGGAGACATCCTATAGCAAGAGAGGGGGAGGAGGTTGTGCTCCAAGAAAGGCCAGCTCATGCTGCAGGTTGACACCAGTCCCAAGGGATCTAAAGACATTTAGCTGCAAAGTCCCTTTGTGGAGCAGATGTGTGGCAGGGAGAGCCCACGAAGAGCAGGGCTGTGGGTCACTCACACCCAGGGAATCAGCCTGAGGAGTGGTCCAGGCATTCAGATACAGAGGGGAAAGTCATCCAGACTGCATGACAGACTGTATCAAACCATCCTACCAGCCAGGCACCAGACACTATGGACCTTCTGGAAGGCTGTGAATCACAGAATCACAGAATGATAGGGGATGCGAGGGACCTTTGGAGATCATCTAATCCAACCCCCCTGCCAAAGCAGGATCACCTGTAACAGGTTGCACAGGACAGCATCTGGATAGGTTTTGAATATCTCCAGATGTGGAGACTCAAGCTCAGCTAAAGGACTGCTATGGATTTAAATAGCTTTAGGCTAGGCTTCCACATCAGCTGTTGGCAAAAGGAAGATTTAAAAAACAATCTTGAAAATGCCCAAAGAAGAACAAGCATGAAAATTGTTTGGAAAGGCCAAACTTCTCTGTCTAGGATGCTGACATCCATCATAAAGAGACTTGGGCATTCCCTGATTTCCAGTAGCTGCCTGAATTTCTGTGCCACCTTTTAAACATCCAGAGCCATGAAAACAGAGACTTTGCCATCAGGTAAAGTGAGACATAATACCTCACCCATCAGGAGGACAAAGCTTGCCAGATTTCCCCTACACTGTGCCATTTGGTCTTTGTTTGAATAAGATGCTCACCGGTCTTCAGGAAAAGTAAATTCAGGCTGTGCAAGGGAAAGCAAAGTGCAGATGGCAGGCTAGAGTCTGTAGAAGGAAATTCCTTCTTCTCTGAAGGAAAAATACAACAGTATTGCAAATAATGTTTCCACAAATCTGGTCAGTTTGGTAAAAGAGAAACCTTATTCCTGGGCAGGCCAGGACTGGGTTTTGTTGGGTTTGTTTTGGGGGCTTTTGTTGCTTTTTTCTTTGTTTCAAGAGCCTTGCTGGATCCCTGCTATTGTCTGACTGGATGCTGTACCTGGAGAGACTCCCTCACATTTGAGATAAGCACTTAGCCTCCTGGAGAACAAGAGCAGTCAGGGCGAGACTTGCATAACCTCAGCAAACTGAAATCAATCCCTCATGTAATGGCTTTCCCAACTCTTTCTTTTGCTTTCCTCCTAGCCAAGGAGTATGTCTGAAACCAGTGAAAGAGGATACGATACGCAGCTCCCCTCCATGGGCATGTCATTACTACCTTTAAAACTAGAACTTGCAGCCACTTTTTCAAAGCCAGGTTTCTCCAGTGCTTTAAAGGTGAATTTGAGGCTGTTGCTTCACGTGGGCTTTAAGTGAACTTCAGAGTCCTCGAAGCTCTGTGTTCAGTTTGAATGAACACACTCTAAAGTAATGAGGACTGAAAGTTGATGTTTTTCACAGTGAAGTAGTGCTACAAGCTGTTCATTGCATAGCCCTTCACTGATGGCAGCAGCATTCAGTGCCTGCTGCCTGCTGCTGAGCACAGTTACACAGCTCCCTGCTGTAGAGCAGCTTGACTTTGCATGGGCATCATGGCAGAAGAACATCTGACACCCCAAAATTAGTTGAATATTGTGGGCATTTATTACTAAGCTGTGTAACACACACACATCCCACCACAAGATCCTAGGAAAAGAAAATAAATTGCTGAGGTGCGAGTAAATGTAGAGCTGAGGCTGGAGCTCTGTGTCACCTGTGTTCTCTAGATGTCATCAACTTCTCATTGAAAACAGGCTCTTACCAGGAGACCATGTCTTTCTGCATAGGAGGATACTCACAAACTGAAAACATGCCCCTAAAAGATTACTACTGCTACTAATGGATGGGAACAGTGTGGAAGGGGGGAAGATAAAAATCCCTGACATACGTTGGGTTGGTTTTAGGGTTTTAATGGGAAAGAAGAGACCTCCTGTGGGATTTATGATACTAAGCCTATTCTCCAGTCGCAGTCTACTCCTTATTTAGGGTCCGAGCATTTGGCAGAGGAAGTCCTTTTTCCAGAGAGAATCTCTCCCTCCAAAACCTAATAAGATCCTGGGTTTTGGGAATAAAACACAGAGATCTGCAGGGTGGCCACAGATTTCAACAGGTCAGCTCTGAGATTGCTCCTCAGCCACCCAGGGGAGCAGCAAGCGGTGCTGAAGCCCACAAATAGCCTAGGTGGGATGAGGGTACAGCAAGCAGCTTCCAGCTCTGACCAGGACCTCCTTTCACGCTGGCAGGTCTCCAGAACCAAGGAGCAGCTTGAGGACCCCGATTCCCCACGTGCTATTCCATCAGCAGAACTACTGCCCCACTTTGCTCTTCGGGAGTGGACTGCCTGGTGGGATATCTCTGGGCGCAGAGCACTGCTGCTGCTGGCACACTGTGCTTGGCATCTCCACCACTGTGAGAGCACCAGCCACCCTTCTCAGGGGAGGGAACAGTAGCCAAAAATGCTCACCTCAACCTTCATATTCTTCTTTTTCCCCACAGGAGCATGGAGGGGTGTCTGCAGCACGAGGAGAGCAAACTGGCACTGGCAGCACCCTGCCAGCCCACCACACTCCCACGTGCACGACTTTTCTACCTTGCTTTCCCAGGTCATAAGCTGGTGTTTCTGCAAGCCCTCCTACAGCAAGGGGGGGCCTGAGCACAGTCTGGTTGTCCATACTCCTCTGGATTTGCTTTCCATCCTGATCTCAGCTGTGGCATCACCTGTTTCCTCTCCCACATCTGAAAAGACTAAAAATAACCCATTAAAAAATCACAATGACTCCTATCAGAAACAAAATAAATTGTTGTACTGCTGGAGCAGCTGTTCCCCTCTGCCTGAGAGCCCCAGCAACTGGAGATGTGTGATCCACCAGACTGAAATGAAAACCCTGAGAGGTGAGAAAAGGAGCTGCTGTGAAACTATGTCACCGAGGAAAGGATATGATGGCAGGTCACAGAGACATCTCTCTGCACCTTGGCTAGGGTCTGGGGTGGCTGAGCTTTGAAATGATGTATGTCCTGGGGCTTCTAAACCTGCCCAGCTCCATCCTAGCTAGGTTTCAGACATAAGCCTCTGGCTTCCTAATTAAGGGGGAAGCCACGAGCAAGGCAGAGTCAGTCTCTTGGAAGAAGCTTCCCTCTTCTGCGGTTGTTTCTGTCAAAAGGAATGATTAAGATGACTATAAATGATATTAATGTTGTCCTTAAAAAGCCATAAGGAAATCTGCTGTAAGCCAGGTTGCTGTTCCCCTGGAATTCAGAAACGTGCCTGTTTGTTTCCCAAACAGCCATTTGCTGCAGACAAACAGAGAGCAAAAGGAAATACATGGTGCAGGATGGTGAAGGAAAGAGTGGGGGAGCTGGGAAATCCTACTGGAGTGGTGCAGCCAGGGGTCTCCTCCGGTGCCGGAGAGCGCCAGGCAGCAGCGTGTGACCCCTCAGATTTGGCATGGTTTGGGAGCTGGTGAGGTTCGTGAGAGTCGCAGCTAAATATTCAGCTTAGAAATTATTTTGTTCCCATATCGTATTAGCTGCATCTCCCTTCTGTCACTGCCATTTACAAGGATGTTGACACATAAACCGATGTTTGCTCTGGTGAGCTCATTTTCTCTCCCTCTCTTTTTCCCCCTCTGAAATCACGAGGGGTGAACTATTTGCAGAAACAATATATTTGATAAATATACTCCTTTTTCCCTTTTCACAAATTATCTGGGAACAGACATTGATATTTTGTTACTGTGTTCATTATCTAAAGTATTTGTCAAATTGTTCACCGTAACACTCCAACCCGCGCATCGCTTCCGAGCAGCCTGTCACAACTATCGCCAACAATTCGACTTGGTGACTTACTTCCTGGAGCTGAATCTTGAATAATTCTTCATATCATCTCCAAATCCCAAAGATGCTGTTAATTTGCTTGGCAGGAGCATGTTCTATTCCCAGCCAGGCATTGGGACGATGCTGTGCTAGGTGCTGCATGAATGCCAATGAAAAGAATTCTTATTGCAACCTGAGTTTAAGACTAGAAGCAGTTGGGTATCACCAGAAAAGCCCAAGCACAGAAAAAGTTGAGTATGATAGACACTGGTGTAGCATGTGAGCAGTCAAACAGCTGTCAAGTATTTTGTAGGCATCACAGCGAAGAAAAGTCTCTCTAAGCAGAGACTGGCCAAACAGTGAGGTATTTTACATAAATACCTGAATCCTTTCAGTTTATTCATTGATCTGATAGTAATGGTCCCCCATGTCATTTAAAGTTGATCAAGTTCTCCCCAGACCTCTCGGGCTAGCTGCACGAACAACTCTGGTATCAAAAAGTCTATCAAAACCAGCATTTGTAGAGATATTTGTGATCTCTGTTACTGTCTCTTGTAGCCACATTTCAGGGAGTAAAAAGAGATCACAAACACAAGCAGAGCACACGTAAGCACGTGTATTTTCTCAGCCTTTAGCTTAAAAGACAATTTCCTAAGCTAAATCAGGAAACATTCTCATTTGAACTGTCATTTTCCTGCCTGAAAAGGAAAGAGTCTGCATAAAGTGACAGAGAAAAGACTCCACATAGGAAGAATTTCCCCCCATAATTTTCCGCGAGGAGCTCGCAGCTCTTTAAAACTAATAATCACCATTTCAATATATAAAATCAAGCTTCAGCAGAATCAGGTCAGAGCATATCATATGTGACTGCTGGGATTATATAATGGGAAAGTTCTCATTGATTTTTATAAAGCGTTGGATCCCAGAGATTTTAAAATTAGGCACGGAAGCTGACCCAGTTTGGGTGGAAAAAGCTTACAGAATCCCATGGAAGAGCAGAGTCCAGGGAGAAGTCTCAGGAGGTACAGTTATTTTTAACCTTTCAGACCTGTGCGACAAAGAGTGAATTCTGAAAACTCTGGGCAGAAAAGAGGTATTTAGTTTCAAATTTTTAGAATCCTCTGCCCCCTCCCCTAGATCCTGACCCTGGTAGGAAACTCGTACAGCAAACTTTCTTTTCGGATTACGAAAAAAGATTCGGAGGAGTCTGAAGCTGTCAATTCACTCTTCCCTCCACAGGTGTGGAAGGCAAAAGTAAAACAGCTTCAATTCAACCAAGGGATGGAATATGTAAGGACAGAGTACCAAGACAGAAAGAGTTTCCAGTTCGGCTGGAATCAGGGAAGTTAAGCTTGTAAACGAACATGGCATTCACAAACTGGAGAAATAAAAAGATGTAATTAACATTTGAAAACTGCTCTAAAAAATGCTGCTGTTTTGTGGCAATTAAGTGAGCCTTGTTGGATGATTCAAACAAAATTTGATCTGGAAAAGTATTCTGTTGAAATTGTAATTCAATTTTCTTTCAACCTATGGCAGGTTTCTGCCTTCTTATAAATGTGATGGGACCATTAGTCGCCTGGATTTTATTACTTGTGCTGGACAGCATTTCAGCTACACCTTTGTTGATTTGCAGCGGAGTAATATTAAACAGGCATTTGTGTTTCAGATGAGGTGGGGAAGGGATGTTTGTACCTGAACTTAGGTATGTATTTTTAGCTGCCCCGAGGCCAACGGCATCTTGGCTTGTATCTAAAACAGTGTGGCCAGTAGGTCTAGGGAGGTGATTGTGCCCCTGTACTCGGCATTGGTGAGGCCACACCTCGAGTACTGTGTCCAGTTCTGGGCTCCTCACCACAAGAAGGACATGGAGGTCCTGGAGCGAGTCCAGAGAAGGGCAACCAGGCTGGGGAAGGGGCTGGAGGGCAAATCCTATGAGGAGCGGCTGAGGGAGCTGGGGCTGTTTAGCCTAGAGAAGAGGAGGCTGAGGGGAGACCTTATCACCACCTACAACTATCTGAAGGGAGGTTATAGAGAGGTAGGTGATGGTCTCTTCAGCCAGGTGACAGGTGATAGGACAAGGGGGAATGGCATGAAGCTGTGCCAGGGCAGGTTTAGATTGGATGTTAGAAAAAAAATTTTTACTGAAAGAGTTGTCAGGGCCTGGAACAGGCTGCCCAGGGAGGGGGTTGAGTCACCTTCCCTGGATGTGTTCAAAAAAAGGGTAGATGAGGTACTTAGGGATATGGTTTAATTTAGGATGAGAATGGTTGGACTTGATGATCTTAAAGGTCTTTTCCAACCTTGTGATTCTGTGATTCTGTGAGGTGGGAAGAGGACCAAGTACACATTATTTTGACAATCTAGTTGCAGAGCATTTGCCATTTATGGATTGCAATCCTCACCACCATTGCAGCCTCATTTTACAGTACAACAGGACCGGGCTAGGACTGTAACTGACTCCCTTTCCCCAATTGCTATGGAGGGAAAGGTAGGGAAATGCAACAGTAGATGAGGCAGAAGAAGGATGGATACCTTGGACCTTATTTCTAGAACCCCCTCTAAAACCCTGGGGATAAATGGGATGGGGAGCAGTCAGGGTGGCAGGGGAGTCCAAGCTGGTGCGTGACTTGTTGGTTTATGACTCCTGTGGCACCTGACACAGACACTTTTAGGTTGCCTTTTGTTACCCCTGTGAAAATCTTACAGCACAGGACTTTGGAGGAGCTCACGAATCTGGTGGCTATGGCCAGCAAGACATGGGAGAACATCTGGGGGCAGAGCTCACCCCTCCCTGATGCTCTGGTCTTGCTCCACACGGTGCTTTATGTGCGGGGATGCTCCCCAAGCGACCCCAGCGCATGGGGGCCCTGCGCAGACCCAGGGAGGGGGGTTTGCCAGCACAAACCGCAGGGTTAGAGCCCCAGCTGTTTGCTGCTGGCACTGGCTCAGCGACAGGCAGCTTTGGGCAACTGTGGCTGGGTTAGCTCCTGCTGCTGCTCTGCCCTATTCCCACCGATCATGGTGTCCCTCAGGTATGCCAGGACCACACAGCCAGGCACTGTGCTGGGAATGGTTCAGAGGAATTTACCTTGGGGCTTTCTAAAGAACAAGCTCCTTATTTTTCTGCTCAAGCCAGGTCAGATTCCTGACTGCATCCAAGTCTTGTTGGAAACACGAAGGCAATACTCTGAGGTACTGGCAGAGGGTGGCAGTGCCCTGAGCTGGTATTGTCAGTGAGGACACAGGCAGTGCCTCAGGTGGGAATCAGTGGCCTCACAGTCATACTCTGTTAACAGAGCTGAACGTTTCTTGTTCATTGCAAGCTGGCTTTGGTTGAGTCCCTATCCCCATTTTTGGTGGAAGAAAAATAATTCTAAGTCATAACAATTTTCCTAGCTCTTACAAACTTTTCTTTTAGTGTTGCCACCTTCACCCTAAAGCACGATGTGCAATCCTGTCCTGTCAATCCTCAGCCATCTGCCATCAGAGGGACAATGCAAAGCACCCAACAGTAGAAAGGAGCTCGGACAAACTTCATTCTAAGGCGAGAAAGAGTCAGATTTCATTGATCTACAACCTGACATTCAGTTCCTGCAAGTGAATAGAAAAAAGGCATTTATAACCTATTAAAAACCCAAGGATGGTTTTAGTCTTATCTTTTTCTTTTTCTTTTTTTTCCCCGTGTTGGAGAAATCAGTCTTTCAGAATAGCCTGGGAGTTGTGAATAAAGAACTTTGCTATGTTTATTTAGAGAACCTAACCCCTTGGAGCCAGCATTTTCACTAATGCATTTTACATTAGCGGGCTGCATCAGGAAATCCTGACTTTTGGTGCCAGGGGGGTAATTAATATCAGATCATGTTTGCAAAATGGTTGTGTTTATGTGGGAACGAGGACCAAGCTCTAACTGGCAGGATCTGAAGTACTCGACTTTGCTGTGGAGCTCCGACAAACCTGCTAGAGAGTGGGATGCTGAAATTAAAAGGACGAGGTCTTGATGGCTTAGTGGAGCTAGAGTGGCTGAGGAGTGCTGCAGGCTTTAGGATTCTGTTCAGAAGCCTTTGAGGGGAGCGTGAACTGCTTCTCTTAAAAATGTGAGGGGATTGCAGAGAACAGAAATGCTGAATTCCTGTGGCATCGGATGTTCCACAAGTGCCAAAGTATGTATGATATGGTCAGGGGTGTGTGTGTGTCCCCAGCATCTCACCACCCCCCTACGTCGCTCCCTGGTCTCTCTGCTCACTGCTTAGGAGACAGACACAGATGGTGCAAGGATATTTGTTCAGCACACCTCAGAAGCATTTGCTTTTGTGTACAGTCCAGCTAGCGTGGTCCAAAGCAGCAGGGTGAGTCAAGTAACTCTAAAAACCAGTTCCTGCTGAGCTCTGGGTCTTGCAGGGAGTCTGCTGTGCCACCCCAGCGCTCCTCACCCTTTGAAGTGCAGTTCCCCCTGCACTTGGCACCCAGCAACTCAGCTGAGCTGCTTCTTCCTCCAGAGAAAAGAGGAAGGACACTTCCCCTTCCTCCCTGCTCAAGTATGGGTGTCTGGGGAATGGGAACTCCCTTTGTGATGGTGATACAGCACAGGCAGTGTCTGCAGCTCCGGCCAGGACACCTTCAGCTCAGCTGGAGATGGTGGAAGGACATCCCGAGCATCATTAGGTTCTTAGAATCAACAAGATCATTTTCTGTGAATTGAAGAACAGCCTATTTTGTTCAGAACTTGGATTCTAAGCCACAGTTTCTCAGCACCAATTGGGAAAACTGTACTGATGCTTCACAAGGTTGAAAATCACTCAGGACCCCCTGAATCAACATCATGAATTTGTATAGGCAAAGTTTAAAATTAATGGATGTTTTCTTATGTTAAAAAGGAGCAATAATAGTACAACTGAACAGCAGCAACAGCTGATGGTCAAAATGAGAGTTTCAGCTGCTGGCTTCCCAGCATCCACTTCCATGGGATGTGGCAGCTGGTTCTCTGCAAGACCATTTATTTACACCCTCCCTATCAGATCCTTTGCTGGAAGTTCATGGCTCCCTCAGCGGTGGTGGGGATTAAAAGTAAAGGTGTAATCTATGTTAGAGCTAATATATGTTTTGTACTATAATGAGCCAATATACTGTTATGGATCTTGTGGTCAGCTCACCATGTTTGATAAATACGATCAATACGTGTTATTCCCCTCTGAGATCCATCCACCATCATCTCTCCAGACTCACCTTTTGCCAGGAGTCATCTGGGGATAATTATCCCCACCAAGAGCCTACCTCTAATGTGCCCATTGTCTTTTCTCCTGCCATAAATTGGTCTGATACAGGCACTGAAATAACAAATCTAGGCTGTATTGTTATTATTGCTGTTATTTTACTAGTTCCTTGATCCTAAAATAGGGGTAGCAAGCCAATCATTTGCTATAGCTAAAGTTAGATGTATCTAATGTACTGTTCCTCATCAGGTATTTGTGTATCAGGTTATTCCTACCCAAGTCTAGGAGCAATGTCTTGAATACTCCTCACTGTCTACAGTTTTTGTTCTCTGTGAAGTAAGGGACCACCTCTTCCTCTTCTACCAGTATCTCTGAATAGCTGTATTTCATTTTGTGGCTTGCTTTGATTTTATTTCAATGTGTTCCACTATTCTTTTAAGCTTAATCATAACAAAGAGAGCTTTCTGTGCTCCCCCTCTTTTGTTTGAAGGCACCAATGAGCTTTTGATCCTCCATGTTGAGATAATTCATACTTCTGCCCATAGTATGATTTCTTTAAGGACCTGCCAGGTCTCCTGAACTCCTTTATCATTAGACTTTTTCCCCCATGACATGTTTCCTCTTCATTCTCTGAGATTGCAGACATCTTTGTGGAAGTTTTCTGTTTGTTAGGCTTCTTGAGGAAAAGAGAACTTTTAACCAAATTTGATAATTTCTCTCAACTCTCAGAGAGATGTTTCAAGACATGCATTCCTAGGAGGGTCATGAAACAAGTCCAGCAGGAAAGAAAAGAACTTTGATAAATACCTCAGCTCAGCAAAGGCTCTTGTTAGAGCTCAAGTCGTTAGCCATCAGAGAATCCAAGTATAAATTTGTTCTTGATGCTACTATGCAAAAAATGGGCAACATTGGTTCTGCTGTTCAAAACATTACCTGCTTCTTTCTTCCCATCCTTTTCTGAGAGTAAACTCTTAGGACCTCATGATCTCCTCTTACTCAAGCTGCCTTTTAGCCCTGCCTACAGAGGTGATTCCTCTTCATTGGTGAGAATGAACCTTTTCCATTTGGCTCTTTTCTCCATGCCTTCTGCATCAAAACTCTCCTGGGAAACTGCCTGTATTCTGCTGCATCCCCTTCCCAAGAGGTGATCCAGGCAGACCTAATCTAAAGTCTATACTTAACCTTCTACCAGTGACAGTTACTTCCTCTTTCCATTTATTCTTGCTGTGGATGCTCAGTTGGTCAATCTTCCATACCTCACAGAAGATACTTTATTCACTGATGAAGTATATTCTCTCTTGTATGTGTTATCCTTCCTGGGAAAAGTTCTGTCTTAATGTTTAGGCCTTGAAAATAACTGAGTAGAACCATGTTTCTGTGATGCCAATGCAGTCATAATTTTGACCATACACTTAAGAGTATATTCCTGTACCCACTGAACTTATATACAGGCATCTGGAATTTTAAGTATATGGATTCACTACCCTCATTCTTGTCCCTCCCCTTATCTTATCAATTGACACCTGCTCCTATATCATTTTTGGTTCCTGACAGTGCCTAGGCACTGACATCTTTGACTGTGCATTGGGAGCTGCACAGACCTGCAGTACTGTGTCCAGCCTTGTCCCCCTTCCCAGAAAAGAAACTGATGAAATGGAGCAAATTGAGCAGAGGGCTACCAGGATGGAGCACTTGCCCTCTGAGAAGAAATTGTGGGAGCAAGGTTGTTCAGCTGAGATGAAACAGTTTTGGAGAGAGCCAAGCAGCCCCCAAGCACCTAAAGGGAGGTAGCAAGAAGACCAAGCCAAGTACTTCACAGCAGAGCATGGCTGGAGGACAAAAGACAACAGGCATGAGCTGAAACAAAAGAGGTTCAGACTTGCTAAAAGAAACTTCTTCACACAGAGGAAAGCCAGGCAGAGGAACATAGTGCACAGAGAGGTTGCTCAGTCTCCATCCTTGGAGGCGTTCAAGACCTGAATGGATGAAGACTTGAGCAACCTGATCTGATTTCAAAATTGACCCAGCTTTGAGCAGGAGGTTGGACTAGAGTCCTCCTTAGGTCCCTTCCAATGCCTATTACTTTATGAACTATTGCCTTCTGAGAATGCCATCAGCATCACTGTAAAGCACCAAGTTCTCCCCTCTCCCTCCTGCGTTGGCACTGGTGCTACAGACCCTCCCTCATCCTTGCAAGTGTCCTGGGCTACTTTGAGGAAGCCTTTATGTTTGTGGATGTTTGTAAGTCTCACCATCTCTTCCTCCTCCTAGCTACAGCCTCCTTTGACTCAAACATGAATTTTTTGCTTTTGAAGGCTCCAAAGCTCTCAGATGCATCAGTGTGGTGGATAAATGGACCCTTTACACCACAAATGCTTGTCTGCATCGCCTCTCATGACCCTATGCCACAGGCTGCTGGCACCAGAGCCCAGAGTGCACTTAGGGATCTACTCTCCTTAGATAGTCATTTATCTGGAGAAAATGGACTCCCAATCTCTCCTGCTCTCGAGATCTGGATGTGCAGATGGTATGGGAAAGGGGTGTCCCAGCCTGGGGCAGTGATGCCAGTCAGTACATCTGTAGAAATCTGTGAAGCCTCAGATGAAGCAGTGAACACTTGTTGTTGGTGTAGTCACAGGTGCCCACAGTGCCAGCAATTGCGTGCTCAGCACTGGGTGAGGCTCCACCTGACCTTATGGATTTTGTCAGAAGGCAGATTTTGCTGTCCTCCTTTGTAGTGGACTTTCCCACTCAAGTCATCGACCACTAAGCAACAGAAGCAAACCTCTTGGGCACCCTCTCTCTTACATGTACTGGTGCTTGGAAGGTGATGTGCTTTTTTAGAAACCAAGGGACCAGTTCCCTGCAGAGATCTCCACCCCAAACCCCTGCTTCTAAATGAGAAGTATGATGTAAATCCACTAATTCATAGCTGTCTTTTGGGCTCAGTCTCCTCACAGCAATGGAGAAGGTGGTGTCAAACACACATAGCACAGGATGAACTGACATCCATGTGGGCAGTTCCATAAATAATTGCTACCTGTTCTTTGTCACAGACATCTTCCAGTGTCTCCAACAGCAATTCTACCTTCAGAAAGAGTGGTTAGGCATTGGAACAGGATGCCCAGGGAGGTGGTGGAGTTGCCATCCCTTGGGGTGTTCAAGGAAAGGTTGGATGAGGTACTAAGGGACATGGTTTAGTTAGTAATATAGGTGGTAAGGGGATGGTTGGACTAGATGATCTCAGAGGTCTTTTCCAACCTTAATGGTTCTGTGATTTGCATCTTTGTCAGGCTTCAAGGTGAGTCTTGCCTGCCACCCTTCCAGACGACAGGCGTGGTCAAAAGGTGAGCTGTCATGGCTTACAAAACCAGAACCTATCAACACAGCCACACGGTGAGAGGATGAAACAGCAGCACAGGAGAGAGCTTCTCAATATTCACCTAAACTATACAATCTGTCTGCACTGGGGGTGGCATGACATGGGGCAACCTACAAGTTACTGAGTCATGGGACCAACGTCTTGCAAAGACACAAACACACACCAGCCACCACGACGCCCTGCAGCATGCTCAAACAGCTCAGTGGAAGCGTAGGCAGGTCAACAACAGGTGCTTTGGCCCACTAGTTCACTTCAAAAACCTGATAAAAATTGGATGTTCAGACACACTGGCAAGTGCTCATTCAAATGGTGATTAGCCATCAGCAATCACTTAAATAATAGGGCAGAGTGTCAAGAAAACTTAAGTCAGCAGGTCACCTCTATTGTGCTTGGCCCACAGACCTCAAATCTATCCCATTTTAAGCTCTAAATTTCTAAAGAGGCAAAAGAACTACTAAAGTAGTCAATTTATCTCCATGTTCCTTACTCCTGCCTCAGCAGGGTGGGTCTCACGTAAGGTCCCTGGGTTTCTGCTTTCCTTGCTTGCTGGCAGAGAGCACAAAACCACAAGGCCCACAGAACTAAGCTTCTGAAGTATCAATGCTGCCCTTACAGCAAGAGCACAGCCACAGCTGTAACAAGCACCCATGAACACCAGGCTCCAGCAGACGTGTGAGCATGCACACAACATACCTGTGAGTGGTTACAGATATCCTGGTACCCACCAAGCATCTATTTACAGTCCTAAAACCAATCACTTGCCATCAGCCAAAAACTTGGGGGGGATACAACAGAAACCTTCATGCCTGCCTCAGTTTTGCTATGTTCTTACCTTTCCTGAGCCTACATGGATCATCTGAAGCAGATTATAATCTGAAAGCAAGCATCAAGCTAGCAAATTCTTTGTCATACTAAAAAGGGGAGGCTCGCTGGGTTTAAGAAATTAAAAACTCTAGTGTTTTTAGGCAGAATCCTTTTTCCCCAATAGTAAGGTTCTAAATAAGGTATTTCATGATAGAAGGGAAACAATTCAGCCCAACTGGAAGCAGCCTTGGGAGCAAGCAGATAGATGCAGTTACCTAGGTACTCAAATAAGAGCTAGCTCTGAAATTATCTGTATCATTGCTGGGGAAAAAAAAAGGAAAACAACCCCAAAAAACCAACAAAAACAAACCAGAGAAAGAGGTACACAAATCATTAACCTTTGAGCCCGACACCATATCAACTTGGCAAAATACTATCTTAACAAGCAAGGCCATAATCCATATTTAGACAGAAACTCTTAGAGCTGTGGCACTTGTTTACGTTGTGGCCCGGTGGACAGGAAGCCAAAAGGCTCTGGGATGAGAAAAGCTATTACTGCCAAGACGTGAGGAAGACAGCTTGGTTCTTCACTCGATTTGAAGGTTGCTAAAACCCAGTCAGGAGACAGCACTGAGGTAAGCTCGTTCCATAAAAAGGAAACGTGCCTTTCCACCAAGCCTGCCCCAGCAAATGGCGTTTTGCTACAGAAGGATCTCTAATGGGCCTGTGTCAAGATGCCAGAACACTTCTGGCAACACCAACGGCAGCAGGTGATTAGAATTTATGCTGTGTAAAATTAACTTTTCGATTAAAGGAAAATTATGACCCGAAATGTGAAAGCATTTATGTGGCAATTCACCTACGCCGCTCATTTCAAAAGCACCAAAGCCAGGGCACGTAACGCAGCGCTCCGACGAGCTCACACACCAATGGCCCCGGCTGCTCCAGCAGCTCCCCTCCCAGCCACACAGCTCTTCCCCACCACAAGCCTGGGGTGTACTTACATGAAGCCAGATGTACCGAACTACACTGCTTAAGACAAAGACCGGTAAGGGACAATTAGGAAACCACTATAGAAAACCAGAAAGACTCCCCTGGTAAAATCATCGGGTCCCAGGTAGAGGAAGTGACACGTTCTGCTAGATTGGTCAAGAGTTTTTCTTGAAAAAATGGTGTCTTGGGAAGCTTGGCAGAACTGAGTGAAAGCACCCAGCATCTTGCAAGCATGAAACATAAGCATATCGCTATTCATACTACTTTGGCCATTTATTTCACCACAGTGGGGGAAAACAAAGTATTTTTGAACAGAGCATTGCCACCTCAGTTCAGATCTACATTTCAGCTTAACTTGCCCCCTCACCCCATAGCCTGCTGCTGGTAACATCTACTTCCAGGCTGTGCAGAGCCATGTTCTTTAAGTTGTGGGAAGAAGAAACCTAAGTATAATCCAAACATCCACTGTCAAGGCACCAACAGGATTACCTTCCAAACTCCAGCATGCTGCTTGTTACACGAAGCGTGTTTCACGTTCTTTCAAAATAAACTCTTCCATCCAATGTAACCGTTCTCATTCTCATGTATATAGATACACACCAGTCTGTTTTTTTTAATCTCACTAAGCCCCTGGTTTCAGTAATACCTCAAGGGTTGAGTTTGCAGTTGTGCACATTGTAAAACGCATTTCCTGCTATCGATCTTAAAGGTGCTGCCTTCAGTTTCCATCACGCTGTCCGTGTCGTTGCAGAGATGAGACTGTCATGAACCACTGGGTTACACACACCACGCTGCCTGCTGAAATAAAGAAACCCAAACACACTTGGGCTGCTCCTGACCACTCCTTACCTGAGATGTCTTTTTTCATTGGGATATGGGAAATACAAGGAGGAACATGGTTAATTCAGAGCCCTGATAAACAGCGATCAGCACCGGGGGAGCTGGAGAAGCGTTCCATGCCACTGGTTCCCCAGCCTTTCAAACCGTGGCTCCCTGTACGCACTGAACACAAGCTTTACTGTGCTGGCCACAGCACCTCTCAGCTGATTAACAACATTTGAATAAATTGGTATTATCCCACGCAGCACCTACGCTGTCATATTTGTAAACACCAGCCATGTGTTAAGTCCTGCCACTGCCCACTGCCCACTGCCTTTCCACCAAGTTTTAAGTCCTGCAGAATTAAGGCAGCCCCACGTCCACCTCACCCTGCTACCAGAACATGGATTATTTTCTCCAATTTATGTGGTGGTAATCAGTGGTCCCAATAGAGCTCTGGCATAATTATCAGTCTCCATATGTTTTTATATTTAGCATTTATACCTATTCTCCCATATACCTATTCTGATTTCCAGAGCTTCACAGTCCCCCTTCCTGCATGCTTTTTATGGCAGTGACTTCTCAGAGAGCTTAGGCTTCATGAATGTACAAATAACAATCAGTATCACTTCCATCAGACTGTGATATATATATTTATCTTTTTTAATAGTAATTATAGCAGATGAAGGGTCAGGTTTTGTGTCACCTCTTATTTTTTAAACAGATCATTTGGTACACTCAATTTTTTATTTTTTAATACAGGTATCTATGTACTTAGGAAGGTTTGGTCAGGTTCATTTCATAGGGTCTCACCCTTGCTTCTACTTCATGATAAAGCAACTGATGCTCAACCTAGGAAAACAGTGACAACTTAAACTTTTTCTGGGCTCCTGGCTGAATTCCACCTAGGTTTCCCAACATAACAATTTCTCTTTGTTTCATACTTTTGTCTCCTTTTTTGGAATCTAAAAATATTTGGTTTGTGGTTTTTTTTCCCCCCCCCCAATCACACTGAAGTGTTTTCAGCATCCTCTGTGATGAGAACTGTAGAAGCACAATGATATTTTTGCAATTAAGTCCTTGCTCCTCTTTAATCAGGAGTATTTTCTCAAAAAAAAAAACCCCAAACCCTCACTTTGAACATTTACAAGTAATTTTATATATAAAAACAAAAGCAGGACTCTTTGCACAAAGATGCGTTTATCCAGCTCTGAAAAGCAGCACATGTGCTTACCTATGTCACAACATTATATTCTCATGTATATATACACATGATTTTGGTTTTTTAATCTTACTTTTCATTCGAAACAGTGAGCCAGCTTCTCCCTTCTGTAAGTCATTTGGAGGAATAAAGGAAATGAAACTGTCCAAAAAGGAAGAGCAAAAGATGACATAAAAAAATCACAGCACTGTGATAACTAAGAGTCACTTCATTCATTAACTCTTCCTCTTTGAAGATCTGTTATTATTTCTGTTCACATATTGGATTTGCTACGTCAGTCCCCCTCTTAGGTCTTATTTTCCACATCCTGCATGTAAAATGCCAAATGTAACACCTTTTTTACTAGTTTGCTCTTGCTTGGATTTTATTTAAGAAAGAGTACTTACTAAAATGACCCTTGTATTTCACCCTGGTCCTGCCATGAATTCCTGCTTCTTTTTTGTTTAGGGAAAAACGGTTCTGTTTTCATGTATAATTTTAGCAGAAATATGTTTGTGAGGAGCTCTCTCTCCTCAAGTTGTTCTTCTGGCATAGTATCAGAGGAATAAGGTAATTTTTGTCACCACCAATTAAAAAGTTTTACGAAACAGGACCGTTATAAAACAATTAAACCTTGCAAATGCAGTAGTCTCTAGGAGGGAAACCCTGGAGGAAATTCTGCTTATTAAAATTGCAATTTTAGTTTCCATTAAAAAGGAGAATAAGACAACAGAAGATGGGCTGGCAAGACAAATTATTTCTTAATGTCAGTTGAGCTTATTTCAAATGAGATAACATATCTACACCAGGTTGGGTTCAACACACTTTTGCCTCCTCAACTCATTTATCTAATTCAGTCATCTTGATTATAGCCTCATGGACCTTCATTTTCAGAGGAAGAATTTCGTAACAAACAACCTACACAACACGCTGATTACTGAACAGTTAATTCTAATTAACTTGGCTATGGCAAGAGAATTTTGATAAAGTCCTAGAATGCAAATACAGTTTGGTTATTCTGGCCAAACTTCTGTAAAATAAAAACCCACAGCAGAGTCTCCAGATGAGACATCAGAGTGATAGGGATCTAATTTAAAGAAACAAATGAGAAAATTAAAATCACAAATAATTTATTCTTCCGTTAAAATTGATGGAGTAGAGTTTTAAATAGCAATGAAGTACACAGTGGTGGAAAATTGGCACAGAACCTACAAGCGTTTCATTCATAATAATGTTCCTCATGCCATAACTGTTCAAACCTTGATGTGTGTTTTCTATCAACTTTAAGAAAATTGTTTTCCCTTTAAAACTGATGAATAAATTTTAAATCTTGTCTTCCATGTATAATGTCACACATGTTATGAACACCAGCTGTTTTTCTGTTTAATCCCTCCCTAAATATGATCATCAAGTTAAAGAAAACATCATTATTTTACTCCTGGGCTAATTTTAAGTTTTGTCCTGTATAAAAGTCGCCAGGAATTCCTGAGTGCACATATTCTACACAACAGATTTTCCATGTATTTATCTGATATACAGTTAGTTGTAGGACAGTCTCAAACCCAATTTTTTGTGCACTGTGCTACTGATCAAGGTGCTGCCTCTATCTCACATGCAACACTATTAAGCATTAATGCAGTTCAAAACAAAATTTGGCATTTACCTCCCCAACAGGTTTTATATGTGATGTTATAAAAACATCCCTTGGTCTCATGTTAACCGATAAGAACAATGGACACACACAAAAAATGCTTCCTTTCTAAAGGTATTAACTCCCAGTTAGGAAAGTTTAGATAGGCTTTACAAAGTCTTCTAGGCTATTTTGATACATACAAATTATTCAACTAAAGGTTAAAATACACTTATACAATACAGTCCTGTCCTCCATATTCTTTTTCAAGTTCTTTGCATATTCAAGCCAAGTAAAATTAACACTTGTCATTTTGTTATTGCAATTATTAAGAGGGATTACAGCTTGCTTATGCAAAGCTGTGACAAAACACTTGAGAAATAAAACCCAAACGTTTATGCTGTTACCCAAAAAACATTGCAGAAAATTGTCAAACTATGTTAGAAACGATTTTTACAAAAATGCTTCACTCGGAAAAATTGGAAAGCTTAAAAAAATTAATCTTTGCACAAGACTCTATTATGCTGTCCTTAACTGTGTTCCCATTTAGATAACTGGGATTCTTATTCTTTGTACATGAACCTATCAGTGATGTATGATGCTCCCTACCTTTTTTCACTGTTACCTTTATTGTACACCGTTTCAAGACTTATACAATCAAGCACTTATCATGCCCCAACTCATTGTTAACAGTAGATTTCTTATCTGGCCCAGCGAGTAGTGTACTGTCTTGCATATTCACCACATGAAAAACATAATATACAAAATATTGCTGCTGTAAAAAGTGTGCATTTCCCCTTTACCCCTACAAAAAAAAATCTGTGGAAAAAATATTAAATTCCCATAACCTTCATAAACATACAAAGCTGTTTGCACCTTTCAGTCTGTAACAGTCTATTTGACATACAGTTCTCAACTCACTGCAAATCGTTATGTCATGTATTTTCTGTCCAATATTGCCATCTAGAGTAGAGATGTGAAATCAGTTTCTGAGAATCTACAGTCTTTCACAATTAACCCATAAAGACTGTATACCATAAAACAGCCACGAGATTTTTCCAAAAGCTAGATGGAATGGGAGGTTCTCATCTCAGGAAGATGTCCACAGTGCTGAGGAGACAATATGGCTGCTAACAGATAGTGCCTACCGGAATGTGAGTGCTTTTTCACTGCTGATAATTTCCATACTGACCCTAAAAAAAACAGATTCAAAATGCATTAATCAGACAAAGCATATTTTCCTGTATTAAAAGCTGAAATCAGAAGATCACAAAAAAAACCCCATCAATGTTAAAAGATGGAAGAAATAAATGCTAAACTGCTATGAGGAAGAAGTAGAGTTTCATCTCACTAAAAACTTTTGTGTTTTACTGCAAGACTAATGGTATGGATTTAAAGCCAGGAACCTAATTTGATCAGAAAAGTTTATCTGTGATTGCTGTGAAATTCACAGAACACCATCAAAAATAAGAGACAGGAATTACTTCCCACCTCAAATCTGAAAATTATTTCAGAAAGACAGTCACCTAAATGCAAAGTAATTTAGGAAACTAATCTGCTTCCAGAGATATGTAAACACATGCATGTATCAAGCATCAAAGAATGGTCTGATACATCTATCTCAAACCAAGGCACATGCCGGTGAACATAAAGAACTAGTCAACATGTCCTATGGTAATCAGTTACTCCACAGAACCACCACACAGAATTACTACCTGACTGATACTCTCTATTTCTATTGACAGCACATCATGTACTGCAGAGGAGGGCAGAGGTGAAAGCATCACCACTACACGCTCACCATGATCCTTCTCTACAGGGTTCAAGACTTGCAGAAACAAGTAGCAAACATTCTCCAAACTGCAGTCCCCCCACCATTTCATGTGAAGTACCATCATGATAAAGCAGCATTTTAAACTCCAGTTTTATGTTTCAACATCAGGTTTTTTTCCATTGTAATAACAGTCAGGAAGAAGAGTTTTGGAAAAGCTGCCAGACGAGAATTTAAGCAGTGCAATTCCTATGGGAATGGCTAGTATGAAAGAGTGGAGAGGTCCTCTATAATTGAGTTTCCCAGTGGAACTTATATTGCACAAACAGGAGGAGTGGAGCCTATCTACAGAGAGGGTTATCCACTTCTACTGTGAAACAAGCTGGAAGAAACTCAGCAGACTGAGATTAAGTTTCCTTGACCCTAACATTTGCCACAAGCAAAGCATTTTCCTGTAGCTTATTATCTGCAGGAGGAAGCTATTAGTTCCGTGCATAAGCATTTTGTTTAGCTGTTAATTAATTAGAAGGACTTGCATCTCTGAACTGCCACATTGTAAGAGTTCATTCCTCCTTCTTCATCTGTTCTACTTTCTGTAGAAAGGAAGCCAGGTTCTCCTTTAAAACTGTGGGCAGTGGTGGCTATTCGCACTTCCAAGGCAAAATTCCTCTTGAAAGTTCAAGTCCTATTGACACATTAGGGTTTTCTTTCAGCACTAGAACCCCAACCTGATCATAACATATACTTAGTTGCTCTCCATTTTATCTATGCAATGTAAAGTAATAGTGTATGTTTTAATGACATTTATGGATGCTTCACATTGCAAAGATTAGATTTTTTGCCATTTAGTACCTTCTACAGATGTAAAACACTTGCTTGATCCTGTAATTAGAACATGGTGTTTTACAGGAGGCCTTCCACTATGACTCCAGTCTAGAGTTTTGGTAATTCTTGTTTGTTTAAACTTATCTTAGTAGCGACAGGAAAGAAGCATTTGATTTTTCAGGTTACCTCTTTCCTATGTTCAGTGTTCCTTTACACTGCTCAGAGACAATCTGTGCAAAAATAAGCTCCACACACAGCTGCAGAGCAGAGGGACTTCAGTTGCACACCTGAAGGATCTTGAGGATTACTGTATTTGTGTTTGTGGAGAATCAATTCAACTTTTTTACTGCAAAGCAGTAACGAAGAATGATCCACCACTCCTTCATACTACCCATTCGCCATGAAGCTATGAAACAGATCACCTTTACTTTTAAGGTCCAAAAACATTGTCTGGAGTGCCTCACTTCGCCAAATTGCACTGAAACTTTGCAAACTCAAGAAAATGACTAACTGCACATCTGGATAAATGATTCTGGGTAACTCATCTGGAAATAAAATCCATGAGAATTGTATATACATACTTGAGAGACCACGTCAAGAAACTGATGTTATCAAATGAGCGTGCAGGAATCACAACTTTCTCACCAAATGAAAGAATACCTGGTCATATCCATAAGGCCTCTGCTGCGGTGGCTGTGGTGGCCCAGGCTGTGTGGGTCTGTATCCCCCATACTGCTGACCTTGTCCTTGTGGATAATTGGGATACTGAGGTCCCGGACCACTCTGGGAAGGGCCTGGAGAGCATTACAATGTAAACAAACAAAAAAAACCCCAACCAAAACAAAAAAAAAAGGAAAAAGATTGCTTAAGCTGTTAGGAAGAAGAGAACAATAAAAGCATTGAACTGTACAACTGAGCAGACCTGAGAAGTATCACTACTGCACAACTAGGTCTTTTCCTCCCTAAAAACATACCAGGGATCAGCAGTCCTCCTCTCACCCTGGAAAAGCAGCTTAGCTGGCAGTTCCTGTGGTCCAGCCACAGGAACACATACCTTCATTTATATATTCACTATTCTTTATTTATTACCAATGTGTGCAGTTTCACACACAAGGTCCTAAGACAGGAAGAAGGAGGCAAGAAATGACAAATCAAACACAAGTGCTTTCCAGGATTTAGGGAGGCACAGCTCTCCTCCTGCTGTATGCTGCTCCAGTTCCAGAACTTTACAATGCCAGGAGCAGCCAGATGATCAGCTGTGTTTAGTGTTTGGACCTTTCTGAAGAGAAGAGCAGCTCTGTGCTGCCAGAAAGTCAGTTCTCACACCACAGCAGGCAATCATAAACGGGATGTCAGGCTAGCAAGTTACAGGCATAAAATGTGAGATGTGACAACCAGTAAATGCTATTGTGGGATGGAAAAAAGCACCCTCTAACTCCATACTCCTCTGGTCATCTTAGCTTTCCAGGAAAAGGATAAGGAAAAAAAAAAAAGAACCAATTTTGGCTCCAGTCTTTTTATTTTTTTGCTGTAAGAGGAAGCAGTTCTTTTGTCAATGCAAACTTTTTCAGTTACTATTCACAAGGTCTCAGCCTGTCTAGTGTTGGAAGCTCCATGTTACTGCCATCAAGTGTTTGTTCCAAACAAAATAAACTTCAACCCTTCCTACCTTGGGAGAGAAGGTGTACTGTGTATTTCAGTGACACCCCATATGGATCTTTTGCAGTGGATCCAAATTAACATTTTCAATACCATCCCTTAAAACTGGGCAGTCAGGAAGAGCTGCAACTGAGTGCTTTGTTTTGAACAAGCCAAACTGTTTTTCCCCTCAGATGTGTTTTAGCAATAGTGTGATGCAGTGCTAGAGGGCACTGATGCAGTTTTAGCTACAAGCACTGGACATTAAGATGACCTCAGCTGGTAACTCTTCCAATAATTCTGGAACTAAAAGTCAAAAAGATGATGACCTGGAGAAAAGCTCCATAAGCTTATTATCATTCTCCTCAGGCCTTGGATCACGTGGAATTATGCAGTTTCAGCTTTCTACACTGGAACAAAAACCTGAAAGATTGATAATAATGACTGGGATGCTGATCTATTTTTTGCAAATTAGAAAGCAATTAAATATTAAATGGAGCAAGGATACTACATCCTAAAAACCATGGCGTTCATCTGACAAATGAAACTTGGTTTTATTTATTCATGGCAATTCTTTATAATTGAATTCTAAATATTCAGTAATAGATTTTATAATGTAAAAGTGAAACTTCAGCATCTAGTTCTGCTAAAAACCAGAAACTGAGCAGCATGCTATTTGGGTTTACAAACTGCAGCAGCTAGGTTACTGCAACAGATTTCTTCATCCCTTTCCTCTGGTACTACTTAACCTAAATTTTCAGAGTGAGTCAGATTTTACTTTTTTTTACTTACAACATTTAGAGGAGTGAACGATACGGGACTTCCATTCCCAGCTTCACTCTGGTTTCGTGTCACGTTTTGCAGAATCTAAGCAGGCCTGTATTATTTTAGAACTATCAACTCATCCATAACCTCCACAAGGACGAAACTTGCTAGAGCTCAGTGGGTTGTCTTGAACCTTAACTGCATCTCAACAAAACTGGATTTAGTGCCAATCTGTCACTTGTCTAGAAGGCAAACAAGTCAGCCATTCGCTCCCGCACGCACCACGGCGTCTCAAGTTTTAGCATTTAAACCTGCAATGTAGTTAAAGGTAAAATATACAGAATTGGATTTCAGAGATCCCTTCTTTTGAAATAAATATGTACAGCTTTACAATATGCTTAAGTAGTCTTTCAGGTTTGGTTTTTTAAGAAGTTTTTTCAGTTTTTCAAGCTTTCAGAAGTAGTGCACAAAAACTACATACTACTACTTCAAGTTTCCTGTTTGGGAAGTTTTACTTGAACCCAAGGACTGCGTTATCTCACTTGTGGCGGAGGATTTCTCACTCCCGCCATACATCAGGCAGCTCACACTACTAGTGCAAACTGAGACACAAATTCTGAAAGGCTGCACTGGCAATACTTCTGTTTCCTTACTGATCACTACAAGAATTTTAGAAGAATAATTAATGTATGTTGGATTTAATTTTAGGCTTTTTAAAGACGTTGTTCTAAATGGTAAATCCAGGGATGAAGGGCTGCAAAGGGCGCTCTGCCATCTTTCTACCCTCTTGAACCTGTTTTTACCTACAGAGGACAGAAAAGCGCAGGGTCTTTCCTAATTACAGACATCTTATCATGTTTTCTAGCCACCCTCCTTTTTTGTGCTACCACACTGTACTAGACTGACAACAAGATCTACTTCCCAGAAGATGCTGCCTTCTATGCCTTGTTGTTTTGGCCCAGGGAAATTGAGGGCATACAGCTTTTTTGCACAAGCATGGCCTTTCAACTCAGCAAAACAGGGATGGAATAACATCTGAGGATCTCCCTTGATCTTTTCTGTGATTGCTGTCTGCGTCTTCAGGTTCTTACCATAACCCTGCTGTTGTCCTGGATAGCCTTGTTGGCCTGGATATTGCTGCTGCTGTGGTGGATAACCCTGCTGTTGGGGTGGTCCTTGATACGCCTCTTGCTGCTGACCATATTGCGAGTTTCCTGTAAGATGATTGCAAGAAAGCAAAAACTTGTAAAGATACCTACTTATTTTGAGGTGGGATTTTTTTTTCCTTCTAAGATGCACAGCCAACAACACAAGAACAAAATGAAAATATAATATTGATTTCAAAAAAACTGAACGAAACAAAGAAAACTCAAACCAAACAGAAGGAATTCGGCCAGACAAACTGCAGTTAAAGCCAATTTTGCAAAGTTGAACTGCAGCGTTTTCAGCATCTCTGCCAAACGAACATTACATTTACTGGAACATCACAGTCATAAGATCATGACTATGCTAAATAAAAAAAATAAAAAAGAGACAAAATTAAGGACAGCTACAAGAGCACAGACTAGCTACACAAAATCAGCAAGCTGTTTCCTAATGCCACTATAATTATACAAAATATATACACACACAAAAAGAGATAACTGAACCAACAAATTCACGTTTAAATAAAAACTTTCATTGAGGTAAAAAAAAAGTCTCTAGAGTGTTTTAGTCATTTTACTGTTGTTAGAAATGGCAAATTTTGGTTATGTATTTTAGGTGTTTGTAAGAAATTATTCTGAAGGCTTCAAGTTCCCTGCAATTTTCAAGACAGCCAGCAACTAGTATTCTACAAGAGCTTTGCACGGGTTTAAGTGGTGTTGTGCAGTAACTGTTGTTCCCGTTGCAGGTGGGGGAGGAAAGGGAATGTATGTGCGTATGTGTGTGAAGGTATATAGATACCTCCTTCGTAGTAATGTTGTGAGGAATCCTCATAAGGCCTATCGTAGCCTTGTTCAGGATACGACGGTTGCTGATAACCGTAATCATTATGACCTACATCAATTCGACAAGAGACAGGAAGAAACGTTAATGGCCTCTGAGTGAAAACCCTAAAAGTATTTCATTTCTCAGAAAAATGAAAAAATAAAAATTTCAACTGGATATACATGAAAAAGAATTTTCAATTGTATTAGCCAAAGACTTATTAATATGATTTCCTTTCATATTGAATTAACATGACAGGAAAAAAAAAAAAAAAAGGCTTAATGCAGTAGTTTTAGCAACATCACAGCAAGGGATGGTCTTAACCTTCTGATAATCCTTGTTGGGGGGGTAAGGGAGAAGAAAAAAAAAAAGTACTTCATCTTTCACTCAAAAAATGAAAGCATTTAGGCCTTTCACATGTAAATAACCTGAATTAAATTAGAATGAACAAAGAAAGCAATTATCATACTTTGTCTAACACCTGTTCTGCTGATCTCCAATTCAAAAGCATATGCTAAAAGCAGTGTGAAATATAACAAATAAAGCTCAATGAAGTAATGAACCACAGTCTACATTAAATTTTGCTTTTAAGTGACAGAAAAAAAATAACATTCTCAATGTTTTCCCTACAAACAGAATTCCTACAAATCTTAAAAAAAACTTAACTTACATTCCAGCCCTGAATAGGACTGTTACAAACAAACCTTCCTTTTCAGAGACTACAGGCATCTCTGATTAAGAAACCAATATACACAGTGAGCGCCCCACCTGTTGTTTTCAGAACAAATATATTTTGTCTTACAGATGACCAAAATACATGTTACTGATAACCTGGTCAAGAAAACAAGCCAAAGTTCTGTTTATATTTCAAATCAATTTATACAAATTATGTAAAAACTTGAAATAAATTTTAGGAATAAGAATAGGGAAAGGAGAAAGCTGCTCTGAAACAAAGCGGTGTTTGTAATTAGTTCTGCAACCATGTCATTGACTGAATCTAGTATAAATACATAACCATTAGAACAAGCCTTATAATACAGTCTTCCTTACGTTCTATAGAAGAGAAATAATGACGGAATGATAAAGAATGAATCTTTAGAAGGGACAGGTCTTAGAGAAGCAATCTGTGCTGCCACAGAGCTGCTGGCAGTAACATTTAATTGCCCATACTACAGTAAATTGCCTGTAAATGAAAGCTTAATAATTATGAGTTAACTCGAACTGTAAAATAACTGCACACGTATCTCCAAAAATAACACAGGTAAACTTAAATAGACGTGGCTTGATGCATGTTAAGAGAAATTTAAATTCAAAACAACTTCTATCCTTTTGATTTGCAATGAATAGTTGCTTTGGCAATTACACAGCTTTGCTCTGCATATGTTCTTAAAACTTTAACAACTATACTGCATTCCTTGAGCTTCGTAAGGAACCGTTAAGCTGCACACAGGGTTATTATCGCAGCAGCCCCAAGTCAGCATCTCTGTTCTCCCACTCTCAGCACAGCCTGAGAACAGGTGAACTGCAACTTATTCTAACTCGTAACACAATCCAACAGCCTTCAGCACTCTAAATTCCAAGAGGCAAGAGGACAGATTTATGAAATTCAAAGTTTCCAGTCTTGTCTTAAAAGCACTGGAGGGACTTCTAAAGAGGATTCACAATTAAGAGTCTCCTTAGGGCAGGGGCCATTTTATTCTTTTGTAAAAATTAAACTAGTGGCCCATACCATAGCAGCTATAACAGATTGGCACAACTCACATGAAAACTAAATACTTTAAAAAATTCAAATATTTACAGAAAAACCACATCTTTATAGCAAGTTTTTCAACAGCAGTAATTCTACCTCAGTAAGATATTTAATAAAAGGTTTTCGCCCCCTCTCATGTATAATCAAGTTATGACTGTTTTAATTCACCTCAATTATACTAGGTATGCCAAGGAACTCTCCATACCTTTAGTTTTAAGCCAATGACAACTTCATTTTGAAATACTAGAACTGTTGTCAACAGTCTGACATGGGAGTATTACAAATTACATGCTTTGGGTAAGTTACAAAACTAAGTAGTCACAGTAACTTTAACTGTAGTAACAATTATTAATTTGATGAGGTATGACATCCAATTACTATTCTTGCCTCATTCCCTAATTTTGGGCATACGACTACATTAGTATCGGGCAGGTATAGAAAATGGGAAAATTAACATTTATGAGAGATTACCATCAGGGTAATATTGCTGGTTCATGCCTTCTGGAGGACCTTGTCCACCATGACTGTATTGGTCCCCATAATAGTCTTCCTGGCCTGAGTACTGCTGTGGTGGGCCTGAAAAACCACAACCAGTCAATACGTAAATAACTTGTTTTCTCTGTTATAAAGCCTGCTAATTTCCAATTTTAGTATGAGAAATATTTCTCAAATGTACTCCCCACCCATATTGTTGCATTTCAGACAACATATGTAATCTGGTTAACTTAAAAAAAGTATCTGTATATATACACACACACAGAGTTGTTTGGCTGCACTAGATTGAGCGCATATACATCAAACTTCAGTTCTGAGCTCATTTGAGGAGCATATGCATACAGACTAAGGTATCAAAAATAAAGTTATTCCTTTTCTAAAAGGACTGGGAAGAAAAAAAAAAGCACCAAGAGAAGCAAGATCGTGGAACACTGTTCCTTTTTTTTTTGCAATTCAGCAAATTCAGAACCAAGCAGGTACTCTGTTCCTTTTCTGTACCTATCATTTAAATATTGAAACAGAAATCTGCATCAGTGTATCTGAGATACATATTTTTAGGTACTTTTTGTCAGAAAGAACTGAAAAAAAAAAGATAAAAAAGAAATGCTTGTCTTCATATTTCATGGTGATGCCAGAAATCTGATGCTGTAAGAACCACCCTTAAAAGGGTAACAAAAAGAGTCCGCAAACAAAGTCTGTGACACCCAGAGCTTTGATTAAATTTTGGTCTGAGCAAGAAAGCGATGTAAAATCGTTTTTAAAGATGGTTATACAAATTCAATGTAAAAACAATGAAGTGAAGTCCTACCTTGCTGCGGTGGCCTGTATGGAGGAATCTGCCTCTGACCCATCATGTGATTTCCTTGGTTGACTTGGCCCATCATTCCCATAGGCGGCTGCTGCCCCTGGTAATGCTGGCCACCCGCTTGCGGCATGTTGTATTGCTGGGAGGGAGGCTGCTGGTGCATCATTGGACCTGTATGAGGAAAAGCACAATTTGTCATTCAATCTTTCAAGAAGAATTAACACCGAAAACTCAACCTTTAAAAATGGAGCAAGAAAAGGCTCTGTGTCTCTGGTGCTCTCCTAAGGTTTCATTGTTTCTGGACCCATGCAAATGCAGGCAATCAATTCAGGAACCAAATTACAGAATAGAACTCAGCCTAAATAACGATGCTTTCTACATGATTCTTCTTCAAGCTACACTGGCACTAGTTCACTCATGCATAAAGGTAACTGACACACTTCTACCATTCTTTGTTCATTTTAAAAAGCATCTGCAAAGAAAACCTGATGGTGAAATCTTGACAAGGCACAGAAAAATTATTTAACATTGTGAGCTCCTTGGGGCGTAGTTTCAATACACGTCACTGTTGTTATAGTCCATCAAAGAGCCACTTAGCTGTTATCTCAAAATAAACAATTTTATTTAGCCCATAGAGACAAACCACTCACACCAGTGAGTCAGGCTACCATGCAACAGACAGTATGTGGAAAGGCCCACGGGAATAGAAGCCCTGCCCACCACTGAACAGTCCCAAGCAGTCTGGAAAAAAAGTCTTCTTTCATACCAAGCCGCAGCAAGTTTCTACGAGTCAGAGGAAGAAACCACAGAGAGATCAAGTCCTGGCTGTTCTTTATCAACTAAGAAAATCTAGTAAAGGCTGAACTTGTAAAAATGCAAACTTCAGCAACGAAAACAGACAGCTAAAGAGCACCCTACTGACACCATACAGCAATGAAAGTGATCATTATGCCATTTCGTTATATGGGATTACAGGTTCAGTTGATAGAAGTCTTAACACAGAACAGCTTCCTGACTTCCTCTGTCATACCGCTTCAGAAAAAGAGTTATTCCACTCTTAAAAAGAGGAAAGAGTTGTGACAGGGAGCTAAACTTCTTAAGCAGTCTATTTTTATAATACATACATTCAAATTACTAACACATATTGCACACTTTGTAATGGTAAACACAATGCTTTTTATACCTTTTAAAAATGTGTTTTATAGAACTATGAAGACAACAAGTCTCAATAAAAATAACCCAACCATCAAGCTAGCACAGCCACTCCTTAGCCCATCCAAGTAGAAAAAGGAAGCTGTCATCTAGTTTTATAGATGTTTCCAGACTTTCTCATTGCATTTAATATTTTTAAATAACTAGCTGCTGGAGCACAAGCAGAAGGTCCAACATAGAAGCAGCAGTACTGGAAAATTACCTAGATACAGTCGATGCTGAAAATGGATTTGTATAAGGCAAGGAATAAAAAGTCACTTAGATCCTGCCTATGTGGGGTTATGAGAGAAAGTTAAGCCAAATTAATTAATGGTATGAATTCAAAGTGCGTTAGTTAAATCCCATTAAACCCCTGTGTGGAATCTCTCGGTGAGAAGTAAAGTGGCCTTAGCTCTGTTAAGCTTCACTTTTCTCTGAAGATAAATATTGGCCATTCCTAAAATGATCCAGTTATGATTCAATCCTTCGGCATGGCAACGTCTGTGTTCCAATTTTGAAATAAAAAAGGTTTAAATTGAGATACTGTAATTATTTTACACTTAGAAAAACTATATTTCATTTTTTGATCTCCTGAATGAGTAGGTAATTTAGATCATTCTGTTTCACTGCTTCTCTGTTTGGAGGTGCTGAGAAACCATTAGGCAGCCTTGAAAAAAAAACCAAAACAAACTTGTTGCCATAATATTCCTAGATCTCAAGAAAGCTTGTTAATTAACAATATTAATATTAGTCACAATACAATGTGATAAAATGTGTTGGGTCCCCATGGTGCAATGGAGATGTTTTCTGTTTGCTTTTTAAATTAGAACTTCATTAACGCTTTGTAGAGCCACAATGAGAATTCACTACCCTGTATCAGACTGTGTATTGTGTTAATAACAGAGTGCCTGGCTTCCTTCCAGTTCAGTTCACATCTCTCTCATTAAGAAGAACCATGGTCTCTATCATCTCAGGAAACACAACCATTTATATGGCAGCTTTGAGGGGTGAAGGAACTTTGAATTTTTCTTCTGAAAAATTAAGCCTACAATAAAGCTACATTTATTCATCACATTAACACTTAACATAATGTAAGGCTAAATTAGAAAACCCCTTCACAAAAGTTAAAGACAAAAACTTAAGGCCATTAGGCTCATGATCTAGGATCTTCTAATATCTGTAGCACATATTTTCTACGGGCCACTTGAAATACAGCTCTTGAATCTCCAATCAGGTCATAATAAACTATGCTCAGTGAATGTCACAATCTATTCCAGATGAAGATAAGACTGCACACAAAACTCCGTGCTGCAAGAGAATGCTCACTGCTTCCAAGAACTCTCCTTAGAAACTCTTTTGCTGAATTTCTAGTACTCTTTATTCCAGAGAAGGTAAATTATCTGATTTGTACAGACTCCAAATAAGTCCAAGAAGATACTGTACAGGACTATCCCTGTAAATGTGTGACCGCACAAGCAGACTATTGTCTTTCCAAGAAACCGCTTTAACTTTGTCAGTACAGAAAAAAAATGTTTCTATATACTCTGAAGGCAGCATTCATATGTCAATGTACTTAGAAGCATTCCTAGGAAAAAAGCCTGAAGAAAAAGACACTAAGAAGTAACACCATAGGTCCTGCAAGGAGCGCAGGCAATTTTGTAGCTTGTCATTTGTCAGTAGTTGTTCAACAGGCATTTGAAAAACACAGTGTAGATCCAAATCAGTCTTACGGAGAAAGTGAACGTATAAAGGAGGGTGAAACAGAACTGCCTATTCAACTCAATTAAAAATAGCCTACATGAGCAAGAATACACAACATTTTCTTCAACTGCTCATTTCAAAGTCATCTAGACATACTAAAAAAAACCCCAAAAACCCAAACCTGTCCACCTGTCCCTGCTCCAGCCAGTGGACTCACACATAGGGAAGAAAGAGGATTTAAGGAAAAATGGGCTGATACCCAATCTTCTTGTAAGGGCAGTGACCCAGTGGCAGTCTCCTGACAGAAGTGATTTAGGAATCAGACATGTAAGATCAGTAGAGAGAAAAAGAATTGTGAACTAGAAGTGGGTCCCAGATAAACCTAACATACATGAGACCAAAGCGCACCAAGGATGAAACAATGCAGAAAGCTAAGTTTTAAAACGTCTCATTGGCTTTGTCCCTTCTGCTGAAACTCAGATAACAGTGCCAAATGCTCTAAGAGGACAGGAGTAATTACTGACACAAAGAAAACTTTTGAAGCAGCAAAGAAGTGAGGAACCACACTCACTAATGAACTGACAGCTCTGCTGTTCTGCTTTAAAAACTGTGGGAGCAACTGGGAGTAGCCAAAAAGCAGCAGTGCATCTAGTGTTTCTTCAGTCTTCAAAAATATGTTGGATTTGTTGCCAAGAAGAGGTCTCCTCTTTAGCATTTAACAATGTACACTTGTGATGGTTCAGCCCCAACCAGTGGCTGAGCACCACAAGTCACTCCCAGAGCACAAACATACAAAGCTTCCCTGGGTTGGGACAAGGGCAGTTTACTGACAAAAGCACAGTGAAAGGGGAACAGTAACAGCCAATTACACTCATACCCGGTGATAACACAGAGTTACCTTAGTGACCAGACAATTACAAGATCTAAGCACCAACCCTACACCTGGTAGCACTTGGACTGCTCTGGAGGCACCCAGGAATGTCCCTTCCCAACCAGCCCATTTTATTGGGGAGTGGTGTCAGGTGGTGTGGAAACGGCCCTGGCTAACTCAGCTCACCTGGGCTGGCTGCTTGAGGAGGTTAACTCTGGCCTGGCCAGAACCAGGACAACATTCATATTGATAAAGCAATCAGATATCCACATTCAGAGTATCAGCAAAGTACATAAATCTCATCATTGCATCCAGTGTTACAGAAATAACAAGTTACAGACCCAGTAATGCAGCAGCCCTCAACAAAATTTTTTTAAAAGAATGAAATAAACCCCAAAGGAAAGAGTTTTAAACATACGTGATGGTGACAACTCCTGCAAGAGCTAGCTTAGAAACTCTACTGTAGAATAAATTTAACTTTCAATTTTCTCAAGATTCTTGATGAAAGCTACAATTCAGATGTGCTTAGCCAAATGAATCAAAATCTTAAAGGTGTTCATAATATGAGGGGCGGCTGAAACATTAATCACAAAAGACTTAGAGGATACACAGCTTTTTGCCACCTTGATGTACAATTGAGGCCATAAATTAAAGGTAGTAGAAACTTGTCTTGCTTTTTCCACCAAATTGTCCTCTCCAACTGAACCGTAATTTCAGGTGTCATTTCAGGAAAAAAAAAAACCAACCCACCTAAGTCATACAAAAAAAATCCTTAGTTGCCAACATTGCCTTTCATGTCTTACACTAGAGAAGAAAGGTGAAAAACCAAGAACTGTAAGCACCTGTTTATGTCTTTAGGGGGGGTTTCAAGATAGAAATGTAGTGTCTTCTACAGCTAGACATCCTACAAATCCAGCTACAGCATGAGAATGTGGCACTACAGAATCTGGAGGCAATTTTATTCTTCTTTAATAGGTTAGATGTGCAAAAACCTGGGACTGCCCTGCTTTGTTGTAGTGGGTGGACTCCGGCCAGGCACCCAGCAAAGCTGCTCTGTCACAACCCTCCTCAACAGGACTGGGCAGAGAAAGTGTAACAAAAGGCTCGTGGGTTCAGATAAGGACAGGGAGAGATCATTCAGCAACTTCCACAATGAGCAGAAATCTTGACTTTGGTAATAAAATAATTCTTCCCATCAAATCAGAGAATGAGACACAAAAAACCCTTTCTTCCTGGCTCAACTTCATTCCCAAATTCTCCACCTCTCAAGCAGCACAGGGAATGCAGGCTGGGGACGGTTCATTGCACACTGTCCCTGCTGCTCCTTTCTCTTCAGGGGAGGACACCTCATACTCTTCCCTGATACAGCATGGGATTCATCTCACAGGAGACAGTCCGCTACAAACTTGTCCAAGTTGGGTTTGCAGCTGTTCACCAACTGTTCCAGTATGGGTTCTTTCCATGGGATGCAGACCTTTGGGAACAGACTGCTCCAGCATGGGTCCCCCCTGAGTCCTGCCAGCAAACCTGCTCCAGCCTGGGCTCTATCTGTGGGGCCACAGGTCCTGTAGGAGCCTGCTCCAGCACAGGCTTCCCACAGGGTCACAGCCTCCTTCAGGTGCCTCCACCTGTTCCAGCATGCTCCACAAGCTGCAGGTGCGTTATCTGCTCCACCATCAACCTCCATAAGCTGCAGGAGACAGCCTGCCTCACCACAGTCTTCTCCATAGGTTACAGGGGAATCTCTGCTCTGGCACCTGGAACACCTCCTTCCCCACCCTCTGCACTAACCTTGGTGTCTGCAGAATTACTCCTCTCACATTTTCACTTCTTTCTCCAACTACAGGTGCTGTTTCACAGCAACATTTCACCCTTCCAAACAATGTTACCCTCAGAGAAGCTACCACCCTCACTGTTGGGTTCAACCTTGGCCAGCAGCAGGTCTGTCTTGAAGCTGGCTGGCACCGGCTCTGCTGGACATGGGAGAAGCTTCTAGCACCTTCTCAGAAAAGTCACCCCCATTACCAAAATTTTGCCAAACACACACATTTGTCCCATGACTTCATGGCCACCATAAGCAGCTGAGGTACTGAAACAGTGCCTGCTTTCACATGAATGAACAGGTGGCAAGACATTGACAAAGTCCTCAAACTCAGAAGTCATTTCATCCCGATCTGTCATTTCCCAAATATGTGTATATTTCATATAACACTGGAAGTTCTTAGCTTTAGGTTCCCTTATGTGTACAACAAAAGAGCAAGAATTTTGCACCTGCCTCATCTCTGCTGTCTCCATGATTGTTCCATATCTGCTTGTAATAGGAGTTCTGAAACTTTAATGGGTATTTTTTGCAAGTTCATATAAACTGTCAAACAAATTCAGCACCAGATTTGACAAATGGTCTTCTGCAAATTATGTATCAACATGATATTCCCATGTAAAGTTCACCTGTTAGAAGTAAACTAGTTCCCCTCCCTCACCCCAAGCAACTTAAAATGCTCATTCAAAACAGACTGGTGAGTTTGTAACTTTGCTTCAAGTTTTTCTGGCAAGGGAATGGAATCCTAGCAAAAGGATCAGAGAAGCAAAGTATCTGAGATGGCCAAGACAATTTCTTGGTCCTTACTTTTAAAGTATCTGAATTCTACTGTTTATCATTATTCTCTGTCCTCAAAAAGATCAGTTTGATATAAATAAGGCAAATTTCCATGTAAGTTTCAGGTTCCAGAAAATCATGCTAACACCTCCCCTCTGAGCAGTCAAAAATCAGTAAGGCTTTCCATACAAAAGCAGCATGCCCATGAGAAAGGGGAAGTTTCTTCCTCATTCACTCAGCTCTGGCTGCTTCCTAGCCTTTCCAAAAAAAGGCTGGCAACATTCTTTGTGGATACCCCAGGCTACAGTAGCTAAGACCTTATTTTGAAGAATACTTAGCATTGTATTTAGCTAGAGCTGCTATAAACTGACAGATATAGTCAGTTCTCTCATCCTCCATACAGGTCACCCCTTTGTAAGAAACAACGCATGCTTAGAGGTTCACAGATGCTTACTGACAATACTGAGGTTCAGAAAATTTTGCTTGGTTCTGAATAGCAGCACATGCTACTAAATAAAATCTCTATGTCACAATCTGTGATTCCCTTTTTAACTGCATCTCAGTGCATTTCGTAGCAGCTCATTCTTGTTTCCTTACTTAGATGAGAAGCCTTGACCAAAGCTCTGTGCTTGCCAAGACCCTCTGCCCAGCCAGGCTGGATCCTGGCTACCTGTCTAAATCATAGAATGCTTTGGGTTGGAAGGGACCTCAGATCATCTAGTTCCAGCACCCCTGCCATGAGCAGGGACACCCTTCTCTAGACCAGGTTGGCTAAAGCTTCATCTCATCTGGCCTTGAAAACTTGCAGGGATGGGGTTTCCACAGCCTCTCTGGGCAACCTGTGCCAAGCCCTCACCTCCCTCTTTTTCTTTCATCTAAACCTGCCCTCTTTCAGCTTGAGGCCGTTGCCCCTTGTTCTTTCACTACACTCCCTGATGAACAGTCCCTCTCCCACTTTCCTGTATGACCCCATTAAGTATTGGTAGGCCATAATTAGGTGTCCCCAGAGCCTTCTCTTCTCCAGGCTGTCCTGGAGTCACAAAAAAAGCAAAAGGTCTAATTTGTCACCAAATCTCGATACAAATGCAACAAGTAAGAGTAGAAAATGGAGGAAATTACTAAAGCATGATTAGGATTATTCTTAGGACAAAAACCTTAGCTATCAATACAAAACAAACACACACATCTTCAGACTTAAAGACTTCTTCCCCCACCCAGATATTTGAAATTTTACTCATCTGGGACAACGTTTTCATTGAAATAGAAAACAGCACTTTGCTGACATGACAGACAGACAGACAAATTTCAAAACCTTCCTCCACAGCAAGGGACACCTACACTCCTGCATTTACATACAAAGTGCTCCATGTACTATGGTGTTTGTGAGACACCGAAGGAATGTAATCTTTCACCCCACTGCCAGAAACAGTTCTCCCTTCTAGGAAACTCCTGCGGAACATCAGCCTTGATGCAGACTATGGGAAAAGTCTCAGCCTAAAGGGTCAAAATTAGAAATATCCAACATGAAAGCTTACTGTATGGAAAATGGTACCAGTTCTTCTAACAAGAGATTTTGCTCTTGTTCTTGAGCATATAATTTGGTTAGATACTGCTTTATTCTTTATTCCCCAAAGTCACTTCAGTACTATTATTTGTTCAGAACAGAAACCTTTTAAGTATCTTTCTGCCTAATTTCTAATGAGCAATTTTCAAGTTTGACAGTACTGAAAATACAGCAGGGGAATGAGGAAGAGTAAAACACTATTTTGAGATGGAATAATCACTAGACCTAAACTGTAAGCCAGTCAAATAAGTTGTTTTCTGTAGAGTGACTTAGCTGACGACTCCCTCCCATGTACTGCTGCATATTTATTACTAACTCTCTGCAACTATGAAATTTCAACTGAGCGTGCATGAGACTTCTCTAAAGTATCTTAACAACATTTACAAAATTACTCCAATGTGTATTACCCAGAATATACAGACAACTTGCCAGTTCAGAGAGACAGTCAAAAATATTCCCACTTGTGATGGTTTCCTCTGCTTTGTGCCTATCTTGTTTCCTCTGCTGTTAAATTTTAAGACAAACGTCATTAAACATGTGGACAATGAAGGACTCTGACTTCCCACTTTCACTACTGTTATGAAAACTGCAGAAACAGCTATTTGGTTTTGACTCATTTTTGCTCTCTCATTAAGTCTTTTCTCTGCTTTGAATCTTTCTGGGATCTAATAACCAAACTGAACCTGGTCTGTTTGCACACCTCAGGAACAAATGGCATTGACCTAACAAAGTGAAGCTTTGGTCTCCAATGAGACTATACAGCAAGAAGAACCTATGCCACTGGAGGATTATTTTTTACATGATGACCAGGAAGGGAATCTTAATACAGCCATAAAAGTTCATACATACTGGGGGGAAAAAAAAGCATTACTTGCTGTAAAGGTGTCAGAAGCATTAAAAAAAAAAAATCTGCAGTAGGTCTTCCAGCTGGTGATATGTCCAGACCCAATGCAGTAACAGACTGAGCAGGTAAACTGTAAACACTGCTTGCTGACTAGTAAAGAGCATTTGTAAGACTATGTGGTATAAATACAATGTAATAATTTCATCTGTTGTGACTCTAATGCAGTACTTCAATTCTGCAATGTCCTTGCACTTCAATAAGGACCATACTGTCAACAGGATACATCACCTGTTTATGCTGTGTAAATATCCTAAGTACAAAATCATTTTTGAGTTTTACTGTATACACAAGGACACCTCCTGAAAACAGTAGGGAACAGTGGATTCGTTCCTGGAACTGAATTTTGTTTCTTCAAGACTGACAGACATTCCACACTAAAACAGCAGGTAGCAAAGAACAAAGATTAATTAGGTACAAAAATCTGAGGACTACCTGACTTTAATTTTTCAATTTACCCAGGAGATAAAGAGTAGATATGTTTTTTAGCATTTTAATAACAACACTTATGATAGAAATGCAAAATCTGAGAAAGATAAACAGCTCAAACTTGTAACTGATTAAAGCAGATCCACTACCAGATTCTCACACAATACCTGAAAACAGTTCAATGTCTACAAATAAGAAACACATCACCAACACATGGGAGAAAGGAGATGTAAATTCCTCCAAACATGGGCAGAAAAACATTTAGAGAAGAAAATCTACAAGAAAAGACCTTTTTAAAAAGTCTGTAACTGAGCTGTTTCCTTTTAACAGAAGCTAACAGGTGCCTCACCTTGGTTTGGTTGCATGTTCATGTTTGGTCTGGGACCATAGTTGCCCATTGGCTGTCCCTGGCTCATAGTCATCTGATTCTGCACTGGCATACTCTGTGAGGATGGCACTGAGTGATTGTAGCCGCCCATTGACCCGTGGCTACTTGAAGGCATGTTCATGGAACTGTTCGTCATATTGAGTTGGTTAGGTCCAGGTCCTTGCATAGGCATATGGTTAGGTCCTTCGGGGAGAAAAACAGGGGTAACAGTTCTACATTAAGTGTCATAAACTAAGCAAATATAGTCATACTTAATCACAGAAAAATAATAGTGTTTTAACACAACTGCATTAGAACAAAGCTAAAACAGAGTTTGCTCATGCTTTCCCAACTTAATTTAAAAAAAAAATATATATATAGTTAACAACAAAGTTCAGCTCTACTATGCAATACATTTTCCTCTGTTGAGCAGCTGAAGCTACTACAACAAAGATCTAAATATATATATAGCTCATCTTATGTCTGTATCATATGCAAAACTGTTCTTTTTAGTACTTGCACAACACACCCTGAACTGCACAAGATCAGTTAAACAGCCAGCTTGGCAGGTCTACCACAGCCATTGAAATTGTTACAATAGTTAAAACATTTCTGTTTGTTCAAACAAACCATACTGGATGCTTTTCTATACCTAAGAGGTTGGTTTGTTGGGGTGTGTTTTTTTCTCAAAAGGTCAGGCAGTACTGACATTATTCCACATGCATTTTTACCATGTCAAAGACAGCTGGAGGCATATAATTTATAGTCAGTATTTACAGATTACTAGGGTGGGGCATGATGGCCATCCAGCTATCAGCTCACCTGTCAAACTTGCAAAGAAAAAGCAACCTGTCCATATACTTATGAGGCCAACTACATCTCTTCGCTCTTTATTATCCATTTTCCTGACAACACAGTTTGGAAATGGACTGTACTCTGCATTAAATCTACTCTCAACGGGTATTTTAAAAATACCCATACTTTTAAAATAATAACCATTATAATACCATCTGATCAGTGTACTCATTACTTCAGCTGGGATGAGTAAGCAGTTACTAAGAGTAAAATTAGTAAGAGGAGTGACTGGATAGAAACATGACAAGTAAAAAACATAAATGAAACTAAGATTATTCATATGACAAGTAGAACATGGAGAGTTTATTAATATATGGATATGTGACAGGGTAGGCCAACTGTAAACAAGGTAAGAGTTCACCAAGAAGGTGCTACTGCTGTCACACAAGCCAAAGGATTTTTGTTAAGCTACGAAGCGCTAAGAAATACAGAACCTAAAAGAAACTGTATCAGCAGACTTGTAGGAAGATAACTGATTCAGTTATGTATCTCATTAAAAACCAAATACCTCCCCGCACCCCCATAACCTCAACGAACTGAAAACAACAGACAACCCCTGCATCCCCCCGCCAAAAAAAAAAAAAAAAAAGAAAAAATCTGCCTTCAGATATAAACAGCTCCTGAGCCCTACCTTGGGTAAAGAAATAACTGCACTAATGTAGGACAGAACCAAAGCAAAAGTAAGTACATAGAGAACTCTACACAAGGTCAAAGGCAATACCAACTGACCTGCAAAACAAAAAGATGCACAAGAAAAGGGTAACGATGATCAAAGAACGCAGCTACTAAAAAACAACATGAAGAAACAGAGAATAAGAATACGCTTATCCTCTTGCCCTTTTCAAGGCACTTTACTGTGATGAGCAGATAAGCTTTATCAAGGGAAGAGAAAGAGCTGACAAAGGTTTCATACAAGCAGTTCGTTCCTGCAGAACAAGGTGAGCAGAGATTGCTAAATTTGTGCAAAGGTGGATCCAACACAAGTAGAAAAAAATAACTTCAGTGAAAAGGATTATGACCATGAACAGAACTATAGATGTCTCTTCAACACTGCCTAACTCTGTAATAGTTAGAACATGGAGACCCTTTAATTCTGGAAAAGTGAGATCATCTTTAACCACGAGATCAAGGAATGAGTTGAAGTAAAATCAAGGTGAAGAGAAGTGCCAGACTGTAGTGACACCAACTACGGCAGGGTTGCTGGAAGACTACTTTCTCAATTTCTTTCCTGAGAAAAGGAAGTAATACACAGGGCTAGTGCCAGAAAGTCAGGGCCTGGGAGTGCTTTTGTTCCTTCTTGTTTAAAGAAAGAAATTGTCAATAATAGATTTCAGAGAGCTAGCCAAGGCAGTGGAAGTAAGTTTTTAAGAATGAGTAATGTAAGAAGAAAAATGGGGAAGGCAAAAATCATCACAAGAAAGGTTGGAAAAAAACCCCTCACAAACCAAAGCAACTTCTCAAAAAGGCTGATTTATACTTAACATCTCAGCTAACACCAGAATAGAAGCAAGCACTCCTCAGAGAAAGCTGGCACATGAAGTGTCAGGCTGGTATGATCTGGGTCAAAAATCAAGTAGTTTATTAGTGAGAAGCTAGAAGACAAGGACAGAAGAAAAGCCAAGACCAAGGTATTAGAAAACTTTGTAAATGAAAAATTCCAAGAATACACTTAATACTTTGCCAAAATACTTCACAGGGTTCTCTAACACATAAGGACAAAACAGCTGGTTTTTGGTTGGTTTTTTTTTTTTTTAAGATAAACAAAATAGGAAAACCAGAATATGAATGAAACATGAATGAGGCATAAACTGTGTATCTGCCATTAAAATAACTGCTTTAAATGCTATACTAATTAGATTGTGTCATGTAATAAAGTTAGTGGAATAAGTTTCTATCTTGATTATGAACAGAAGTCTTTCATGCTAACCACTTACGGACAGTGTATTAGCTCTGAGAAGCTGTAAGCTAGCCCAAGTGCATTTCAGGAAGGAAAGATGACTTTTGAGAGAACTTCTTAGTAACGCACAAGCAGGAAGGTCACCTACCAGTGGGGCAAAGGTTAGAGAACCCTATGGCTTGCCTTAACACTTCAACTTTTTACATATGATAAAAAAAGCTCAAGAAATCGGGAAAGTAAATTGTCACCAGCACAACCCAGTTCATCATCTCTTTCCAAACCCAGACCACCCTCACTTTGCATCACACGCACTCTCGGTCAATGCTAACTCTTCAGATAGTCATTTCTTCAGGTAATAATTGGATCGTAATTTGTCACAGGTACAGACAGCACTCAATCCCACCACAAGCTGAAAAAGGTTTTTCATGACTATCTTCCCTGGTAAGAGGATACTGTCATTCACTTGCCAAGGGATGCAATTAAGGAACTCAACAGCACTTCAGGTCCTTTATTAACCAGAACACAGGTAGGAGAAAAATCATCCTTTGCCCTTTCGATAATGAGGCCGGTCTATGGAAGACCTTTCAAAAATCAACTCGTGCCCTGACCATCCCTAGGTAGGTCTTTTAATCCTCCTATCAACTCTTTCACCCATACCCAGGTCTGTGGAAGTCCCTACTCAGGCCTTCAGAAATCCCACAACAGTAGTGGTTGGAAGGTACCTCTGGAGTTCATCTAATCCAACCCCCTTGCTAATGCAGGATCACCTAGAACAGGTTGTACAGGATTGTGTCCAGGTAGGTTTTGAGTATCTCCAGAGAAAGAGACTCCACAACCTCTCTGGAGAGCCTGTCCCAGTACTCTTTCACCCTTGGAGTGAAAAAGTTTTTCCTCACATTCAGATGGAACTTCAGCCAGTTCTCAACCCATCTCACTGTCCACTCATCCAACCCACACTTTCTACGCTTGCCTATTAGGATGTTCTAGGAGATGGTATCAAAAGCCTTGCTGAAGTTGAGGGGAGAGCAGTGAGTGTTGTCTGATTCATCTACCCAATGGTCATACCATCGTAGAAGGCTATCAGATTGGTCAAGCATAATGAAACCCCCAATTGGTATTTTTAAGAGCCTGCATTTTATTTCTTCCGGGCTGGTCACCTCACCGTTGTCAACCCTGAATTCTGTTTACAAACTAGTGACTTTATTCCTTTTGGACAGATGATCTCCTTGGTCATTTAAAGTTTTGTATATGGTTTCTGGTGCAAAGTGTCTACATAACTTCAGAGTAAGTGCCCTATAAACAGAAAGCAAATGCACACACTAGAGAAATCACTACAAACATGTATCCCTGACACACGGCAAGGCTCACATAGCGGCAATCTAGCCAACACTTAGAAAAACCCATTGCACTATCCACTTAACAAGATGATTCTGTTTGCCTTTTTCCAACACCTAACTATGAAATTATTTTAGCATGCCTTTCAGATATTAAAGATGCCCTCATCCTAAGCTGCTTATCTTCCCATCCTTGGAGACAACTTTAAACACAGAAGGGAAAGAACAGACATTCAAAAGAGGGAGTATGTTGGAAGAAAGGCTAAATTAAAGCTTAGTTGGAACCTCTATTTAAGTATCTGTTTAGGTGAATATCAAAACAAACCTATTTACCTTTCACATACTTTTGCAAGAGCTCTTTTCTTATTCTATCTAATTACAAAATATGTATGTTTAAGGAGTGACTTTTCTCCCCCATGGCTCTGTAGTGAAGTCGTTATGCTCACATTGTGACTTCGTAATCCTTCTCCCTGGAAAAAGATCATTATAGTAACAATAATGTGATTACACTAGAGGGTTAAAGAGACTGATTTGTGAGAGGCAATGCTATCCTCCATGGGAGCTGATGGATCTTAGATGATAGAGAACTCCACAAACTGAGTATCTCTGCCCTACTTAGGCAGCAGCAGCATATATTGCCTGCCTTTGGAAGTGCAATCACCACAACACGTATGATGAAACTAACTCCTGCTCTAATCTTTTCTTACACATGGCCTCTGGAGTCTATTCAGGTACTCTTCTCAGAAAGCTGTCACTGCTGAATCCATTTTATCCAAGCTTTGCACTGAAATTAGATACTACAGCAATCCTATATTTTACTTTATATGAAGTCTTGCATATTTGTTTACTGGGGCTTATCCTTGTGACCACCAGGAGAAGAATGCTCAAGTATCCTTTGACCTGAGCTTCCTCTTTGAAGTATCAGTACCTTGAAGAGCTTCTGTATGAAAAGTTCCTCCATGAAAAAGAATGAAGGGGTCCTGAACAAAAGCAATCCCAGGAATGCAATTTTAAGCTGAAAGCCAATTCACATGAAATAGGCAGTATGACTTTATGAGTGGAAGTTCTGGAAAATAGCCTCTATATAAAGAAGCAAGCTTTTCCAAGGTCTACTCCATTCTGATCTGACTGCTAAAGGGAATAGTTACCTCAAAGCTAGTACTAGCAGGTACAATGTGGAATTTTATCATCTTATTTCACTGCTTTGTTTCTGACTTCTCAAGCACTTTTATTTTTATTACAAAACAGGATGGCATAAAAACTGACTTAAAATTTACACCTAGAACAATAATCTGGAGGCCATTTCTTTACAAATCCCTTACGATTCAACATATCTTCAATAATAAAGAACACAGAGGATTAGTGGAAGCTGGATGACTTTTATACAGAAGGTGAGTTTATTCTTTTTTTAAACATTTACCCACATTTGAAATGCCCTCTTTAAGATGTATCTATTTTATTTTATCTGATTCTTTAGCTACGATTATTTCACATTATCTTTTTATGGAAGGATTTGTGTTCACTCAGCCACAGGCCAATACCTTTCCCCAATAAGCCTTCTAAAGCCAGCTGTACTGCACGGTTTCAAACAGACTAAATTTAGCCAGTTCTGTTCATCAGAGGAATGCTGTGTGTCAGCTACATCAAAGCCCAAGGGCAGCCTGATAAACACTGAATACAGGTCACGTAGCTCTGTAGCTAACAAACTCTAAGAGAGCTTGTACTCGGGGGCATTCAAAGCAGTTTTGTCATCAACAATCTAGTATCCCTTGAGCCCCCATGTCGTTTCAGTTGCCAGGCAACGCTGGTGTTAATGTCTTAGAGGAGAAAAACTTACCAGGCATCTGGCCGTTCATCTGGTTCTGCATGTGTGGTGCAGGAGGGCCCCCACCTACCATACCATCTGAAGACATGTTGTGTGAGCGCGGAGGTGGGGGAGGGCCGCTCTGACTCATCCCTCCTGGACCCATAGGCATATTCTGTGTGGGTGGCTGAAAGGAGACAGTTTAGTCAAACACAAGAAGCAGTTAGTCTGACAAATACATTATATGTACATATGGTACAGCAGTTGCCTATATTGTTACACTAGGTATGAAAGCAAGCACTGAAACACAGTCCTTGCTCTTTCTGACACGGGAATCTCCTCCCAATATTAATTTTGGCAAAACGTTTAATATTTCAATCAATTTTACATGGAGTATTACATGCAGACAACACCACAGCACCCTCAAGTGCTGATTTAAAATTGAAAAAAAAAAATACAAATCAATGCCTCATTAAAAAATGATATCTGAACAGTTTAAGATGGCTGGATTCGCTCCCTCGCCTTGCCACAAAAGCTCTCCTTCAAAGCGACATTTGGTGAACAGGAAAATAACTCTTCTACTACGATTCTCTCACATCAACAATTTGTTGCCACGAACAGACTGTGCACCAGGACAAAACAGGTACAAGAAGAGACAAAACCCTCTGAATACTCGCAGACCAAGCTGAAATTTGCACCTGGGTGTGGTAAAACGTTTGCGATCCCTTCCCCTTTCCCCTCTGAACACACTGAAGACCTAGTTCATAGTTTCGTGCCAAACACCCCCTACAGACTGCAAGCACATTAGTGCTGGCCTCCAAAGGTCCAGAGACAGCTGCCTAGAAAGGATGTTTTTGGCAAATTTCCTAATGAAATTGTGAGGAAAATAACAGAATAACCTTGAGAGTTCAAAGAGGGAGAGCAAGAAAAACAGTAAATACGAGAGGGAATTTACTATATAGGTTCTACTCACAGCAACATAAGGAGACACAGAAACGGCTAGTAGCCAGCTTCATTTTCCTATTAAAAACACCTGTGGGACTGTAAGATCCTCCTCACATACCTTAGCCAAATGCTTTCAGGGGAATAAAAATCATCTCTGTGAGAATGAATGCCTGGGTCTCTGGCTTTTGAGGATGTAACTATTCATCCAAACCCTTTCCCATGAGACAACTGAGTAGTGCATTTTTCAACATTTTCTTCATAGCGACAAGCAAGAGGGGTGATGCCTAATTTCTTGCCTAGCCCATTCCCCTCTTATACCTACACCTACTCATAGTAAGTTCAAAAAAACAGGACATAATACAGTTGCAAAGATTAACTCTTTCCAAATGAGAGTAACATGGGAACTCCTTCCTAGCCTTGGAGAAGGCAACATCATCACGGGAATACACACATGGATGCATTTGCCAGGGATAGGGGGAAGAGTACTCATTTATTTCCTTGACATTTAAACACATCAACCATGTATTCTGCAATTTTAAAAATTCCTCAAGAAATTAGCAAAAATTGTGGGCTTTTGTTTGGGTTTTTTTTTTAGCAGGTGGAATGAAAGAAATTAAGGAAAACATAAGAAAGTGGACAGCTTCTTCACACTCCTCCACAACGGAAGAGAACTATTTGTAAGTTTGTCATTCTATAGCAGAAGGTGGAAACAGAAAGACAGGCAGCTCTTCTCTCTGAAGAGCATGAGCGGAACACTACTCTGTTTTGCTTATCTTCCTCCACTGGCGAGCAACCAAAGCAAGAAGGCTTCAGCTATGTCTTCCTTTCCTTCACCTGCAAAAGCTCACCTTCATCATACTTTTTCACTTCAACAGATTATCTAAAACTGATTCAGAGGAACAAACAAAAAAGAAAAAGAATCTGGTTTTATTTAGAAATTATTTTCCTGAATACCAGCAAACCCAACATGCTTGATACCTCCACATGAGCAGCTCGGGCTCAGAGTGTAACAGCAGCCCCACATCAGCAAAGAGAGAAAAGCCAAAGCACAGCCAAGCTGAAATGTTTTCAGAATTCAGATGAACTTTTTAGATTCCACTTATACATCATTAGTGAATCCAGTGTTCACATAACATACTGAAAATGAAAAAAACACTATAAAGTACTAAAAATACTTTATCTCACCTAGGTTTTGGCTATCTTGCAGGTTTTACTGCACAAACATGGGCATGGAAAGATGGACAAAAAGACTCCAAAGGTTGAGACAAAATTATATATTCCATCTCCGAAATTTATTCTGGAAGTTTTCAAAACAGCTATTAACAGTAAGACAAAGACTGCAGTGACCAAAACCACCCATTGATAATGCATGCATTCAAGGACACAGAAAAAATGTGTTAAGAATTTTTAAAATCCCAACTTCACAAACCACAGGGAACTGAGAGAACTGAGGAAGAAAAAGAACCAAACCAACACTTAAAAAGGTACCACCAGAAAACAATTCAGCAGCAAGCGGAGCTTCTGGATATGGAAACAGCCCAAACATCTGTGTGAACCCATTGCAGATTCCTGAAAATAGTGCAAGAGAATGGTCCAAGCTGCTAAAAAAGTCAGGATTTCTGTCCTGTAAGATGACTAGAAGGTAGGTCAACATTGTACCTCTTACTAAAAAAAAAAACGTGGTAAGACCAATTCTAGGAATCAAATCTGTTCCCCAAGCTACAGGTAAATAGATTAAAATAGAGTATTATAAACTCCAAGGATGACAGAAAAAACGAGTTAGTAAAGTGTAAAATGTAGACAAATTCTATCTTTAAGACCTATCTTTCTAATCTACTAGACATTTTCAAATATTCAAGTTAAACCACTTAGCTGCAAATTTAACAAAAATTTCTCAATACGAGTTTTTTTGACAAAGCCATTTTGATAAATATGTTGCCCACAAGTACAGTTTCATTGATCAGAAACTGCCTAAAGGGAAGAAATAAGCGATAGCATTACATGAAGTTCAAAGAATAAAGGAACACATAGAGGTGAAAAACATTTCTTAGCAATTATCAACATTTGAAGATGTTGTGACATTAATCACTGAAAGCCGTGGAAGAAAGAATAAGCAGAATGGTGCCACAAGAAAGTCAACATGGGTAGATATTCACCATTTGCACTGAATTCTGAACCACCCTTTCTTCAGAAAGAAGCAGCTCCTATCGTAGCTAATTAAAAATACTGCCCAAACAATTCAGTGGAAACTGGTAATTAAAAAATAATCCATAAAAACCATTCAAAATACTTGTGTTAACTTTCTAATTATCTGCAGTACTGGAAAGATCAGAAGTGGGGTACAACACACAAGAAAAAAATATCATGGTATACACAATCATGATATATGCTCAATTCAAGGAAATCACTCACAAAAATATAGTATAAAAGTAGAAGAATTCCAAAGACAAGCAATCAGTGATTAAAGACTTTGAGTGTCTTTTGCCTGAAGCACATTAAAAAAAGGATGGGGGTTTTTTTTGTGTTTGCTTTTTTGGTTTTTTTTTAACATTGAAAGGAAATTAAAATAAGAGGATATGACAGAAATACAATTTAACATGAGATACATGCAAAAAATAGATAATCCAATTTATGCTTTAACAACAAAGAAAACCCCAGGAGAATGGTCAATGAATTGAGGAATAACATTAAACATACAAGACACCACATAAATCACATAAACCTGATGAATTCATCAACACAAGACACTAGAACAAAGTTTAAATAAGATTCAGAAATAATTACACATACATACATGCAATTGAAACAGTTCTATTACATTAGGTATTTTAAAAGTGTGTTACAAGCCTTCATGTCAGGGTCATAAACTAATCACTACCTGAGAGTAATTAAAAAGAAACGTCTCCTGCAGATATAATTATTCCTCAGTGAAATTCCTCCAGAGTATTTTTCTACTGGCCACAGCCAGAAGAAAAGAAGAACAAACTGTTTTAAAATGGCAACTTCCCTATTTCTACCAGGGTTAATCCAGGCTTTTACAGGCAATAAATTTCTTTTAAATTATCTTTAACTTAATAAAAAAAAAACCACAAAAAAGCCACAAAACCTGCATCACTTAACCTTTTTTCTTCTTCACATAAATTAGGGAAATTTACTACTCCAAATAATATGCACTACACATGATAAAGACCTTTTAAAAATACAAAATGACCACACAGTATTCCAAAGCCAAATACTAACAAAATTAGAAGAGAAACAGAAACTCCCCACTCTTTGTAAAAGTAAAGTTACCCAATCTGTATCCTACCCATTCAAGTCTAGATATGAAGAGCAAAGTGATATCCAAATATAGTCAGGTTAACAAAGCCAAGGGAAAGGTTACTTCCTTCCTTCCTTCTGCTGGGTGAATGAAAGGAATGGAAATTAAAATCATAGCTGATTTTATTCCAATTACAAAGTAGAAAATGTTACATTCTTACTACTGGTAAAAAAGTAAATGGAAGAACTAGATGTTAGATATAGCTTCACTTGCTCAACACTAATTTTTGGCTCACTTCCCCAAACACACAGATTAGAATTTATAGCTGCTATGAGCATTTAAAATTTATCAGAGCATAAAAACATTCTGAGATATATTGTCCAACTCTGGAAACGCAAACTGGAATAAAGCTGAAACTGACCTGCAGTTGTAACCAAAAAGGACATGAGAAAACACCATTAGATTTTAACTGACAACTTTCAGTAAACAAAATCCTACTAAACTCAAAAGCCACTTGAAAACATACACTTCAAGCAATAGCCAAACTGTTTGGTTTTCTTAAGTGGACTTTCTTTTAAATAAAAGATTAGATCAAATGCAAGACAGCAAACAATAAAAGCTGCCATGGTAGAACTGTACACCTGAAACTTTCATCTGTTATTTCTCCTCTGCCCTACCAGATTTTTTCTTATCAATAGCAGATTGAAAGATCTGATTATAAAGCTTCTGTTGTTACAAAAACTGAGATGGAATACCAACTCAGTCATCAATAAAATGTAAGAGAGAGGAAATACTGTTAAGCACACTAAATCACAGTATTGCTAATCAATACAAATAGCAATAGCTATTTAAAGTACACTATCAAAAATACAATTCTGTTGAAATTCTCTCAGAATAACAATTAAAACCTACATGGAACACAAACATAAAAGTTTTCTGATCTTTCTAGGAGAAGGTCTAACTCAGGATTTAATCAATCACCTTTGTTTTCAATTCTCAAATACCATTTTCTGCAATATCCCATCCCAGGAGGTACTCCACCCTGCTCATACCAGAGACCTGTCCCAGTCTCAGAGACCAATACTCTGTTGATAGGTGGAGACAGCACCTGCAGAGTACTTACTGAGGTATCCGGCTGGGAAATAAGATCATAAAGGAATACATTTTTGAGATCTGAAAGAAGTGAGATTTATTTTGTTAAGTTACACGTCTTCTACAAGGTGCAGGTTATTCTAATACTGAGAATATCTTAAATTAAAAAAAAAATAAAGATACTCTATCAATTCTCAGCAAGTGTAATTTTGGGGTAAGAAGGATCTCTACTTGAAAAGCATTTACAGTAACATCTGAACAGTGAATTACAAATGGAATTTCTGCTCCCACTATTGGAGTACCAGTTGTGACACTAGCTGTAAGGAATTTGAAAGTTAGAATAGAAAAACACCTTCTAAATCAGTATATTTAAAAATCAGAGAAATTCTGACTTAGTATTTGAGCAAAATGTTAAGTATCACATTATGCACTATTTTACAAAATCAAATCTTTAGTTGCTTCAAATTGCATCTCTTTAGCATAATTTTAACCACCAGAAAATTTAACCCTGAATTATTTCCTGCCCGCACAGCAATAGCTTTTCTGATACTTAAAAATCACACAAAATTCTTCACTTGATGTAACTAGGAATTATTTAAATAAAAAATTAAACAATCTGGTACAAATGCAGACTTTTATTATAAATGACCAGGAATATGTTAACTATGGACATTAATTCAGGGGATTACTGAGCTACAGAAATCAGACAGCTTCAGAGGTCCTCTGCAATTCCCCCATAAAATGCAGTTCATACCTTTCCTCAAAAGCACGAGCTTTCTGCTCCACAGCTGTTTACCTCCTGCCTCTTCAGCTTTTAAGATGGCTTAATGTCTGGTCCAATATTTACAGGTTTTGCTTGCATTTAGTAACCTAAGAGAAGAATTCCACCTCTATTCCAGATAGAATACCTTATGTAAACTCAATTAAAGCAGGAAGAATCCTGCAGAACCCTCAGAGCACTTCACTGGGGAGACCACAAAATGATGCAGGCTAAAGGACTCTGAATCCATCCTACAGTCTGCCTGGTTCAGCTCAGCAAACTGCATAGCGTTGAACTAAGTCTTTGTTGTGCAGATATTATTCTACAGAAAGGCAAATCACTGCTTCAAGCATGAAATAATTCCCCGTAGAACATACTCCTATCCAAATTGGCTGCTACTTTTATCACTTTTTAAGTCGGCTGCAGAAGTTAGTAAGCTACATAAGTAGTTTTTTGTGTACAGTGCACTAGCTCCCCATGTGGACACACTTGATTAGCAATACATGCAAAGTAGCTTACAGAACTCAGGGTGATACTCTTATTTAAATAAAAGTCAGGTACCTTCATGGGTGAAGAACAACCACAATGCCCATATTCTGATCTTTATTTTAATTTTAATAGAGCTGCTGTCTCGCCTGCTCTCCATTTCCCACTAGTATCCTTTCAACTGCACCAACACGGCCATTTACATAGCCCTGTGGTTAATCTGAACTAATCCAGAATGAAAATATTACCCTTTCCACATAATTCATCTGCACTGGTTCATCACAGAACTGTGGGGGCTGGAAGGGACTTCAAGAGATCATCAGGTCCAACCCCCCTGCCAAAGCAGGTTCCCTAGGACAGGTCGCACAGGGAGGCGTCCAGACTGGTCTTGACTATCTCCAGAGAAGGAGACTCCACAACCCTCCCGGGACAGGCTGCCCAGGGGGGTTGTGGAGTCTCCTTCTCTGGACAACTTTTAAACACCACACAGCAGAACTGCAGTTGACCGTTGAAAGGAAATCAAAACTTCAGCCAAACTTCTTCCCAATATTTAAAAGCCTCTCTGGAGCAAAATGAACAACAAGGAAAAGCAATTTTCATTATAACACTATGGCATACATGGATAAACAAGAGGATCCACAATCTGAAAGTTATTTTTTAAATGCAGCACACCTAATTCCCTTTTCCTAAAGCAGGATGACACTGTTAGTCCCAGAAGATGTACATCGACACAAGGACTGGTGGTGTTAGACATTCAACAAATAGGCCAGTGTAGAAATAACCCACAAAACTTAAATCATACCCAATTTGGTTGTTTTGCATTTAAGTCTTCCAAAAATTTTTTACTACTGACAATCTTCCAAGATGTCATTCCTATAAGGAGTTGTTTTTCAGTTTCCTGATACGAAAGATGAATGGGTTCTCTCCACCTCCACCATCTGAGCAGGTATTTGTAAAACTAATTCTCTTTTAGCTAATATACCACAAGCACATTTTTACACAAAGTGAACATGTAGGCAATCAGGGTGTTCACTCAGAGGTCAGAGCTAAAACAGCACCCAAAACCTCAAAGAAAGTGAATGGATACAGATGATCACACGCTGGCCTTGAAGCAAAGATAGTGAAATGATACAGACACACTAGACATCTCTGCAAGTACTTACACAGCTAGATTATAATGCATTGCTTTTATGACTGGCTACTGCAGCTATACCAGACAACTAAGCTGCTGACAGCAATAAAGAATTCAATCTCATGTCCATCAGACCCATCACATCATACAGCTTTAGGAGAAGTCTTGCTTACGATTTTGTTCAAAGTGCTGAGTCTCTGAGGTCACTCAAACATAGCAGTAACACCAAATTCTTAGAACAAGGTGGTACTTTTCCCATGTGTCCTACATCTCCCATTCTCTAGTGACAAAGCCTAACTAAACCACAGGCTAGCAACTATTACCAAAGGAGGCTTACCCCACATGCTTCTTGCTCACAAAACATGGGAAATATTTTTTGCTATGCAAAATCAACATAGCAAACAAAGATGTAGAATATGAAGAGTTGGAGGGAATAATTTAAGAAATTATGTTCTTCAAGGAAGATCCAAGTAAGTTAGCTTTTATCAATCATGGATTTGCACTAGTCTGATAGTTTCCAAGACCAATACAGGAATGTGAAGCTTAATATCATTTACCCTCTCCAACCACAGTGGCTCTACTTGCCTTTCATTTAAAGAGCAGCAGGGAGGTTGCTCTTTTCATTAAAATTATTTTAACATGAAATTCCACATAGAACAAGCATTCAAGATTCTTGTTTTGAAGAACACAACCACTGTTAGTGATATGGTCTAGAAATCCTCCTTGGAAGTGTACTTGCATGATATGGTGGATACCAAAGCCACATTGTTCCTCTCTTTCTTAGCAAGTCCACTACCTAATGTTTCTCTTTTTAAAAGTCTTTAGAAAGTGTAATTTTTTTAACTGTGTAATAAACATTTAATTAGGGCAATTATTCTTCAAAATCCAAGCTTCACTTACTAACAGCTCACTTGCCTCTTGACAGGAAACATCCAACCTTTATTTTGCTCTGTTCTCTTATTATTCAGTTTACAAATAGCTGAATTTGAATTTGGCATGGACTGGTGTTCTGAAAGGCCAGTACAGAACAGTGCACCACACTGCTTGGTGGATCTACTTTAAAGCTCATTTAATCAGCGCCCTACCATTCAATACACACTCAACTAAGCCAGAGCTTTAAAAACCAATGCCAGCTGTGATCAGCAAGAAAACAGATACCACTAACAGATATTCTGCTTTACCACCAGTTATCAGACTTACCCAAACATTTGTTACATAACTGGACAAAAATGTTATTAATTTAGGATTCCTCTCATCCTCAGCAACAGGAGCTTTATTTGAATGTTTTATTCTAAGCTATTAAAACTGAGCCATATGTGTCCTTCTGGATACCATCTTTTTTTTTTTAAAAAAAAACCAGCAGTATCAAGATAATTCAATTAACAAATATTTTAGACAAGTTTTATGTTTAGAAGGCTACTAAAAAAAACCAGAGTGCACTGTTCAGTTCCTAACAGTGAAATGTTTCTACAAGCTAATCACAAGTACCTTAAAGCATTAACTATCATTCCTTTGAAAAGTAAAGGGTATTTAAGTACTCAACAAATTTCCACTGATTGAGCAAAACCATGCTTACACTGAAGACTCCTATTTAGTCAACTGAACTCTGTAGCTAAAAACAACCCCAGCCACACAAAACCACTCTATATCCAAAAACACAACAAAACCACCAATCAACTGTCTGACAGTAACTTGAAGAAAAGTTTTAGTCAGGCACTAGCAATGATGTTAAATGGTTCTACCTCTTGAAGCATTTTCTTTGGAGTAACCAACATTTCAGTGTTTGCTGATACTGGGTGTTTATTAAAAGCAATCAGCATTGTATATAGAAGTGTTTTACAACTAAACTGGCATTTAGTTGTAAATGCCACCTTAATCTATGTGACAACTTTGGGAACAGCATAGATGGAGCTCCTCTGCTACAAAGATAATGTCCTTCCAGTACCTTAAAGAACCTACAGGAAAGCTGGAGAGGGACCATTTGCAAGGGCATGTAGCGCTAGTACGAGGGGCAATGGTTTTAAAACTAGAGCAGGGTAGGTTTAGATTAGACATTAGGCAGAAGGTCTTCACTATGAGGGCAGTGAGGCCTTGGCACAGGTTATCTAGAGGGGTGATAGAGGCCCCATCCCTGGAGCCATTCAAGGTCAGGCTTGATGGAGCTCTGAGCAATCTGATCTAGTTGAAGATGCCCCTGTTTACTGCAGGAAGGTTGACTAGATGACCCTTCCAACCTAATGCATTCTGTGAGTCTATGATTAAGGGAGGTCATAACCCCTACAAAAAGCAGTAGTTTGGAAAGAAGCATCTGAAGCATGAAAAAAAAAAAAAAATCACTTACAGTCTCAGTAACTAACTCTAATTGTATCTTTACTCTCTACATTTCAAGGAGACTAGTATTTTGCTGTTGTGTCCCTCAAAAGTAGCACCAGTGAAAATCAAAAGAACGCAGCAGCATTGTGTTCCTCATCATAGAAGCCCTTTTTGGGAAGCTAGCCTACCCACATGGTGGTGATAAATAGACTTTCCACTGCTGTCCAAGAAAGAGAATACCTGCCATAACTCAGAAAGAGGCAGTAAAGAGTTGCATCAACTTTATGTGCTGACGTAGCAGCAACTCTCATCCAGCTGGGAAGACAATGCAGCTTTGTCTTTAGTAATGCGGCTGTTCACATGGCTGAGGAAAGACCAGTTGACTCGAGACTAACCTCACACTTCTTTCATCTTCTGATGTGAAAAAAACCCTTTTGCCCCAACAGTCATTATTTTATAGTCTATGTTTACCATGTGCACAAAAACAGGAGCTTTGTTGTTACACTGGAGTTTCAAAACCTTTCATAGCTCCCTTCACCCACACCCTGCAATGCTTGCCTCATCTATTTTGCCTTTTCCTTGCTTCCCAGCCCCCTTACAGAAGCATTTCTCCACACAACACTGTTGGTTCACTCTAGTTTTGTTTTATGTAAGATTTATGTTATTCTCTGCAGCCAACACCATGCTTTGCTGAAGTGACATACAGTCATTTGGTTAGAATAGTACATTCTACACGATGCGGGCACAGGCACAGAACCTGACTTTTTTTATATTCAGAAACCCAACATTTACGTACAATACAGAAGACAGGAAGGAGGCAGTAACTTTTCTTGAGTCTCCTGACAGAAAACATGAGGGAGAACATACTACAAGCATTTTTCCCAGCAATACGAAGCACTATGTCTAAGGACCACTGTGAGAGAATACAACAAGCTTGTAAAGTGGCCCAAGCCACTCTAATTTACATTAAAAACTTCAGTGAACCTGATTATTTAGCTCTTTTTTTCAGTGGGAATGCTATCTTAACAGCAATATTTTCAACTTCATTTTATCACACAAAAGATTTTTTTTTAAACTACAAGTCCTGAAATTTCTTAAGAGCTTATTTACCTGATAAAACAAAACCAGGTAAGATATACACACAGTATAGTTTACTAGAATAGTCTTACAGGTATGAATAGATCAGATACAATCCAACTTCAGAACCTATACAGCCACAAGCCCTCCTATGTTACGTGGGAAACTACTTCAGTGGTAATATGGTAATATCAAAGTATTTTACTATCAAAAATAGTAGGTGTTTGCATACATGGTATCATGCTCCATATTTAGCTGTTGCCACCCACAACCCTCGAATTTAGTAAGACTGTTCAACAGCTGGTACAGAAGCATGGTGAACAGAAACGTAATACTTCCAAGAAAACTTGAGCCTTGTGAGCTCTTAAATGGAAAGCCAATAAAGGAATAGAGTCTGAAGTAGTTTATCTTGCATTGAAAAAAGCAGTAGCTCAAATTTCCAAATTCTTCTGGCTAAAATTTGACGGGAAGCTGGGAAGAATTTACAGAATATTTTTCTGAAAGTCCCAACAAAATTTTATCTGATTATCTTACTGCATTTCAGGCAAATCTTCAAAGATTTGACTTGGTAGGTCACAGCATCTGCACTTAGGTAAGACTTAACATTTGTATTATAGTTTAAAAGAAAAAATAAGCAGCTACCCTTCTATGCCCTCCCCCAGTTTCTGAAAGGACATTCCTGTGTCCCCAACACATCCTCCCCCCCAAAAAAAAACCCACTATGCTATTTTCTCACTAGTGGGGAATACTCCTTACATTCATGATCAGAAATGCACTTCAGTCCTGATCTGCACAACTCTTTCCCAACCCTATCTTCATTTTATTTTAGGAAGAGAATGTCACCACCTTCAACTGGAAGAACAGGGCTGTTCAACAGGGACTAGGACAAGGTCAAATTAATTTCCAGCTGTCATCAGAACCAGGATATGAATTAAGCCTCCAAAAACATATTAGTTGAGTAATACACACAGCCCTCTTAAAGGTTTCTTTCCCTCCCCCTCAGCTACAAACACGGATTTATAAAAAGAGAAGCCTCCACAGGCACAACAGGTTGGACGTAATGAAGCACTGTTTCTATAGTCCTCTAGGTACCAACTCGAAAGGACGCTTCGCTTGTAGCAATGATTGGAGAACACTTCTCCAGAGACCAAAGAAAAAGTAATTCAATTTCAGTTGGTGAAAACTAGTAGCTAGGAATGGCTGTTTTATAGACATTCTTTTTAGCTTCATATTACAGAAATGAATCAAGACTGTATTAATTCAAGAAAATTCTTATTACCAAAAAACAAAGAGCTTCCTCATGTTACTCACAATGAACTCCCCAAGCTTTCTGATTAACACAAAGAGCAAACAGATAGTGTTTTCTGTATCTTTCCTTACTGCTCCATAAACAATGGAAAGAGGGAGAAATTGGATGCATTTTATCAAGTAAAGTTCAGGAATACATATTCAGAAAACTCCAGATTAAAAAAGAAAAAAGGCAACAGGTATTATCTAAGAAATCCTTCATTTGTACAGCAATGCAGGGTTTCAATTTAAACCAGTGCAAACTTATTTCTTGCATATAATCCACTTCTAAAATTTAAAAAAAGGGTTGTTTTGTGATACAGGAGAAGGCAAAAAAAAGAGTCACCTAGAGTACAGAAAAGCAAGAGATTTACCCAGCCTCGTTCCACTGAGGTAAAAGAATGGATGATATTACAGCATGGGGGAAAAAAAAACAAAAGCCCCACTGCCTCACTTTTCCCAAGCATAAGGGCAAAACCAGAGTACCACTGCAGGAGCTGACTGAAAGCCATACACCTAGACTTCTTAGTTAAGGAGGGGAGAGGAAAAAAAATAAAGACTGTAGGGCAGACCAGATAAATGTGTTGTGCACAGGTTATTTCATGATATCAGTCTTCAATTAAACAAGTCAGATTTTGAGCAAGACCTAAGCAATGAGATTACTAGACTCCCAATACAGCACAAAGCAACAACTGCATCTTGTATTCACTGTAAAGCAGAGGCTAAATGTTGGTTATTGCCTCAAACACTTCTGTTTGGGTTTTTTCCCCTTGAGGAACCCAAAAGAAATCTATTCCCTACTTTTTCACTATTTTGTACTTACTGCTGGAAGTAGAGACTGCATGTTCTGGTTGGAGTCAGCTATAGTAGCTAGGTAAACCAAGTTTGTGTGCAGCATCTGCTGGTATCTGTAAAAACAAAAGCAAAAAAAGATCTTAAGTCATAAATACAGTAACATGAGAATTTAATTCTACACACTTTAAGAAAGTTATCCATGTAAAACAGAATATGAAAGACTTGCAAGCATATCATTACTAGGAATCATAAGCCTTTTCTTTCACGTATTACCCACGCTTTCCCAACGTATCAAATCTGTGACTGCATCCTACCTTCTGCCGTATTATGAAATCTAAAGCTGGCTGACACTGATCTCACCTATTTCACCTCCTGCCCCAAACTAAGTCAGCAGGAGACATATAGAGTGTGTGTGTTGCTGTTTAATGTAATTTCCATCACAAACGTTAGGGAAAGGGTAAACAAGCACAGCATTGCCAGCCTGCCCAGGGAGGTGATTTTCCCACTCTACACTGCGCTGGTGCAGCCTCACCTTGAGTACTGTGTGCAGTTTTGGGCACCACAGTAAAAGCGGGACATAAAAGTACTGGGGAATGTCCAGAAGAGCACAACGAGGATGGGGAAGGGTCTGGAAGGGAAGTCTTATGGAGGAGAGGCTGAAGTCCCTTGGTTTGTTCAGGCAGCACTGAGGGGAGACCTCGGAGCGGTCTATGGCTTCCTGATGAGGGGGAGCAAAGGGGCAGGCACTGATCTCCCCTCTTTGGTGACCAGTGATAGAAGCCAAGGGAACGGCATGAAGCGGCGACAGGGGAGGTTTAGGCTGGATATTAGGCAGAATTTCTTTACTGAGAGAATGGTCAGGGACTGACACAGGCTCCCCAAGGAAGGGGTCACAGCCTCACGCTGGACTGAGTTCCAGAAGCATCTGGACCATACCCTCAGTCACATGCTCTGACTTGTCTGGCCCTGTGTGGAGCCAGGAGTTGGACTCGATGATCCTTATGTGTCCCTTCCAGCTCAGGATATTCTGATTCTATGAAAGAGAGCACACAGTATGTCTCCAGATGCAAGATTTCATAGACTATGTGATCAAGAGCAGTGCAAACATTTATCATGACCCTGAGCTTTGCAAGTTTGCTATGGAATCATTTTTTCTGCTACAGAACCACATTCCAAGGTCTCAACAGCTAACCCACAGTCACAAGAATAACCCTGAAAGCAGGAACAGATTATGAATACCTAACTACAGGTTTCCATATAGCTTAATACAGTTAACTGTGCTACAATAAAAGCATTCCCTTAAAGCAAAAGTACCCACCATTTATGGCCATCCCCCTTCTCCCTGAGTACCAGTTCTCAACAGCCATACTGTGATGCTGCATCTGTCATGTAACTGAGTATGTCTCCAATTGCAAGGGTATCATGATGACCCCATGCCAAAAAATATTAATAGGAAAACATTTCCTTAACCCACATCTTCCAACAGTTCTCTCTGATGACTCCCCAGAGACCCCACTAGACAGCAAGTCCACATGGGCAAGCCAAACTTTAAAGACAAGCTTATGTATTCTTGGGCAAGTGATAAGCAGGTAGTTTTTAAACATGCTGTCAGGAAGAATGTCTATTCCTACATGATTTTGAAAGGTTTGAAAAAAACCCACTAGATCTCTCCCAAAGTATAACTATGCTAGAGAGGAAACAGGTCTTGCTTATACAGTCCCCATTCTTATGAGCATCATCATCATGACATCAACTTGCAGCTGCAGCATTTAGGAGATAGAAGCAATAGCCATACAGTAAATACAAAACTCAATTTCAAGCGTGGTATCTGCAGCAGTACTTTCCTATTCTTCACAGCACAGTTTGCAAACAAGGTGAGCTAAACGAATCAAGAATGGTGATCTAGATGGAAATTCACCCAGTCCACAGTAGATTTGGATTAATGTCTTACTGAGAGCATTCAGATGTCTTTCCTTTGTTCTGATAGTCCATTATGCACTGAATAAGATGGTTATTTTCATCCAACATCTGAAACGATAAAGAAGATTCAGGTAAGTTTCATGTTCTTTATAGGGGGAAAAAAAAAAGATAATCTAAGTCTTGCTCCTCAGAGTTTTTAAAAACAAACAAGAAAAGTCGTATTCCAGAAAGTTCTACATAAAGCAATAATTTACAGAACACTTTTGCTTCTATCTACCCCATCCCCACAATAGCTCTACAGCTTTCAGTTTAAGGGTTTCAAGACACTCTTATAGGAGCCGAACTACACTTGTGAGGCTTCCCATTCAAACACCCCTGCCTGCTGTATACAAAGTTCTTATTAAGTTTTCAAAGTTTTGCATTTCTCAGTTGTCATCTCTACAAAGCGATTTACTGAAAAAAATTATGCTCCAAAATTCCTTTCTCCTTCTGAAGCCCGCAATGTTTTGAAAATTTAATAATAAAAGGCATTAGAATTGTTGCTGATAGAAACTGAGTGTACCAGACAGGTTTGTTTGAAGGAAATGTATTGGAAAGCTATGCCATATTTACATTAAAAATCTCTAATTAAACTGCACTTCATAAATATTCCGTATAACTGGTCCAACAGATCTATTATACTTCAGCAGTGTCCCACAACACGAACATATGTCCATTACTTTTTGGGGGGAGCAGAGAAAGAATCCTAAAATCATTCGAAATCACAGATCTGGTGGCTTTTGGCTTTTTACAAAACACTCACAAATTCAAGGTGTTCCAAGCTCCATGCACAGGAAGCAAACAAAGCCTGCTTTCCTTGAGCTGCACATAGCCACAGTCTTCAACCACTCTCCTGCACTCCGATCAGACAAGATTCAGCAGAACCGTGGCAAATCTGAGCTACCGGCCAAGCTACCCAGGTCAAATTAAGTAAGTGTAAAATTTTATATCGATTCCTTTCCTCTCAGTGGAAAGTTAGCTGAGATGCCTTTACTGTACCCAGCTGCTGAGTTTCACAAAACCAGCAGGATCTTAACCATATCCAAGACTCTTTCCTTCTTCCAAACATGGTTGAGACTAACCACACTTCTACAAGGAAAGCACAAACATTATTAAATCACTTTTACTTCCCTAGGAATCCAACCTAAATAAATTCTATAGGCAGGGGAAAAGAAAAAAAAGAAGCACTGATGCTTTCCTCCCATCTGATTAACCCATCTCTACTATGAAAAGGGTACGTAGTCAGAAGCCTCATGCAGTCCTCTCAGGACTTCTATCCACCTAAGAATAAGCCAACCAGCCAAGTCCTCTTAAAGTCAAACCAAAAGTTCACCAGAACTGACTAAAACAATGCCCGAACAATTATTTTGGTGAACCTGCTGGACCTGGAAACACTATCATTAGGTACTACAAAGAGCTGCAGTATTTTGAGTTACTGCCTGAGCCTCAGAAACTGAACAGAACTTTAGTTACACACTCTGAAAACAATCACACAGACACATTTCACATGTACCAACATCAAGTTTTGGAAGAAATAGTGTCCATTTTCATCAGGAAAAAAGTAAAAAAAATAAAAAGAAGCTAAAAACTTTGACACCAAAGTCTAATAGAGCACTTGCAGAGGAAACTTTGAATCAAGACTGTGCTCAGGATGTCTCCCACCTTCCAGAGGAAAGCAGCAGATACTAGAAGTTTAGCAGACAGGTAGGTCTTCAGACTCCCAGTCAGACGGTTGCATTTTTCACTGTCACAACGTAAGCTGGACCTCTTTGGGAATGCTAGGGTCAAGAAGAAAGTTAACAGAAGGAACACAACTGTATCCTAGACTAGACTGGAAGCACTGTTTTACATAAGTTTGAGCAGCTGCTGATACAAAATTGAAATACTCCTTTAGAAGAGATATAAACACCTACCATCAAAAGATAATTTAGTTTCCAGCTGGATGAAGACACCTCCAAGGCTTCTGACAACTTCTGTACATTACAAAGATTCTTCACCTTCAACTACACTAGGGTTTTGCCAGCACACCACCATCAAATTAACGGTCTGATTACAGCACAAGAAAACCTTAATTGCCTGCATTCTCCACCTGCACCCCAGCGACCTGAAGTCATTACCTTTAGGCAGCCTTTCATGCAGTAGATATGTATTCTTTACCCGCACCTCTCAAGCACTGATTTCTGCTATGCTACCTTGGAGGTCTCCATCATAACTCTGGGGTCCCAATCCCTGCAACACCTACCTTGCTGACACTTCACTAAGTCACAAGGTATCTGTACCTACCTGAAAGGCTCCTTCCTACTCGAGGAGCCTGCAGTACTCTGAAATCCGTTCTGTTCATTGTTATTCACACTGGTAACGGCAGTTAAGTTTCTAAATAGCACCAAGTTACCACTCAAACACACTCCTTTGCTCCTGCCAACGCCAAACATCGCGGGCTGTTACAAATCCTACCTACGCTCTCCTGACTGCTTTAGCGAGTTAACTTGCTCCCTCCCACGAAAGCGTAAATGGAGTCGTCAGGAGCCGCTGTCATTGGCTCCAACCATAACCTTCTTCTCTAGTAACACGCGAACTTTAAGGGGCGAAGGGGAGCCTTACAACTAGGCAGGGACCAAGTTTGGGCGCTGCAGGCGCCGCTTCCCCAACGCGGAGCGGAGCCCAAAGTTCGCCGGGCTTCAGTAACCACCCGGCCGCAGCCCACCTTACAGGCACCCTGCACAGGAAGGAATTACTCCGCTCCGCCGTTTACCCACCGCGCCAGGCCGAGTCCTTAGGGATTAGCTCACGCCCACGGCCCTGGGGGAGCCCCAGAAGCGCTCGGGACAGCGGGGGGCCTCCACCCCCGCACCCCGCCCCACCGCACCCGCCCGCTCGGCGCTTGGCCTCGGGACCCTCGAGCAAGTGCCGAAGTGCAGAGAGGCCGCTCCTTGCCACTGTACCCGCCAGGGCCGCCCCCGCCAGGCCGTACCACAGGCGCAGCAAGCGCGGCCCGGCCGCGCTCTCCGCCCCCGCCGGGGCCTTGACTCTCCGGGGCGCCGCCGCCGCCACCCCCTTCCCCTCGCGGCCCGGCGGCAGGAAGCAGCTGCAGCCCCCAGAGCCAGGGCCGGACCCGGCCCCTCCTCGCGCCCTCACCTTCTGGATGGCGGCCGGCGTGATCTCGCCCTTCCCCCGCTGCCTCGGGGCCGCGAACGCCACCGACATGTCGGGCTACTGCCAGGAGGGTCCGCCCCGCTACCCGCCCGCTCACGCGCCCCGCGGACCCAGCAGCGGCGGGAGGCGGCAGCGATCCGGGAAGAACCCGGGGGCGGAGCGGCTGCCCAGCGGGACGGCCCATTCCCGTCCCGCCGGGGAAGGGGTAAGAAGGACCGGTTGCTCATCCCCTTTCCCGCTGTGAGGGGTAGCCGCGATACGGCCGTGGCCGTCCGGCAACGCCTGACCAAAACAAGAAGACCGGGATCCGGCTCCAAGCCGCTTGAACATGACCTATCCTTGTCATGCGATGTTCTTGGTTACCCCTTTCCCTCCCCGGCGTTGGTACGTTCCGGCCCAACGCGCCTCAGCGCCGGACAGGCAACGAAGTGGTACGGCCGGCGGTTGGGGGGGATGGGAGCCCTGTGGTGCGCACGTTACAGCGGACGTGCTCCGGCTGTGCCGAGCGGCGCGCTCTCCTCCCCCCTCTACCCGCCGCGACAGTTGGTTGCACCCGGGCAGTCCGCTCTGGCGGCTCCGCCGGGCGGGGCGATGTGAGGCGGTGTGAGGGCAGCCGCCTCAGGGGAGCGATGTGAGGCGGTGGCGGTCGGTCCCGTTCTCCCGCAGAGGCCGGGGTGTTTCGGCGAGGAGGCCTGGCGGGCGCGGACACAGTGCTTTTACCGTTTGCGGTGCCTGTGCTGCCGCGCTGGGGGCGGAGGGCGGCGGGGTTTTTGGGGAAGGAATAAACTGTGAAGAAAAAGTTGGAGGGGGGCGGCCTTCCCTGACCGGCCTCGGCGGCCGCAGCTTCCACAGGGTGAGAAGGGAGCGGAGCAGGGGAGCAGCAGTTACGGGCCCTGTGAAAAAGCGCTATAGTCAGCCTTGGGTTTTGTTGGGTTTTTTTTTTCCTCTCAGCGCGGCCGTCGGGAGGGGATCTCCGTTTCACCGCGGAGCCTCATATGCAAGTTTGCAAAGTCCTAAGACCGTCCTTTCCGAGGATGGGGGTTTCAAAGGGTAATGGCACAGAGAAGCTGAAAACCATGACCATGGTAAATCTGCTTTTTTTGCCAGGCACATCCCCTGCTCGGCCTACATGCTTTGCAGTGCCACGCTGTAGGCTGTGAGTATCATCTCCTTACCAAGCTCAGCCTGCTTTAAACTGATTCCTTGTGTGCTGTTGACAGAAGCTCGTGCTGCTGTGGGTGATGGGGCACCACTCAGTGACAGGGCACAACACGAAACGTGAATCTTGTTCCTTCCTCGGTGCGTTGCTTGCTGTTTCTCAGCTGTTACTGGCTGAAGTCCCAGGCTCTTCCCACAAGCCCTAGCCCTTCTGGTTATAGCACACATTTGTCAGTGGCATCCATGGGCACCCCGTGGCTGTACAGCTGCTTCCCAACTGGCACACTCTCTCCTCAGACTGTTTCTAGGCTGGCTCCTTTCCCCAGCCCCATGGAGATTACTCTTCCTGGCTCTGCTGTCCTTGCATCGACTGTGACTGCCCATCACCCCCTGCCTTTTTTCCCTTGACAACCATTTCCCAGGCTGCTGGCTCCAAGCTGTTCTTGCGTTCCTACAGCATCCCCCTCTCCAGGCGCCCACCACCTGAGCCTGATGCTTTGCTTCCAGAATGGCATTGCTTCTGCCCTGTCTCTTCAGATTATACAGGACCTTGAGTTGATTTGATGCTAATCTAACTTGCTCCTCTCTCCAGAACATATTCCTGGCCCAGTCCTTGGACTATGCGTCATGGTAAGGAGGAGAAGTGACACCAGCATACCCATTAGGCTGTGTTTCTAACCATTTAACTCTTCACCATGGTATCTGGGTCCATTTTTTTATACTAGCAGGGGGTTTTTTTTCTGTCTCCGACACACTTCATCATCATCATGACAGTACTTGTAGGCAACCAAAAGAAAGGGATGAATAAACCTGTTTTTTCTAAAGTTCATGTGTTTTGTGGTGATTCATGGTTGTTATTTTATGATCGTGGAGTCAACTCATAGGATAACTGTCATAATAGCTCCGTGGTCACATTGATACTATTTCTAGTTACTACAAACATCAACAAAGAATCCAAGGAATTAAGAATGCAAGACAAGACAGCCTTGGCCAAATCAGCACATAATCAGAAGGTACCATCTCCTAGCTGGTTGCAAACAGAACTTTAGTAGAAGTATATGCTTGGCTCAGGAGAACCAGTGAGGTACCTGAAAGCATCCCAAGGCTGCGGGCATCTTCAGCAACTGGAGGGCAAACATGTTCTCCTTAAATACTCTGAACACCGGGAATGCCACAAAATGTGTTTCTCTTTCCACAATGTTCAGGTTCTGGCCAGGCCAAAGTCAACCTCCCCAAGCAGCCAGCCCAGGTGAGCTGAGTCATCACAGGTGAGCTGAGTTAGCCCTGACTGCTCCCATACCACACTGACATAAAAGGGGCTGGTTGGGGAGGGGTACACCTCTGGAGGGTGCCTCTAGAGCAGTCTGAGAGCTGCTGGGGTGTTAGATTGGTCATTGCATTGTGCAGCACTCTGTAATCGTTGGGTCGGTAAGGTAACTGTTATCACTGAGTGTGAGTGTAATTGGCTGTGACAGTTCCCCTTCCACAGTGCTTTTGTGGGTAAACTGCCCTTATCCCAACCCACCGAGGATCTGCCTGCTTCTCTGGGAGCAGCCTGTGGTGCTCAGCCGCTGCTTGGGGCTGAGCCACCACACACAAGTATTACTTGCTTTGCTCTCATCCTCTGGTTGCCTAACCGCTGTTTAGAAAATACTTGGGGTCAGGGTGTCTCAGTGATCCCAGCATGTGAGGCAAAGTGGGTTAGATGTCAGGCACACAAATGCTGCTTTTAAGGTCTGAATGTGCTATCATATTCTCACACATTTTCAGATTGGTTTTGAGTAACAGCTCAATAGGAGAAAAAAAATGGGCTTGTGGGATGCTACAGGTGAGGAACACTAAAATGAAAGTAGTAGTTTCCCTTTGTATTTCCCAAAGTGGTCCAAATAGGCGAAATTTTTTAGTACATTCCTATTTCCATGCAAAATATGTGAAAACAGTGTTTGGAATTCAATGGTACCAGTTCTTAGAGGAGAATGTAAGATCATTCATTCACAGTAACTAAAAACATCACCTTTGCCTAATTTTGTCTGATGAATAAATCAAATCGAATTACTCCCCTTCATGATGATTTTTCATTTTTGTGTTTAACATTTTGAAATTCCACATTCATAAACAGCAACAAATCTAAAGAAGCACTGAAAAAAGTGTCTGCAGCTCCATTTTCTGTTGTAGTGTAAAGGGAAGTTCACACTCAAAATCAACATTTAAATAATGGCACAGATGCATACAAGCAGGGAAATAGATAGCTGCAATGGAAATGTGCCACATGTCTCAGAACACATAACCACAACAGGGTGTCTCTTTTATGACTTTCTTAATGCACTGCAATATGCCTAGATATCAAAGGACATATGGTATATTTTCTCTTTAACTGCACATTTCTTTGCTCCTGTGAGTTGCTCGCAACCTTAACATTATTTAATTGTAATTTAGATGCATAAATCTAGACCATTATCAAGAGTTTCAAATGCAAATATGTTTCAATCAGATCGTCTTCTACCTCTGTTCCAATTTTTGTCAGTGAAGTGTCTTTTTTGTTGATGTGTATTTGAGTATGTCTTTTTTTTTTGAGAAAAGGCAGAGAGAGGAGGATGGGTCCTTTTCTGAAAGACTTTTTCCTTGTGTTTCCAACTTGTGTTTCTCACTAACAAGTAGGAAGTAAAAAGGTAGGGTTCCTAATACTCAGATTTGGAAAGCATTAAGATTTAGCTCCTAAAGAAAGATCTGTCTTTGAGATGAAGTGCTAACAGTAGAGTGATTTTGGCCTCCTCAGGATTGTGTCAGAATTCCTCATTGCAGAGGAACTGATTTAATTTTGGAGAAAACTATAATATTTGCAGCGTTTCAGTCTTCCAGCAATTCTGAGACAAAAGGGTAAGCGATCTTAAGGTTCTGTCTGTGTTTTCTGCCATTTTTGTTGCTTGACTTCCCATAAATTCTCTGGAGTAGATGAGCAAGAGTAGGAACCAGCAGACAAGCTAGAAAATACCAAATGCTGGTTGATCATAATTTTCAAATTCACATTTAAAATTAAGATTTCAAACTTGACATTTACAAAGCCATGTATACAGGAAGGAGGAGAGCAAAGAATTTTATGGTAGCACCACCTGCTTGAACTTGCTTGGTTTTGGTGTGAAGGTTGGGAATGATTCCTGAGAACTATGTGTTTCTCAGACAAAGCCTTTAACATATTGGTGGTGGCATCTCATTTTGTGTATTCTCCACAAAAAAACCCCAAAACATTTTCTTTACCACAGTCAGGATGATAGTTCAGTGTCTGCTGCTAGTAGGACAATGGTGAATTTGAGCCTCTTATTCAGGATAGGCTACCCTTTCATTTAGCAATTAAAGATAAGGAAAGGTATTTATGTATGTGCTTTGTACCATCAGCAATACAATCAGGTAACGGACCAGATCCCAAGGAGGGAGTGTCTTTCAGTGTGTGCAAAAAGAAGATGGCGAAAGGAAGAAAGAGTATTTTTGGTTTAATTTGGTGTTATTTCCTAACTTTGGGGTTTCTTACACGTGCTCTCTTTGTGTTAATCCATCTTGTTGCAAAACGGTGCTTGCGCCTGAAGGCCTCTCTGTGTAAATGGTTGAGTCTTGAAAACTGTTCCAGTTCTGCTTATTTAATAAACAGCAATTTGTTGTCAAAATACACAACAATATCAGACTGCTGGTAGGGTAAATGGTGACTTTTCGTTCCTATAAGAGATTGCACTAACAGGATAAATGTGTTTTGCATTTATTCTGTCAGCTTCCTGTCTGGTTGTTTGGTGGATTTATTTTTTCCAATTTTCTCATTTATATTCTTCACTGGCTATTGTAAGGAATATTAATAAGAGGTAGCACCTGAAGTGCAAGCCTGTTTCTTCTGATATACAGTGAAGTACCCAAACAGCACTGCATGCTACAAGGATATTGGTGGCTCTGCCATGTTCCAGAGGGACAATAACAAAGTCAGAAAAAAAAATAATCACTGGGATGCTAAATTTTTATTCTGGTATCTGTCATTTTAGTCTGCAAATATAAATATTTAGAATAAAGAAACTCACAGCGTGTTCAGCAGTTTACACTAATGGGAGTAAGTGCAGCAGCTGCAGTGAGAAAATCTTTCTGTGTCTTGATTTTATTCTTCAGAAGGGAATCTCCAGCTACTAGGATCGTATGCTATAAATAAAGAATAGCAAAACATCTAATCAAAGCCTCCTTAGAGCTGAAAATTGTTGAATTCTTAAAGGCTAATATTTTAGGACATAGCAGCAAAGTACTGTAGTTCACTAACTTCCTAAATTTTTGGATGTCAAAAGCAAAGCAGGAAAGATAAACTTGAGGAGGCACTGCTCAGCAGTGCTGAAGAAAAGGTAGCAATGATCTTGGCAATCTGAATATTCATAGCTGTTAAAGGCCACGTCTCGGCAACCGAGAGCTACACTATTCTGGAGATTTTTCTGGTGACAGTCATTATCTTCAGCTTCTGCTCCACAAAGGACTATGTGGAACATAGCTACAGGACAGTACTTCTACCTTACTGTCACAGTCCTAAACAATAACTTGCTGGGGAAGTATAGAAGGATAGTTGTATCAAGTGCAGTTTTCTTTCAGCAAGCCTGATCCCATGACCTGAAGAAGACCTCCCTCGTTCTGCTAGCAGTGCTGCTCCCAGCGCTGCCCAGGATTGTGACCTCTGCTGCATGGATACGTTGCTGGCTCACATTCATCTTGTCCAGTAGGACCCCCAGGGTCTTTCCTGCAAAGCTGCTTTCTAGCCAGTTGGTGCCCAGCAGGTACTGGTGCCTGGGATTATTCTTCCCCAGGTGCAGGACTTTGCGCTTCCCCTTGTTGAACTCCATGGAAATCCATGTCTGCCCCTTTCTTCAACCTGTTGTGGTTCCTTTGAATGGCAGTACAACCATCTGGTGCATCAACCACTCCTCCCAGTCTTTTAACATCTGCAGGTTTGCTGTGGGTGTACTGCCTCCTGTCAACCAGGCCACTGATGAAGAACTTAAACACTATTGGGCCCAATATTGCTCCATGAAATACATCACTACTGCCTGGCTGCCAGCTGGACTCCATGCCACTGGCCATAATCCTATGAGCCTGGCAATTCAGCTATTTTTCGGTACACCTCACTGTACACATTTAATGTGTGCTTCATCGGTTTGTCTATGAGAATGTGTCGTGGTTTTGCCCCAGCCGGGGGCCGCACCCCACACAGTCGCTTGTACTTTTAAAAGGAAGGGGGAAGGAAAGTTGGGGGAGGGGGAAAAAGGGAAGGAAGAAAGGAGGGAACGAAACCACAACCTAGAAACCAGAACCACGCAGGTTGGGATAAGGATAGTTTACTAAACAATAACAGAAAACTAGATATAACAATAACATAAGTTTAAAGCACAAAATAGATGAAACTGGTGATACACAATTCAATTTCTCACCAAACCACACAACTCAGGCCGCACAGCTTAGCGCCCGTCCCGGACAACCCGACCGCCCCAGAAACTGCACGTCCTGGCGTTGTCTCCCCCTCTTCCCCCCAGTCCCCCCTTAAACTCAGCATGACGTAACTGGCATGGAATATCCTCTTTGGCCAATTCGAGTCACCTGTCCTGGCTGCGTCCCCTCCTTTCTCTTTAGTAAGGAAGTATGCAGAGCTGAGAAAGGTACTTGATTGCCCGGCAACAAATCGGAAACATCAGGGTGCTATCAGCACTATTCTCATGCTAACACCCAAACCTGGCATTCCATTCACTGCTAAAAAAAATTTAACTCCATCATAGCTGAAACCAGGACATTATCCACCCCTTATTCCATACCATTTACGTCATGACCAGATCCAACAATTTTCTTTGGGTACAACCAGTTTGGTGTTTCACACACCCATATATGTATGTACACATGTATGCACACATACATGCATACAGATCTTATTCCCTCAGTCTGTGAATCATCCCTCTGAAGTTGTTGAGTTCATTTAGTCCATGATTTTCAGGATCCATTTGTCGTAACAGTTTCTCTGGATAATTGTATGTTCCATTGGCTCGTTGCATGCTGCATCTCAGGCTCTTGACTGATACACCTGGCATGGTCCATGCTCATAGTCTGTGGGTCAGAGTTTATTTTCAAAGGGAGAAAAAAGTCCTTGAGAGGCCAGGCTTTAGTTCCATCATCATGGCACTCATTCTTCATTAACTTGTATGACTCTGGCTATAATGCTATGGTACAACATACAGCAATCATAACAATAATGACTATACAATAATGGGTTATTTGGCAATTATTACAATTTCTACTTTATTAATTATATTGGCTATTCTCACCCAAAATTAAATCCCCTTGAGGTACACATCGAACTTCTCCATCCCTCTGCATTACCCACCAAGTACAGCCAGGTCCTTGAGCAAAAACAATTCCAGACATGGGTTTACCTTTGCCTGAAGCAGGGATGACCCAAACTCTCTTTCCCAATACACTCTTCATATGCACTACTGGGACTCTGTCTCCCTCTACAGTACGTGGAAATTTTGCCTGGGCAGGGCCATCCCGATTGGTAGATCCCCTAGAGTTAACTAACCACGTGGCTTTGGCCAAATGTGTATCCCAATGCTTGAATGTCCCACCACACATTGCTTTCAGTGTAGTTTTTAAAAGTCCATTATATCGTTCAATTTTCCCAGAGGCCGGTGCATGATAAGGAATGTGGTACACCCACTCAATGCCATGCTCTTTGGCCCAGGTGTCTATAAGAGTGTTTCGGAAATGAGTCCCATTGTCTGACTCGATTCTTTCTGGAGTACCATGTCGCCAGAGGACTTGCCTCTCAAGGCCCAGAATTGTATTTCGAGCAGTGGCATGGGGTACGGGATATGTTTCTAGCCAGCCGGTAGTTGCCTCCACCATTGTAAGCACATAATGTTTGCCATGGCGGGTTTGTGGGAGGGTGATGTAATCAATCTGCCAAGCCTCCCCATATTTGTATTTCATCCACCGTCCTCCATACCAAAGGGGCTTTAACCGCTTAGCTTGCTTGATTGCAGCACATGTCTCACATTCATGGACAACTTGTGCGATGGCGTCCATGGTCAAGTCCACCCCTCGATCCCGAGCCCATCTATATGTTGCATCTCTCCCTTGATGACCCGAGGTATCATGAGCCCATCGAGCCATGAATAATTCACCCTTACGTTGCCAGTCTAGATCTACCTGAGCCACTTTAATCCTAGCAGCCTTATCTACCTGATGGTTGTTTTCATGTTCCTCCATGGCCCGACTCTTAGGTACATGGGCGTCGACATGACGTACCTTTACAACAAGTTTCTCTAACCGAGCAGAGATATCTTGCCATAAGTCATCAGCCCATATAGGTTTGCCTCTACGCTGCCAGTTGTTCTTTTTCCACTGCTGCAACCACCCCCACAGGGCATTCGCCACCATCCATGAATCAGTATAAAGGTAGAGCCTTGGCCACTTTTCTCTCTCAGCAATGTCCAGGGCTAACTGGATGGCCTTCACCTCAGCAAACTGGCTTGATTCACCTTTTCCTTCAGTGGCTTCTGCTACTCTTCTTATAGGATTCCATACAGCAGCTTTCCATCTCCGATGCTTACCCACAATGCGACAAGACCCATCAGTGAACAGGGCATATCGCTTCTCATTCTCTGGCAGTTCGTTGTAGGGTGGGGCTTCTTCAGCGCGTGTTACCTCCTCATCCTCTGGTGACATCCCAAAATCTTTGCCTTCTGGCCAGTCTGTGATCACCTCCACGATTCCTGGGCGATTGGGGTTTCCTATTCGAGCCCGCTGTGTAATTAGTGCAACCCACTTGCTCCACGTAGCATCAGTGGCATGGTGTGTAGAAGGAACCTTCCCTTTGAACATCCAGCCCAGCACCGGCAGTCGGGGTGCCAGGAGGAGCTGGGCTTCAGTTCCAATCACTTCTGAGGCGGCTCGAACCCCTTCATAGGCGGCCAGTATTTCCTTTTCTGTTGGAGTATAATTGGCCTCAGATCCTTTGTAGGCCCGACTCCAAAACCCCAGCGGTCGACCTCGAGTCTCCCCTTGTGCTTTCTGCCAGAGACTCCAGGTCGGGCCGTTCTCCCCAGCTGCAGTGTAGAGCACATTTTTAATATCTGTCCCTGTCCGGACAGGCCCAAGGGCCACTGCATGGACTATCTCGCGTTTGATCTGCTCAAAGGCTTGCTGTTGCTCAGGGCCCCATTGGAAATCATTCTTCTTTCGAGTTACATGGTAGAGTGGGCTCACAATGAGACTGTAGTTTGGGACATGCAGTCGCCAAAAACCTATAACACCTAAGAAAGCTTGTGTTTCCTTTTTGTTGCTTGGTGGAGACATAGCTGCTATTTTATTAATAATGTCCATTGGGATCTGACGACGCCCATCCTGCCATTTTATTCCTAAAAACTGGATTTCTCGCGTAGGCCCCTTGACTTTACTTCGTTTTATAGCAAAACCGGCTTCTAAAAGGATTTTAATTACCCTGTTTCCTTTTTCAAAAACTTCCTCTGCTGTGTTGCCCCATACAATGATGTCATCAATATACTGCAGGTGCTCTGGTGCTTCACCCTTTTCCAGTGTATTCTGGATTAGTCCATGGCAGATGGTGGGGCTATGTTTCCACCCCTGGGGCAGACGATTCCACGTGTATTGGATGCCTCTCCAAGTGAAAGCAAACTGTGGCCTGCACTCTGGCGCCAGTGGGATCGAGAAGAAAGCGTTCGCAATGTCGATTGTGGCGTACCACTTGGCTGCCTTCGATTCCAATTCATACTGGAGCTCTAACATGTCTGGCACAGCAGCACTCATACCTGGAGTGACTTCATTTAGGCCACGATAATCTACTGTCAGCCTCCACTCTCCATTGGACTTCCTCACTGGCCATATGGGACTATTAAAGGGTGAGTGGCTTCGGCTGATCACTCCCTGATCCTCCAGTTGACGAATCAGCTTATGGATGGGAATCAGGGAATCTCGGTTAGTACGGTATTGTCGTCTGTGCACCGTCGTCGTAGCAACTGGCACTTGCTGTTCTTCAACCTTCAACAACCCCACAACAGCAGAATCCTCCGAGAGTCCAGGCAAGGCACACAATTGTTCAATTTCTTCTGTTTCCAAAGCAGCTATTCCAAAAGCCCATCGGTACCCTTTTGGGTCTTTAAAATACCCTCTACGTAGATAATCTATACCTAAAATGCACGGAGCTTCTGGACCAATCACAATGGGGTGTTTTTCCCAGTCCTTCCCAGTTAGGCTCACCTCAGCCTCTAGCACAGTTAGTTGTTGGGATCCCCCTGTCACTCCAGAAATACAAACAGGTTCTACCCCTTCATGATTCGATGGCATTAGAGTACACTGGGCACCAGTATCCACCAGAGCTTTGTACTCTTGTGGGTCTGACGTGCCAGGCCATCGGATCCACACAGTCCAATAAACCCGATTATCCCTCTCCTCCACCTGGCTGGAGGCAGGGCCCCTCTATTGCTGCTGATCATATTTGTTTTCCACTGGTTGCATAAAGGACTTAGAGGTCCCTTCAAAAGGATCAGGCACATCAGACATATAGGTAGGCCTTCCAGTTGGTCTAGGGAACTGCCCAGTAGAAACTGGTGCAGCCTTCTTCCTGGCAGAATCTCGTTGTGCGAATGTTTTACCCCGCAGCTCATTTACTCGTGCTCAAAGGGCTGAGGTGGGCTGCATATCCCATTCCCTCATGTCCTCTCCATGATCAAGCAGGTAAAACCACAATGTACGTCGTGGTGTGTATTCTCCCTCTTGGAACGATGGACGCTTTCTCCCAGTAGCTGCAACATTGCTCCATACGGGTTGGGAGTTGGACATGTTGTCAAGTCGTTGAACCAGTTTTTCTACTGCTGCAATGACGGAGAGGGAAACATTGTCTTGGTATTTCCGGAGTCGGCAGGCCGACTTTTTACGGTTGGCGGATCCATATCATTCCAGTCAATTGCTGCCAGTGAATTGGTATACCCTGCTGGTGCACTTCGTACAACCTTACGCCACATATCTGGAGTGCATAGGACTTCATCGGGATCAGCGGGAAGCCGTGAATTGTCCAGATCATAATAAATTATCTCCCGTACAGCTAATTCTCTCAGGTGCTGGACAGATGTCTCTATGCTGTTACACTTGGGTGTCTGGCATGTAATATATTCCTTTATGGGATATCTTTCCTGCACACTTGACAGTAGTCGCCTCCAGAGGCTGAGGATTTCCGGCCTCCTCCCAATTGCTTTGTCAATTCCTCCTTCTCTAGCTAGGGATCCCAACTGCTTGGCCTCTCTGCCTTCTAATTCCAAACTACTGGCCCCGTGATCCCAACATCGGAGCAACCAAGTGATAATGTGCTCACTTGGGTGGCGAGTGAAATCTTTTTGAACCTCACGCAGCTCACTCAGAGTCAGGGATTGGGTAACAATCTCTGGTTCTGCCTCATCCTGATATCCTCGAGATGATCCCGGTTGATCATCATCCTTATCCGTCACTATGCGAACTGATTTCTTTGTGCCTTTCCTCTTTTGTACGGGAGCAACAGACACTGGTATGGATTGGTTTTTCGGATCATCTGCAGTGTCTGCTGTAGAGATTACAGTAGCTGCAGTGTCGGTCACAGGGGTTGCAGTAGCTGCAGTGTCAGCCCCAGTGGTTGCAGCAGCTATAGTATCTGCCAGTCTGTTTCCTTTCCCTTCTCCCTGACAGTGCTGACAGTGCTGCCTGCTATCAAGCAGTGTTTGATAAATAGTGGCCAGAGCCCAGCACAGTGCAGTAAGGTGTCCATCTCTGGGAAACCTACAGCAATTTTTCCTTAGGTATGCAGTCACTTGATCGGGGTCTTGTAGCTGTTCAGGAGTGAAATTCCAAACCATCGGGCGTGAGAAAGTACCTAGGTACTCGCCCATACTTTGCCACATGCCCTGCCACTCGTGATTATTCTGTCTCGGAGAAAGCTCTTCAGTGGTATTCATAAACCTATGCTTGATATATAACAAAAACTGAACCATCTGCACCAAACCTACCAATAGCAGAATGCTAGTTTGAATATCCCAGAGATATTGAAGATTTTCAAAAACTGCCCTAAGAGCTGTTGTATTTAGCCCAAAGGAAAAGAAAGCAGTGCCCCCACCATACCGGCTGCTGTTATTAACCCCTCCCTGTCCAAAGAATGGACAGGACAGCAAAACCTCATACAAGTACCAGCTTAAGCTCATGATCATCGATATTATTGTATCATAGACCGATATCATAAAATACATTATAATGAAGTATGGGAACAAATACAGGAGCCGCAGACCTGAGAGAGTAAAGAATCCTGCCAGGATTGTATACAGCATGCGGTGGTTTTGCTGCCACAGCCTTGTAAATAAATACCACAACATCGTGACCAGAGATTGCTTAAACAACAGTGCTTATCTTAATTGCGATAGTTAGGGTCAGATCTACCGTTATCCCAACCGTTCGTGCCCCACGTTGGGCGCCAAAATAACTGTCGTGGTTTTGCCCCAGCCGAGGGCCGCACCCCACACAGTCGCTTGTACTTTTAAAAGGAAGGGGGAAGGAAAGTTGGGGGAAGGGGAAAAGGGAAGGAAGAAAGGAGGAAAATAAACCACAACCTAGAAACCAGAACCACGCAGGTTGGGATAAGGATAGTTTACTAAACAATAACAGAAAACTAGATATAACAATAACAGAAGTTTAAAGCACAAAATATATGAAACTGGTGATACACAATGCAATTTCTCACCAAACCACACAACTCAGGCCGCACAGCTTAGCGCCCGTCCCGGACAACCCGACCGCCCCAGAAACTGCACGTCCTGGCGTTGTCTCCCCCTCTTCCCCCCAGTCCCCCCTTAAACTCAGCATGACGTAACTGGCCAATTCGAGTCACCTGTCCTGGCTGCGTCCCCTCCTTTCTCTTTAGTAAGGAAGTATGCAGAGCTGAGAAAGGTACTTGATTGCCCGGCAACAAATCGGAAACATCAGGGTGCTATCAGCACTATTCTCATGCTAACACCCAAACATGGCATTCCATTCACTGCTAAAAAAAATTTAACTCCATCATAGCTGAAACCAGGACAGAATGTTATGGAGATAACTGTCTACAGTTTTACTAGGGGTGAGATTAAAGTAAAACCCACCGCTCTCCCCTCCCTGCATGCTCAGTGTCTCTGTTGCTGCAGGTCACCTGTCCCTGATTCTGTCTCTTTGTAGGCTTCCTTTTTATGTTTGGGTCCATCAGGAGCTCCTTGTTCACCCCTGCAGGCCTCCTTGCTCTGTTGCCTGCTGGTCAGGATGGACCATTCCTGAGTTTGAAGGAGATGATTTTTGAAAATTGATCATCTCTCTTGGATCTCCGCCACTGCAGGGCTGCATTCCATTGGACTCTTTCAGGTGGGTTCCTGGCTGAGCCAAATTCTGGTCTCCTGAAATTGAGGGCTGTGATCCTGTTTTTTGCTTCGTTTATTCCCCTCAGGATCCTGAACTCCATTTTCTCATGGCCACTCAGCTCTTCACATGTCCATCCAGTCCTCCTTTGTTTGTAAGAGTGAGGTCCAGTAGAGTGCTTCTCCTTGTTGGCTCTTCAGTCACCCTCGTTAGGGATTTCTCATCAGTGCACTCCTCAGACCTTGTGCATTACTCATGCCCTGGCCCAACAGCAGACACCAGGTTGGTTAAAAGTCCCCATGAGGATCAGGGCCCGCAAAAATGAAGTTGCTTCCCAGAAGGCCTCTTCCTCCTGATCAGGGGGTCTGCAGCAGACACCCAGAACAACTTTCCCTGTGTTGTTCTGCCCCACCAGCTTCCAGGTGATTCCTCCATCCCAAGGCAGAGCTCCATGCTCCACTGCTGCATCTGTTTCACATAACAGCACTTGCTTTTGTTGTCTTTTGCCTGCTTTCTTTGTTGGTACACTCTATGACTGCTTTTTAAATGATAGAACAACAATAACAGCCATTTAACACTATCTTCTTTAACTTTCTATACAAGTGTATTTCAAAGCTGCTGCATATAACATCAGAAGATACTCAAGATTGTTTTGATAAATAGAAATTAATGACTTATGCAATGACATACAAAGCAGGGAGTACAGTTATGTTTGACCAAAAATAGATTACAGAGCTAGTCTTGTCACCTTTCGTAACCAGTGGTGCCATTTCTCTTACACAGCGCCTCAGTGACAAGAAAGCACGGCAAAAAAACCCCAATATACTCACATTTCTGTAAATATGCTTTGAGAGTATTACTGTACTTGAAACAAGTCTGGGAAAATGTACTCTAACTGAAATCTTCTTGTGTTGAATGTACATTTATTGTGCCGTGCTGTTAATGTCTGTGGGATTCTTGCTTGCTTCCTTCTACATTTCAAGTATTTTCAAGAGTAAAATAATGATGACTGGAGATTGGTTGCAGAGTGAGGATCTCTAACGTTGCTGTTACACACAGAATCACAGAATGGTCTGGGTTGGAAGGGACCCCAGGGATTATAGAGTTCCAACCCCCTGCCACAGACAGGGCCACCAACCTCCAGGCGATGCATGCGTCCTGCTTTTAGCATGGAATGACAGACACAGCATGTTTATATTTCATCATGTTTAAAAAGAAATAAAAATAACCTTATATTGAAGATATACATACATATATATACCATGGAGTTCACCCTACCAGAAACGGTCCTGTTTCTGTTTGTCCCCGTTTCTGTATTTGATACATGTGCAGTGATTTAGACTGCTTAGAGGCACATGATTCATTGAAGTACAAAACTCTTACTTTTCTGTGAAAGTTTATTAAGGTATACCTTTCTGTCCCGAGTAGTCCCACTGTCAGTGGAAATACAGCAACTGAGCACATATATATTTTCAAGAGCCAAGATTAGGAAAAATAACTCTGCTATTCCGAAATTATTTTTCTATCTAGTCCAAATTTTTAAACATAGATTGTGCAGGCACAGTGAACACTTGCTTGGAATGGTAGTGTCTCTAACTTATAATACTGTAAACACATATAAAAATATATATGTTCATGTACCATAAGTATCTGCACGTGCGCTACTTTTCAAGCAGGCGCAGAAGGGCAGGGAAGGAGGATGCCTCGTGTGAGTCTGTGAGAAGTAGTACAGGGTGCAGGAGGTCTGCTGTACAAAAGAGGAGATTGCATCCTTGGGGAGAAGCCTGGCCTGTGGGGATGGTGGCTGCTGGGGCACTGCTCTTTCCCTGTTACACCACTGAGGAAAGCAGGTGCCTAACCAATCTGGGCATCTGTAATGATGGCAAAACATTTGGATATTCCCTTGTCATGTGAGGTGTCCTCCTGCCTGCCTGGGAGGACCTCCCTGAATGCTCATAGGAGCAGGCACACCAAAAGGTGCTGGGAAGGTTGAGCTCCAGGAGAAGCAGGGAGCACACACAAATACTCTTTAATTTCAATGCCTGTAGTTGGTGTTTGCAAGGTAGGAACTATTGGCCTTGGTCTTCCTTTGGTTTAGAGTGAGAGCAACAAAGGATATACGCCTGAAATAGGTAGAATGCCTTTGAACATGTGCAAAGAGAAATTTTCTCTAAGCAACATATGAAACCAGAAAAAAAAAATAGTAACTATGTTGATTTCTGGTGTTTGTTTTGTTAAAGACATCATGATGCTCTTTACTGTTCCCCATCTTTTCCTTTTATTCAGTATGAAGTTTTAAAGTACGGCTCTGGTCTAAAAAGATACTCTAGAATAAAGTATGATAGTGTTATTACATAATTGCTATATATTCTTTTGCAAATGAAATAGCAATTTATCAGTCTGAAAATCAAGTTGAGTTTGCTCTGGATATCAGTAAGAAAAGGTCTAATTTAAAAAGACTAATTAGAAGCCTTCCTAGTGGGAATAGGGGTCATAATAATACCTGTGCCTCTCTTGTGTTGATTATGTAGGAATAAAAAAAGGATTCTTTTGCTCAATGACATAATCTACACTTCAGCATTAAATACTACTAGGTTCTGATAATGATAAAATGGGAATTTGCATAAAATACATTCACAATTTAGGTATTAGTGTGGATATATTTTGCAGGAATATAATACTGCATTCTTTCTTACTCATTCCAAGTGTGACTTTGATTCTGCCATACATGGTGCACCATTTGACCTTCCTGATTTAGCTATGGGGATAACTCAGTTTGGAAGAATTCTGGTTTGTATGTTTCGGGGTTTATGTATTGACAATATTAAGTCTAGATTTTATTTTTTCATTGGTCTTTGTCTTTCTCAGACTTTCTTATACCGTTTGGTCAGCATCAACTTGAAAAGCTTATTTGACACTGGCCTGGAAGAGAAATTATCAAGAGTAAAGGTAATTTTGCTTTCTGCAGATAGGAAACAAAAGTCTGAAATTCATCAGAAAAGATGACCAGGAGGAAAGTGACAGTGGTCAAATCTGGTGAAGTGCAGTAGATAAAACCTCCCGTGTTTACTGATATTTATTAGTATGGATCTAGGGCTTTTTTTAAGCAAAGTAATGTCATGGCTAAAACAGAGGACAAAACTTGTAATGGATTGAAAATGAAACAAAAAATTGGTGATGAAAACTTTTGCTGGCCTATTCAAAACAGGACTTCTGTGTGCTCTAAAAAAGTAGATTGCATGTACCTGTTGGTTTGGATTTTTTAAAAAAGCAAAAATTTTATAGTAGAAGTATGAAGCTATAGTCTGTTATTCTTTCTAAAGGCTCAAAGATACCAGTTTATGATTTTTAAAATAACGTGGAGTTTTCTGCATTCATTTAGGTAATATTTTACCTTCTGTATAATTTATATAAAAGTCACAGAAACTGAGAAGTTTGGTATTGGTTGTGATGTAGCAAATCTCCTAGTCTTAGGTAAGTGATAAGGAGAATATTTCTCACAGGAAAGTCATGTAAAAAAGGGATGAGTTTTGTATGTCGTCTACTTGAAGAGCTTTTTTCTCTTTAGAGTTGGATAAGATGATCAATTTCTGTGAGGAAAGGGCTATTCATCTTCCTGTAAGCCCTCTTCTGCATCAATTCCTTAATGCTGGTAGAAGAGTATTTCTTAGGAAGACTGAGAAAGCAAAGGATGGGACACTTGCGTGCCATTTCTGTGGTGTTTGAGACTTCCTGCTCCAAATCCTATTTATTATTGATCATGTTGCACTGGTCAGTTTTTATTTCCTTTTGATCTGCATCTTCTCAGAAATAAGATTTTCTGGGTGGTGATGCCAAGTTTCAAACCAACTGGGAAAGGAAAAAAAGCTCTTACCTGCTCTTGAGATACTGACCATAACATCCTTTCCATTAGTCTTTCTTAGAAATTTTTAAAGCAGCAGTCTTCACCCACCCACCTCCCTCCCTTCTTCCTTCCCTCCCTCCCTCATATATGTCTTCAGTACTTCACTGTCTACCTTCAAAACTCTTCTCCAACAAAATACCTATGAAACCAGTGACAGCATTTAAGTTGTAGTCTGGCACCATCCTATAGCTAAGTAAACCTTGCAGCTAGCTGTTTTTCCTTCAGCCCCCTTTTCACTTGATTATGGCCACGTGTTCCCACCGTGTCCTGTGTCATCACTTGCACTTATCTGATCTCGTAGTGAGGTGTTTAAGGAAGCTAAATTAGCAGGGAAAAACAATTTCTTTTCTCTAAAAGCAGTTTTCTGCCTGTTGAGTTTCACAGACCAGGAGCAGATGAGTTTCAATGTCAAAGTGAGGGAAGACGATTCCTGGGACAGAATATTGGAGCAGAATTACCCTTCTCTGTCAGCAGTTAGCTTAGCCATGATTGCACCTATAAGCAGCGAGCATACTAAGAATTCTGCTTATCACATTGATCTGTGTTGTCTCGCTATCTCCCTGGGTTCTTGTGCCTGTAACCACCTTGTTTCCTTTGTTTTCTACTTTGGTTGTAAGGCTTTTGTGCAGGTTGCCTCTCTGTGCTGTATTTGTAAACCACAACTTTTGCAGCTTTGAAACTTTTTGCTGTGATCTTTACCACACCTTATCGTTTTTCCTTCCTAACAGATGTCAGACATTATTATTATTTGTTTGCAGAGGATGACACAGCCTCCACATAACTCTATCTCCTTGTAAAATAACTTAGTATTATAACATCTCCTCTGCATAACATAAAGTTAATATTGGCTATAAAACTTTCTTTATTCCCATCTAGCAGGCTGGAATTTAAGGGCTGGCTACAGCTCTGTTGGTTACACAAAAAATATCTGCCACCAAGCTTCAAGAGGGAAGAACTGTGAGGTGTACGTATGCGCTTGGTGATCACGCCTCTTTGGCTTTTATGGATATTGTTTCTAGTGTTACTGCTCCACAATACATTATGTTGCCTGTATGGGATATCAGAAAGGCCTTTAAAGACTTCATTTATGAAAGACGTTATGAAGATAGACACAGTGGTTTGGGAGATTGATACTAGGATATGAAGGCTTGAGTTCCTACATAACTGATTTGAATATAGCTGAAGGATTCTTATATGACCAGTGGGAGTGATTTAGACTTTTTTTTTAAAAAAAAAACAAATTACCAATCTCTCCTTTTAAAACAAACAAACAAACAACATCTTACATGGGTCTGTATCTCATCAGCAGGGACAGGCCCCTTTGGATGCTTGGTACCGGTTGCCACAGCAATAAGCAGACTGAAAGGGAGGAGAAAGGCAAACCTAGAGATCAAATTCAGCAAAAAAAAATGAGGATGATATTGGAAATATTCCTGGAGAGTTGAAAGACAACTTTGAGCTTCAGTCTCTGCTGCTGTCCTTCCCCTCTGCATTCTTGACATGCCCATCTCATTTATGAGAACAAGGATCTCATAAATGAGGAGATGGAACTGTCCTTTTTTGGTGGTCAAACTATTATTACCACCCACTCAGGGTGAAATTTGATGTTAAACCTTGCCACCTGTTCATGCAAGCTGCTACCAACATAAATAATCCTAAGTGCACTGATCTGATGCAAAGTGAATCCTTTTTTGGTGAGTTGCCACAAAGTTGTGTGATCATTAAATCCAGTCCATGGAAGCTGCAGAAATGTCTATGTGGAAGAATGAGAAGATGCCATGAGGGAAAGGAGATGCTTTTGATAGCAGTGTGCTCTTAGATGGCGGATGATGAACATGGTGCTGCTTCGTAAAAAGGGGATTCCAAGTGATAAAAGACATTTTCAGCTTTTTGTAGTAAATGGCTCATCAAAATGATCCAACTTTAAAAAAAAACCCAAACAACTAAATTAGCTTTTACTTTTGGAAGCGGAATGTTTTCACTGGCCTTGCAAGCAGGTGAATTTGTGGGAGAACAGGAGGATGAAGAACTACTACACCAGTGAGTAAATAGTTGATGAGGAAACTGTGAACCTTCTCAACTGGCTTTACCATCAGAAAAGTTATAATGTGAAACATGCCTTGAATTTTCTACAGTAGCTTGCAATGAATGAGGATGTACCTGGGCAACCCTCTCTTCTTACATGCTAGTATGGTGCTTTAACACCAGTTTCCTGGTACTGTGAGGTGGAGGGAATTGTACAATACCAAAAACATGGTATCTGTTTTTGGAGTGGATAAATGCATACTTAATTCTGTATGTTAACTACATGTATACTTAAAGCCTGTTATGGCCTGAAGCTTACATTAAATTGATGTTTCTCAGTTAAAATAATATTTATGTACTTCTATGTCGGGGAAGGCAGCAGGCCAGGCAGCAGGCCTGCCAGCAGCCTGACTCTCCTCACAGAAGACATAGGCCCTGACAGTATCCTCGCGTTCCTGTGAGACAGGACAGTTACTCATGCTGAGAGGTTTTTTGTAATCACATTCTCAAAACACGGCGACCTTGAAGACAGGGGTACAGACTGCCCTAAACCAAGAGGGAGTTGTGGGAAGGTATTTGGGAGTAAGTGAACATGTCAAGAACCATCCATAAGAAATGGTCAACACAGCAGGTGTGCAGATACTTTTAGACATCAAAGGTAAACTAACAATGTTTAGCTATAAGCTATGCCTATCAGAACTCATAATTACTAACCAATCAGTTTGGTGTGAACAGTGTGTGTAACTAATTAGCAGTTTTTTAGTTTGCCACATTTGCAGTAACAAATGTATATAATCTGTGTGATTTCTCCCAATAAATAGCTTCACCTTAATTCATATTGAATTGCGTGTTGCCAGTCGCTGATCTCTGCACTTCTGGGTACTGTTTTGAGTTTATTTCTGTCTTCCCTACATTGCTTTTTCAGCAGCTTCCAACTTTTCAACTTTTTTCTTTCTAATGGCTTGCTGCTTCTTGTTGAATAATAATTTGTTGCTAGTGAAGAGCCTCTGTGATGACTTTATCATGATTATGCAGACCTGGCTGCTGGGGCCAGAACAGTGGTGAACAGTGCCATAAACTGACTCTTGTGGGTCCAGTCACAGTAGAATATACCATGTGCTGCTTTGCAGCATTAGTAGGTAAGCAGTTTGACACATTCAGGTTTCTGCCTAAAAGCATCAGATGATCCCAAGGACTGAAAACAAACCATTTGTTTCTGCTATTATCTGTAAAACGGGGAAAAAAAAAGGAAGTCAGGTTGTTTCCTTCTTAAAAACAGTAAATATCACTTGAGAAAAAGAACTGCTGTTCACAAGAAAATAATCACTATTATGAACTCTTTTAAGGAGCACCAACAAACATAATTCCTCCTCAGATGTATAGATCTGTGAAGAACTTTATTGTGTCATTTGGAAATAATAATGCAGAGAGATCAGACAATATTACTGTATAAAAAAGTCGAGATAAAAATACAAACATGAAAACAGTAAAATCCCTACAGAAAAGAGCATTGTGAAAGGCCAAACTGAATGTAAAACTCAGATACAGATTCTTATTTTCAAATACTAAAGACTAGCAGAACACATGTGAGAAGGGTGATTGATTGCAACCATCTGAGATGTTCCTTCGAATCTGCTTACAACTGTGCCTGAGAAGATGTTAAAGCCATAGTTCCTGTAGTCAGTGTAGTTTTAACAGAGAGTGGTTTTTCTATGGTAAAGTCTGTTTTCCTCTATTACTTGAGTGTGACTTGGAGTTGTGAAACTAGAACGCTGATTGAATATCAGAAATAAGCTATCGATGCATTGGAAATGAAAACTGTTATGGTGAATGCCTGTATCCTCCTTCAGTCTTGTGCTTTGCCTGTGCATTTGGCCTGTAAAATTCTTCCTTTTTCTGGGATGCCCAAACTGGTCACCTTTCCCACAGCAGCACGCACAAAGCAATGGCTGTAGGCCTTTTGGTTTGTCTCTGGGCTCTGATAAATGGAGGAGTCTTGAGCTGCACCAGACAGAGCCATCTGGTACCTACCAGTCTGGGAAGGTAAGTGTCAACTTAGCAAATATATATTGTCTGTAAGTATCTAAGTACTTACATGTAAGTACTGCATATATGGACTGAATGAAGAATCCATTTCATGCACAGTCAAGAGCGTGTTTCTGACTTTGGATGTTAAACTCTGAACCAAACAGTGACAGGATCAGAAGGGTCGTTCAAGCTGACGAAGTCACGGAAGCATAGTTGGCTTTGGAAATAAAGTTATAATAAGCTATAGCAAAAATACATAAACAGACATAAAAACCTCACAAAGACTTCATACTTGCTGCAAGAAATGGTACCCTGTTGATGCAGGAAAAAACCAAGACAAAACCCTGAACCAAGTTGTGTTTCTTTGTGATTCCTTTGTTCACCTGTTGCTTTTTATAGAAAGACTTCTGTATAGGTACTGAAAACTCACTTACCAGCTGTATTGGAAAGGGCACAAGCAGCAACTAGGCACAAAAACTCCAGTGATGGCGAGAGAATTTGGAGTCATACCCTGCTCTTGATCACAGGTTTATGCAATTGACTTGAATAGGACTGGAATAAATACTGTGAACCCTTCTGGGTATATCAGTTCATGCTAGAAGCTCTCACATGGGTGCTGCAGATGTGCTGCTGGAAGCAGTAGCAAGAGAGCAGTCTAGGTTATTGTTTCCATTTCAGTTGCAAAGAAACAGTTGAAGGTGTTGGTCGGTCATGGAGACAATGACTGAGGGTGTTATTGCTGTATTAGTGCATGAAGACAGGTGGAGGCAGGGTTGATGCTCCCTGGCTAAAGGAATGGTTGTGCCTGGCTGCAGTGGGTGTTGGCCATACTTAGTAGTCAGTCAATCAGATATTTACCACTTTGAATTGCTGATGTAATTTCATTGCTGAGTTTGTGCCTAGTGACTGCTGAAAGCTGTTACGGTGCATGAGCTCATGTGAGAGAGCTTGCTCTTCATTAGATAACAAAACTGCTGAACCCTACTTCTTGTCCCCAAGACCATGTTTGTATGGGTCTCTCCAAAATGGACTAGCTGTGTCCTGGCCACCTGCTCCCTATGTGTGCCAGAGACCACTGTAGCAATAGAGATAATTCAGGATCCATACGCTGACAGCTTTGCTGCTGTGGCATAGGTATAGCTCAGAGAGCTGAAAGCTGCTGCGAGGGATTGGTCTCCCCAGTGTAGACAGGCTCAGAAGGCTGTGGACTAATTCTCTTTGAAAATAAGCGTTTTTCAAACTTGTTAGGAGAAGAGGAGGGAGGAAGATAGTACACCAGTGTGTCCCAATAGTTTATGTGCTTTGGTTATGTGGAAATTGGTCTGCTTTGGGGAGGTGGGGGTGGGGGTGGACTTGCTGGGGGTCCCTTCCAACCCCTAAAATTATGTGTGAATCTGTGAAATTTGAACAATTTTTCAGTAGAATGGATTAAAACTCCCCCAGACCTGTAAGTATATGTGCCTTTGTGAAGGCAAAATCAAAGATCACATTTGCTTTGAGAGAAAAGGCTGAAGGATGTAAGGATCCTTTTAAGTCTTGCACTAGTTTTATGTATGTTCTGCGTATTTTATTAATTTATTTCTGTCTGTGGCCACCAATGAAATAAAAAATCCAAAGAGAAAGTTGAATGGTAAATACAACTTCTGTATTGGCCTATCTCTGTTTCCAAGCAGATAGCTCTATTATAAAGTATTTCTCATTACTGTGTGGATACCGTAAATGCTAGTTTTATTAGCTTGATATTTTTACCATTTTTCTTACACCTCTTAATGCTATTGATGGCTTTAAAGTAGCTGCTAGAACTGGCAATTAAGTAAACACTTTGTGTGTCTCCATTTAAGGAACTTTGTGGGGGAAGTTGCCTTTTAGCTAATTTAATATCAGATAATTTCAGAGGGACCTTGACAGGCTTGAGAAGTGGGCATGTGCCTCAGGAGGGTGGTGAGGCCCTGGCACAGGCTGCCCAGAGAAGCTGTGGCTGCCCCCTCCCTGGCAGTGTTCAAGGCCAGGCTGGATGGGGCTTTTGGGCAACCTGGTCTGGTGGAGGGTGTCCCTGGCCATGGCAGGGTGGTTGGAACTGAATGGTCTTTAAGGTCCCTTCCAGCCCAAACCATTCTATGAACATTCTATAATAGCCATTCTTGCTGTTAACATTATTTCTCTTCCTTTTGCTCTGAAATTTTGGTTCTTAACTTGGAGGTTATGGACAAAAGGGAAGGAGAAGTCCTAATTCCTTCTTTCCTACTTTCTTAATTATGGCACATTTGTTTGTTTTTATTTTTCCCAAGGTGAGTGTGGAGTATTAAGAGTTACCTATCAATGCCAGTGGTAGTGGTTTTGCTTTGCAGTTTTCTATTGTTCTAAACCATGAGGTGTCCATCGTGCCACTTCCATTCCCTTGTCCTGCTGGGACCTGCCAGTACTTGCTTCTTATAGGGTACAGTTAATTGGATTACAGTTCATGTTCTCTGCTTGATTTCAAATGGCCAGAAAGCAGGGAAGTCCTAGCCACCATCTGCTTTTTCCCTGTCCTCTTCTTTTATCTCTAATGAACTTGGACCAGAACACAAAACACTCTGTTAATGAGCTATCACAATCCTTCAAAGGTGCTTTAAGCCAGCTGGGAAGGAGTCCTGAGACACTCAGATGTTGGATAAATCAAGCAATGAGCCTGAATCTGACAACTGGTTTGTTAATGTCAGTATTGTAAACCTGAAAAGAGAAACAACTTTCCAAATGTACTTCTTTTACTGAAAGCAGTGCAAGACGCCATTCTTGTCATTCTTGTTTAAATTTGAGAAAATGCTGATGGCACTTTGTCTGCAGGACTGGCCCAGGTGGGTTGGCAGTTGGGCCACCAGGAATAGGGTCAGCTGACAAAGTCATAGCGTGGGTGGAGGTGGGTCATGATCAGCTCCTCAGTAAAACCAGATGAAGACTTCTGTCCACCTTCCACTTTCCTTTCAAGTGAACAAATGTTAGTGTTTTTTTATTATTATTATTATTTTTAATCATTAAGCTTTGGAGGGGGAAGATAATACTTGAATCACTCAAATTATTTATTTACTAGACATTGCAGCACTAGAAGCCAGTCTTGCACACCAGACCATATGGACACTCCTCAACTCACTAGGAAGCTCCAGTAGCAATTTAGATGCCAGTGAAGCTGAAGAAGAATTTTAATTCCATTTGAGAGAAACCCTATATATGCCTAGGTTAGGTAGGTACCAAACTTTGTTAGTTCTTCCAAACAGAACTTAGCTTGTACCTGGAAAAAAAAAAAACAACAACCTACCACAAACAACAAGGACTTTGTAAAACCCTGAATATAGATCTCCATTGGTTAGAGAAGTATTCTCCATCCTGGCTTACTTGGAATGCTTCTCCCATGGACAGAATTTAATTTGAGTTTCTTCAATTATTTCTCACTGCATTAAATGGTTTTGAAATTCCTGTCCTGCCCTTCCCTCTACATCAAAAGAGGTTTTAGCAAACACAGAGCTGCTAGAATAGTTTACAGAAAGAAAACAGACAGCGGTGGCATGAAAAAGTTGTGGACTACTGTTCTCATACTTGTGTGTTCTCTGATACTCTTAAGATCAGGTAGTGAAACATCAGCAGAGTCGAAGTAGGGGCTGCAAGGGGAAGTCACTGACCTGGCAGGCAGGCAAGCTGTGTGCTGCATGTTGCACAGTGATAGTGAGGGCGTCCCAGCATGAAATGCGCACGAGCCTTAGTAAGATCAACTTACCTGCTGTCATCAGTGTATGCTGTGGTGAGATACCAGCTTCCTCCTTTCTGTGCTCCACAGGCCAATGCAATCGGTGGCAATGCTAAAACTGGGAAAGAGTGTTTGGAAAATAATTGCATGGAAGAAGCTACAGGAATTCCAGAGGACACCATCGAATTACCAGTCGGCTTTGCTAAGAAGCAATCCAGTAACAAAGCACGTGATAAATCCTTCAGGAAAAGTTTGGGATTCTTTCCTTCATGAAAATGTGAAATGCTTGGTAAATATATTTGTTTTCATGATTTCATTGTATGCTATGCTGTGAAATCTGGTGGAAAAAGCATTGACTTCCTGTAACAAGGAGAAACCAGCCAACTCAGGTATGTTAATGGCTTTATGGGAAACAAGTATATTAGTGGTATACCAAACCTTCTCAGAAAAATTGTTCCAGGTGACACCTGTGCATTCAACTTGACGTACAAAACCTCCCCTAACATCTGGTGGTACAATGTTAGGTGACTTTTGTAGTGTCTCTGCAGATTGATAGCGCTGGGAGCTATAGCGATTGCTGCTAACTTATAATAGTGTAAGACACTGTTGGGAACATTTCATGCAGGAAGCAGTGTGAGAAGGTGTATGGCAACATGCTACTTGTGTGGGTTGTATAAGACATTATCATTGTCTTTGAAAGCAATGAAAATGATAGCAGTGTTTTATCCTGTAGTGATCCTTATCGCAGTATTTCTGACATGCTGTGATCCCTTTGTAGCTTAATAGCTTCTGTTTCAATCACAAGTGGAAAATACAGGCTTTAGGGGATATACAAAACTTTACATTAAAAATATTATCAGAACAACACAGTATTTTCATTTTGGGGAATGGTTATTTTAATAAGACTTCTAGTACCTAAAGGGGCCTACAGGAAAGCTGGAGAGGGACTTTTAATCATGGGGTTTAGTAATAGGACAATGGGTAATGGGTTTAAGATGAAAGAGGATGGATTTAGATTAGTTATTAGGAAGAAATTCTGCAACTGTGAGGGAGATGAGGCCCTGGCACAGGTTGCCCAGAGAAGCTTTGGCTGCTCCCTCCTTGGCAGTGTTCAAGGCCAGGTTGGATGGGGCTTTGGGCAAACTGGTCTGGTGTAGGGTGTCCCTGTCCATGGCAGAGAGCTAGGAACTAGGTGATCATTGAGGTCCCTTCCAACCCAAACCAGTCTGTGATTCTATGAATTACTACATCCTACAAAGCAGTGCCAGCAGGACAAGGGAGGTGATCCTTCCTCTCTGCTCAGCACTGGTGAGGCCACACCTGGAGTGCTGTGTCCAGTTCTGGGCTGTCCAGTGTGAGAGGGGCATGGACATACTGGAGAGGGTCCAGCAAAGGGTCCCAAAGATGATAAGGGACAGGAGCATCTCACCTGTGAGGGAAGGCTGAGAGAGCTGGGATCACTCAGCCTGGAGAAGAGAAGGCTCTAGGGGGATCTTGCCAATCTATAAATACCTGAAGGGATGGTGCAAAGAGGATGATGCCAGGCTCTTCTCAGCGGTGCCCAGTGACAGGACCAGAGGCAATGACACAAACTGAAACACAGGAGATTCACTCTGAACAGCAGGAACACTTTTTTTCACTGTGAGGCTGACTGAGCACTAGCACATGTTGTCTGGACAGGCTGTGGAGTCTCTGTCCTCAGAGATATTAAAAAGCTGTCTGGATGTGGTCCTGGGCAAGTGGTTCTTGGTGGTGGCCTCGCTTCAGCAGGAGGGTGGACCAGAGGACATCTAGAGATCCCTTCCAACCTCAACCATTCTGGGATGGTAGTAAAAATAAAGACCTCATATTCAAAACTCTGTTGTTCCAGGTCATCGTGGTTTGGGCTTGCTTGAATGGGGTTTTCCTCCAGTAACTCTTGAATGTGGACAGAGAGAAGGAGTGGACTCAAATTTACCTGGCCAAACTATGGGTACGTGCAGTTTCTTCTTGACTGTCTTTAGGCCTTCAGCTTGAATAACAAATTTTAACAGTGTGTGCTTTGAATTTCAGAGTGCATTTAATCTCTCCCAATACAATAGTACAGTGACTATGACCTGGATGTTTAGGAAAAGAACACAGAGAAAATTCCCAAATATAGAGAGAAGCTGAGCAATTAATGTGCTTTGCATTAATCATACTATTTTTTTCATTTTAGCATTTGCTCAAAGTTTAAAATCCCACATGCCCTTCAAATATGAGAAGGAGGAGGAAGAAAAGAGACAGAAAAATAAATCTCAGACTTGGAGGCAAGTGATCTTTACAGGTACTTTTTAGTAAACTGGCTTGGTTGAAACATCCATGCAACTGAAGGAAGGAAGCAAAACTGCAATTCCAGATTTGAGAAATCATGCTTTGTGTGTGTTAAGGGAGAATCAATTTATGAATTCCCAGTGGAAAGCCAGCACTTCAGCTAAAAAAACACACACCCACTTAATCCAAGATGATATGCAAGCACAGGGAGGTGGAAATTTAAACATATCACTCCAGCAATAGTTTCCTACAGTGTGATGCTTATGAGGATAAAGGAAAACAAGGACAGAACTTTGTCATTTGAAGGTGAATTCATGACCTGCCCTGATAAAACCCACTAGTGACTGGAGCAAACCAAACGAAGTTAGAATACTCACCAGAGTGTTAATTCTTGAGTGTTCTATTAGCTTATAGGAATAAAAATGTCTAATATCTGGCATAACTACCTATGTGTTTTACAAAATGCTCAAAACACAATTATATATAGTACATATCTTTAAATATTGGGAAGTACCTAGTACAGTACAGTTCTGACTGACATCTGAGCTTGTTTACTACTAGGGCACAGCATGAAAGAATGGTAAGACATTGTGTATGCTACAACAGAATTCCAGCCTCTGTTTAAGGGGGTAGGTGAACGCCAACACCAGTTTTCTCTGCCCTCAGATTTCAGATTTTACTGGATTAGCTGTGTTACGGCTTTTGCTCAGCCTTCTTGTGGCTGGTGTTAAGTGGTGGGGAGGGGATGCTGCCCTTGTTTAGCCCTTCTGGTAACTCCACTGCTGGTTGCCAGAGGTCTCTTAATTCACCATCACCAGATTCATAACTGATTCTGACTGTGTCGCTTTGAAATACTTTACAAGTATTTACCAGCACCATTTTTGCTGTGGAATTTAACGAAATAGATTGGAGCATCAGCACTGGGAATCGGTGCTATTAATCATACTGACCTTTAGTGCAAAAGATACTGATATGGAAATTGCAGAAAGGGGGAGGGAGTGGAGAGGAGAGGGGAAGAATCTGAAAACAAAAAGAGAAAAATACCTACATCACAGACCAATTCCAATAGCTGTTGTAAGAGGTGAGAGTCTACGGTGCACAGAGTTGCTGAATCAACTTGTTTCTTCCACAGCCAAGTCCTGTAGCTTCCCTGAAACTTGTTAGAGCTGCAGTTGTGCTAAACCCAATATGCTCGTTCATCCTGCTCTGTGCAAAGGGGCATATATTTACCTATCCACCTGTTCTTTTGTCTTGCATGTGACTTTGCCACAAAAAGTTACTAACATGTTTTCCAGGAGCTGATGGTTGCCCTGGTTGGTGTTGGTACAACTTATGTAAAACCTGTCAGAATACCAATTTTTTTTGATACCATAACTTTTTGCAAATGAGGTAATTACTGTTCAGTAGTATCACAAGTCCAGTGAAGTTCTGATTTTTGTTCTGTTTCATTTAGTAGCTGTTGCAAGGCTTTACATTATTTATGAAAAATAGATTAGCAATGTCACTTTACATAATGCTATATTATTATGGGCCATAATATAACAGTATACTATTATTATTATATCATTTTCAGTGATGAAACAGCTTTCTTTTAGTGAGTTTTACCAGGTAGCAAGTGGTATCTGGTATGGCTTCTGAATACAGTAGTGTAATTATTAAAATGTTACATCTTAGATCAATTTTTTTTAAAAAAGTCTCTGTGTTCCATTGAGAATGTATTTGTGCCCAATGGCTAAGACTTTAACACTGAGAATCTCTTTAGTAGAGGCATTTTAACTCTGTTAGTTAATGCCTGTTAGTGTATGTTTTCAGCTACCCATTTCACAGAATCACAGAATTGTGGGGGTTGGAAGGGACCTCAAGAGATCATCGAGTCCAACCCCCCTGCCAAAGCAGGTTCCCTAGGACAGGTCACACAGGGAGGCGTCCAGATGGGTCTTGAATATCTCCAGAGAAGGAGACTCCACAACTCCCCTGGGCAGCCTGTCCCAGGGCTCTGTCACCCTCACTGTGAAAAAGTCCTTGCATGTATTGGTCAGAACTTCCTATGATCCAACTTGCAGCCATTGCCCCTTGTCCTGCCCCACAGACCACTGAAAGAGGCTGACCATTTCCCCCTCTGTCCCACACTTAAGATATTCATAAACATTAATAAGATCCCCTCTTAGCGTTCTTTTCTCAAGGCTGAACAGCCCCAGTTCTTTCAGCCTTTCTACTGCTCGTGCCCATTCCTCCTGTCTTCCTCCCTCTGTTCACTTAGTCTTCTGATCTTCCTTCCTCACTTAAAGTCTAGCTTGCGAGATGTGTGTGCTTCCCTGACGTTCCCACCTCATCACATCACTTCTGTGCCTTCGTGATGTAACTCTGGGGTTCCCCAAACCAGCAGGAATTGCAAGTGCACAGTCAGACAGGTTTCCTCTGCTGGGGCTTAGCATGCAAATCCTATGAGGAGTGGCTGAGGGAGCTGGGGCTGTTTAGCCTAGAGAAGAGGAGGCTGAGGGGAGACCTTATCACCACCTACAACTACCTGAAAGGAGGTTATAGAGAGGTAGGTGATGGTCTCTTCAGCCAGGTGACAGGTGATAGGACAAGGGGGAATGGCATGAAGCTGTGCCAGGGCAGGTTTAGATTGGACATTAGAAAAAAATTTTTTACTGAAAGAGTTGTCAGGGCCTGGAACAGGCTGCCCAGGGAGGGGGTTGAGTCACCTTCCCTGGATGTGTTCAAAAAAAGGGTAGATGAGGTACTTAGGGATATGGTTTAGTTTAGGATGAGAATGGTTGGACTTGATGATCTTAAAGGTCTTTTCCAACCTTGTGATTCTGTGATATGCCTCACTGCTCAGTTAGCCCTCTTGTTATTAGTAGCTTGGTATTTTCCTAATTCTGTTGTTGTACCCCTGTTGTATTTTTGAATGTTTTATAAGGTTTAGGAGCTGCAGTGCATTGTACCTCATGGAAGAAAGACTTTGACTTGCTTATTTGTCATGTTTGGTTTGTCATCTGTCACCTGAATGGACAAAAGAAAGAGGCACCTCTGTAAAAGATCACCAGTTGAGACAGAAAACACAGGGCAGACTGTAACACTGTCAAGTTTAGGGGAAAAAATCTACTCAAATTACAAATTTAATGTGCAAGTGCGGTTACTGAGGCTATTAAATAGCCAGTTGTGATTTCACTTGGTTGTTTTCAGTAGTAAATAAATTCACATTTGCAACTGTATTCCCATTAGGTTTTTTTATATCTTTTATTTCTGCATTTCCAACTAACTTGTTCTCACTTTTTGTGTTGTATGAAATTTTCTCTCCCTGATTTTTACTGCTCTTATTTACAGTATCTCATTTCTTTCAGCATGTTTTCCTGAAGAGCCAGTGTTCTTTCTTACCATTTAATTTGTTTCATGGTAAGTTTTTCATTTTTCCCATTAAAAGTAACTATTTTAACTAACGAGATTAAATCTTCACACATATTTCTTCCCTTCCTGTTGCAGTTACATGCTTAAGTTAATTCCATGGTGCTGCCAAGCATCTGTCATTTAAGAAAAGCTTAAGGCAAATATTACAAGTTTCCCATTCCAGCTAATTTGCTGGTTGTGTTTAATTGATGATTTATCAATCAGAGAGAAAATAAAACTCTTGTAAAAAGGATCACTGACAGATTAAAAAACCAGAGGCATATTAGCTGGATTTTATAGGGTTACAGGAAACCAACAACAAAGGGTTGGATGTGAAACTGACTGAAGAGCGAAGGGCTTTATAAAAGTCTGTCTTTGGAAGAGTGAAGGCCTGCTGTGTGGATGGGAATTTTGGAAGGTGGGTGGTTGGTTTATGTTTTAAATATGCTATTTGCAAGCCTTAACAGCAGATACCAATTCAGTGTGTGCTTATAAGTCTCCAGTGTTGGAAAAGGGTTATGCAGACCTAACTATGGGCAGTGTATCACCCAGTAGCTCCTGGGAAGCAAATCTGAACTGTTCTTTGCAGTAGTGTTTTCCTATGCCCAGAAGGAGCCTGCCAGTACCTGATAGGGCCTACAAGAAAGATGGGGATGGACTATTTGTAAGGGAGTGTAGTGATAGGACAAGGGGTAATGGGTTTAAAGTAAGAGAGAGTAGATTTAACAAAGATATTAGAAAGAAGGTTCTTTGTATGACAAGGGTGGTGAGGCCCTGGCACAGGCTGCCCACGGAAGCTGTGGCTGCCCCCTCCCTGGCAGTCATCAAGGCCAGGTTGACTGGGGCTTTGGGCAACCTGGGCTAGCAGAAGGTGTCCCTGGCCATGGCAGGGGGGTTGGAACTAAATGGTCTTTGAGGTCCCTTCCCAACCTAACCTAGTCTGTGGTTCTATGATTGTTCTATATGTCAGATGAGTCCATTCATGTGTTATTTGAAGAGGTAAAGCAGGTCAATTTGCCAGTATTGGGTATTCATGGAATGAATGGCTGGATGCATCCTCTGCTGACTTTGAAAAGCAGTTACTGTTTTTATCAGTATCTCCTGGACAAGGTCTTGGTGGGGAAGGAGGGAGGAGAGAGTTGTAGATGAGAATGCTGACTTAATTAAGAGGTTTTTTCAATGCATGGGGTTTTTCTGGTGGTAGCAGTCATCCAAGAAAATAAAGGAAATCCAAGTAGTGACAAAAGTAACTTTTTTACATATGGTGTAACCTGTTCAATCATGAATATAGCTTTAAAAATCCAGATTCTTTGTTCCTTATTATTATGATTTTTATTATCTCTTAACTTGGCTAATGAAGACTGCATACTGGTAATATTCAGTCCTCTATTAGAACACCTTTTTCCAGTGTGGAAAGAGGAATATTTGTTTCCTGTGCTGTTTCATAGAATGATGGGTGGATTTGCTTTGTGTGGAGAGGACATTTAATGGCATTTTAACCTAGCCCAGGTTTTTGGTTGTTTGTTTTTTTTTTTTATTTAAGGTATATGTATTTCTAAATCTTTTGGGCTTTGTTCAGCCATAGGGCTTTTTTCTCTTTATCACTGCGCTGTATCTTTGTCCTTGTTGTCTTTCACACCATTTCCTTTCCTCCTTTCACAGCCCCTATGTTTTTCTCAATGCACTGTGTTTTCTACTTCCTCATTCCATGCTGCTGTACCTCACAGCTTTAATGAGTACGCTCCTGTCTTGAGCTGTTTCTTTTTGTCTCTTCCAGGCATGCTTTCAGTCCTGACTATTTACATGAGGGACTTACGTGGCTTCCTTCAGGAGTTGAATGGCCCTAAGAAGAGAAAAACCTGGCCTTAAGTAATATGCCAATTCCATTCTTCCTGAAGTCCAGGAACAGTGGCCAGTGAGCCTTCCCTTGCATCCTCCTCCTCCTGCAGTCGGTCACTGGTGGCCTTTGCTGGAACTGAAGTTTCCCTGTCTGCTGGTCTCTGAGCATCCTTTGGCATGTAGGAGGTAAGTGATTGTACCCTGATTGTTAAGTGTGTGCAGTGCAGCTTCATGTGCCTAAGAGGCGATGTAATTTGTTCAGACTCGTCAGAGCTCTAAGGGGTACAGACTGCTTTGCTCCTGTGTTACTTCATCTCCTACTTTTCCACTATTTTCCTGGCCGGCTTCCATACCTGGAAAATGTAATCATTCCTGCTGCCACAGCCTCTTCAGGATTTGGGGCTATTTGTTCCCAAATAGTGGGCACAGTGAGGAGAGCTGAGGCAAAGAGGGAGAGGGGACGCTGTGTGAGAGAGTAAATACTGTGTTTGGATCCTACATAAGCTTCTGTAGCACTGTGTTCCTTTCCTGGTATCTTGCAAATGCAAGGGGGAAAGCATAGTAGAATGTATGTAACATGCACGTGGAAGATTAATACACTTATCCAGCTACTCTGTGTGACTTGCCTTCATGCCTGTTGTCACCTGTACTAGTGGAGTTTGGGAGGGTACAGTTACCTGCGTTATGGCCACAGCTTAATGTCCAGTGTGGTTACATGGTGTCAGTTCCCATCTCAAGCAATTTCTGTTCTGTAGTAGCTGCTTCAGCAAGTTGTTGTCAGCATTTTAAAGCAGTAATACTGTGAATCAAGCAAGGTTGTGAATGGAAATGGTCAAAAAGAGGAATGTTCCCCCTGCTCCTATAGTCTGACAAACCTGAGAGCACCAGTTGTATTGAGCCATCTATTAGGGCATGCAAAAAAGGCTGTATAATTTCTTGCATTCCGTTCACATTTTATACCACTTTCAGTGTATCTTAAATATTAGAATGTCTTGTCTACATTTCTGCCTGGAAATCATAGCTGGAGAAAAGGTCTAATACAAGAGTAATTAAAATGAAAATTATTTATTAAAATGAAAATTATTTCCTAAAATTTTGCTGGGGTTTGTGCTTTTTGTACCACTATAATTACACCAGGCCTTGTAATCAGTGATGCTGCACTCAAGTTCAGCAGATGATTCTTGTAGTTTTGTGTGGTGGGTTCTGGTGGAGGAGGTGGGCTGCAGGGGTAGCTTCTGCAAGAAGCAGCCAGAAGCTCTCTGCAGGCCCCACAGAGCAAACACCAGCTGACTTGAGGCCAGAGTCACTGCTGACCAAGGCCAAGCCCATCAGTGATGGTCACAGCACCTCTGGGAATCACATTTAGGGAGGAAAAAAAACCTGCTAGCAGCTGCTTTTTGCCACCAGAGAAGGGAGTGATAATGTGTAAGAAACTACAGGCACCAAGACCAGGGAAGGGGGGGAGAAGGTGCCCCAGGTGCTGTAGAGAAAGATGCCCCAGAGGCCTGTGGAGAAACCCATGGTGGAGCAGGTGTCCCCCTGCAGCGCATGGAAAAGGACAACACCACCTGCAGCCTGTGGAGAGGCCCCACTCTGGAGCAGGGCCAGAAGATATTGGAGCATCCAGAAGATACTGTGACCTGTGTTGGAGCAAGCCTCTGCCAGCATCTGCAGCCCATGGAGAGCGAGAGACACATAGAGATGAAAGAGAGATTTACACCAGAGCGGGTTTGCTGGGGGTGGGTGGCTAGGCTTGTGACCCCATGGGGGACCAGACTGGAGCAGTCTGGGCTTGAGGGACTGAGAGACATTCTCTCATTTATGACTGCACCCCATAGCAGTAGCTGATGCCAGGGCAGTTGGTGAAGAGCTGAAACCCTGTGGGAAAGGACTCATGTTGGAGAAGTTCATGGAGCACTGTCTCCCGTGGGTGGGACCCCACGGTGCAGCAGGGGGAGGGTGTGAGGAATGCCTCCCCCGAAACCCAAGAAGGGAAACAACTCCCAACTGGTGAGGAATCCCAATTCCTTGCCCCTCCCCGTACCACAATGGCAGGGGCAAGGGGGAAGAAACAGAGCAAAATCATGACTAAAGTCTGTGAAGAAGGGAGGGGGGGGAAGGAGCTTTAGGATCTGGTCACACTTCTCACTATCAGACTCTGGTGTCACTGGGTGTGCAGTGCAGTGAAATAAATTAAGTTTTCTTTCCTTTATTCTGTGTTGAATCTGTTTTGCCTGTGACGCTAATTGTGGAATGATCTCTCCCTGTCCTTATCTCAACCTCTAAGCCTCTCAATATATATTTTTCTCCCCTGTCCAGTTGAAAAGGGGAGTGATAGAGCAACTTTTGTGGGCATCTGGCCTCCAGCCAGGGTCAAACCACCACAATAAGCAATGCCCCTGACGTTTTACAGGTAAGGAGAAGCATGTGCATAAGCGTCCTTCAAAACCTACTGAAACTTAGACCAGGCTTGGCTGCAATAATGCAAAAAAACCCCCTCAAAACAGCATTACTGAAGGTCGAATGAGCTAAAGCTTTCAGTTATACTCTGAAAACCTCTTTTTAAAAGCTGTATGGATCCTGTAAGCTCTACAGGGGCAGTGAGTTACATATCCCTCCTCAGCCTTTCTTCAAACCCAACCCTGGGCATGAAGGTCAAACAGGACAACTTTGTCCCCTCCGTCCTTACAGGTAGGCTCGCCTCGGGCTCTTCGGCCTGACTGCGAGTTCAGCTCCGGCCGCCAGCTGGCCGTGACACTGGGAACTTCTTGCTGGAGCTCTTCAGTTTTTCCTGGCATCCCCAGGGACACCTGCAGCCCCCAGGCAGGGCTGGCACAGGTTAGGCGGGATGGCGGCCGATACGGCCGGAGAAACAGCGCCCAGACCCGCTCACTTCCAGGTTCGCGGCTCCGCTGCGGCCACCCGCGCTTCACTTAAACTGACCCAACCCGAGGCTCTGAGAGGGGCCGGGCGCTGCGACCCGGCGGGGCTCGGACGGGAGCCGGGTCCCGCAGCGACGGGTCGGGGGGGCGGGGCGTCACCTCCCGAGCGAGGCCCGGCGGGGCCCCGCAGCGTCTTCCCAGGGCGAGGCACCCTCCCCCGTTGTGAACCCCGAACGCCGCAGAACAGAGAGGGGACGCCACACCTCCCCCTCCCGCCAACTTTCTCCTCACCGCCGGCACAGCCCCACCCGCCGGGGGGGGTTGTGGAGGAGCCGGAGCCCCAGCGCCTGCGCGGGGGGTCCGCATGGCTCTATAAACACGGCGGGCGGGGGAGCGCCGCGGCCGGGCGGGCTCTGAGGGCCGGCGGGCTCTGAGGGCCGGCGGGCTCTGAGGGCCGGCGGGCTCTGAGGGCCGGCGGGGTTGGCCCAGGCGCCGCCGCAGTAGGGTGCGCCGGCGGCCTGGCCCCGCCCTCCCCTCCCCTCCCGTCTCCTCCCTCCTGCCGCCGGCGGGGGAGGCCGTGCCGGCCGGGCCCACGTGCGCGGCGCCCGGGAGCCGGCAGAGCCGGGCCACCATGTGTTTCCGCGAGCCAGCCGGCGGCCGGGGCAGCGCCTGAGGGTCCCCGCTCGCGATGCTGCGAGGCGGTGGGAGGCTCTACGCGACGCGGCCGCCACCAGTCCCCTCGCCACCTCCTCCTCCATGAGCACCTCGGCGGCGGCCCCCCTCAGGCTGATGCCCGGCGGGCACCCGGAGCAGGCGGCCGCCGCGCCGCCCGCGGGAGTCCTCTGCGCCCCTGCCGCGGGCCCGGCGCCCGACCGGGGCAGTCCCGCCGCTAAGGTGTCCGGCGGCCCGGCGCCCTCCGCCGCCCTGCAACCGCCGCGCCTGGCGGCCGCTCCCGCGGGAACTGCGGTGGTTCGGGTGGCCGTCCCCGGGGACCAGCGGCCGGTGGCGCCCAAGGGGCCGCCCGCCGCCACCACCCTCCAGTTACCAGCCAACTTCCAGTTGCCCCCAGGTGAGTTGGGCGGCCGGGCCGCCCCAGCTCCGGACTGGGTCCCGCAGCGCGACTTACCCAGCGTGTCGCGCTCCCGGACGCCTGGGAACGGGTCGGGAGGCCGGGTTGGCAGCCGGGTGCCTCCGGGAGCTGGTCGCCCGGCCCTCGCTGCGGGGGGCGAGCCTTAGCGAGGGTCGGGCAGGGTGGCGGCGGGAACGCGGGTGCTGCTATGGGGGGGGCGTTGAACGGGTGCGTCGAAAGTTTGAGGCGAGGTGCTTTTCTGCCCCAAACTTGTGGGTGTGGGGGGGGTGGGTGTGTGGGGGGGTGTGGATGTGTCTACCTCGTAGGGCGTGGGAAACGTAAATGGGTTAAGTCACATATCATTGGGGTGCTGATAGCATCCAAGGTGCTTAGAGCTTGTCTGGAGGATGGATCTGGAACTCTCTGGATTAAGGCAACTTTTTACTTAGCTGGGGGGCAGGAGGAGTAACTAAAAACTCAGTGTCCGAGTCACCGGCGTTTGTGACTGGGAAAAGACTAATTGAGGCTTTCGTGGAATTCGGGTGAGCGAGTAACAGGGGGAAGCGTGGGTTACCAGCTGCGGAGTAACTCCCACTTACCATGCAAATCGTCCTGCTTGTACTCCCCCTCCAAGCAAGCTGTTGTGGAGGAGTTGTTTTTGGTGTTACAACCAGGCTGGGCGGTGTGAACCATAACTGAAACAAAATGCCACCCTGTGTATGGAGCGCAACGCTGAAATGTTGTTACGAGTCGCCCTTCAAAACGCTTCCTTTCTGTAAAAGGACATGTGGGAAGTGGAGAGCTTGGAGAGGTACCATATTTAGGGACGTACTTCCCATCGCAGCAAAGACTGCCAACATAGGAATTGCGTGGTGCTGATGAAGGTGTCTTCGTACTGTGGAGAGCAGCACAGGCTCAGTGCCACCTGCACTGCCTCGCAAGAGGGGGACGGTGCTGATGGTTCCAAACTTCCCGCTCTTACCCTGCCAGGCTCTATTTAAACAGCTTAGCAAAAAGAAAGTCACTTTGCTTCCGCTGGTCTTGGTGTCACTATATTGACCTCCCAAATATGTAGTTGCTGTTGTTGCTGTAGTTATTTTCTGCCAGGACAGTTCTTCTGTTGGAGCGTCTGTTGCAATTACTTTCAGGTAGGATGGTACTTGAAAGGATGATTTGGTTTACGTTAATTCCTGTGCTGCTTGTGCATATTTGCATTTTTTTCCTTTTTTTTTCCTTGCCTTCTTCTCCCGCCCCCCCCTTATCAAAAGACATGTGTCTCTTGAAGAAATAGATAATGCTAATGTATTTTTTTAAAAAAATTAGTAGTTTTACTATAAGTTTCTCAGTACTTACATGGTGCTACTAATCTGGGTAGTCAGCAGTCAAGGATGAGTTTGGTTGTAGTAGGGCCCCTGGGTCTTCAGGTTTTCTATTTAATATTTTGGCTTTCTGGAATGTATTGACGTTCAGTTAAATGTCTTTCCATCAAGGTGAATGCTTGTGAAGTTACCTGTAGTTTGGGAACTATGCAGCAGCAAAACTTTAGTTTTTCCTAGCAGCTTGGGTTTGATGACATTAAGGGAGTACTGCTGAATGTCATCTGACTTACAAGGTGGCAGTAGGCAGGTGTAACAAAAATAGCGTTACCCTTCAGTTGCATCAGCTTGTTTTCTTTGCTCCTGGAACAAGAAACAAAGCAAACAGACTTTGCATTGAAACTTCAGAAGTGCTGGTACTCTGTGCAGCTTTGTGAATTAAAAATAACAGTATGGAGTTTTAATGCTCCAGAAGGAGCGCAGCAGTTGTTGGATTTCAAAGGGATCAATGTTTCAGGGAAATAATTGTCCTAAAGATGATTTAAAAATGCATCCTGGCTTGAGTGTTGGTATTCTGCCTCTATATTCTATGTAGGTTCAATTATTAATGAGTAATAAAATAATTCAGAAACTTAAATGCAAGATGAATGCCATTTAAGCTACAAGTGTTAGCGTGCTTAGAAAAAACAGTGGAATTAACCACCAGATTCTTAAGTTTGAAAAGTTTGTATTTCTAATAAATGGCAAAACCTTTTCATGAAGGGTAAATACAGCACAGAACAGAGAAAGCACATGGCACTGACCTGTGGGACCTGTTGAGGAAAATGCATACAAAAAGCATCCCACCCCTGAGTTCTAAAGGGAGATGTTTGGGTAGGCTTGTTCTGCATAAGGCTGGACTGCCCTTGCTGGCCATCCTCAAATACTCCTGATTGCACATTGCCTGGTGCAGGCATTGCTCCCCAGCATTGACAGGGCTGGGCATCTGGGAAGCAGTGCTGGTCCCCATGGCTTGTAGGGTGGTGAAGGTTTGTGGAAGTCATGGATTTTAGGCTGTTCTTTCTCTTTAATCTCTGCCTCCCCCTCTCTTGCCCAGAATAAACCCTGGCAGTGGGAGAAGTAGTGGCTAATGACCAGGTACGAGCTTACCTCTCTAAGCACAGTTTGTCCTCCTGACAAGTACCACTTTACCCGGTTGCCCCAGGAAGATAACTGAGCTTCTCAAGTTTTCCAGGTCTTGCAGGACCCATGAGTAACAAGGGTTTTTCATCACCTTCCTATGTTTTCTACAAAATGCCAGTGTTGGCTGCATAGCCAGCTGTTAGATCAGTGCTGGTACTCAAGGCCTTACTCCTTCACCTTCAGGGTATCTATCTGCTGTCCTAACAGTCAGGAGGTGTGAGTTGGTCAGGCTTATGCCTGAAGGGTTTTGCAGATAGTAAAGCTCCATGTGGGGACTGTGTCCTTTACACACCTCCAGCCTGCCTTGGCATTGGACTTGGTTGTGCCATCTTGACCTTACATACCATCAGCTTTTAGACTGAATGGTTGGGCTATGCCCTCATAAATGGAGGGAATTTATATGATCTACCAAAGGCACCTTTCCTCAATTGCCTTGTCTTGTGAAAACTACATTTTTATCATTTCAGAGGCATCATTTTTTCATCTAGCAAACGGGTCTGTGGGACTGTCAGAGAGCAGGCCAGCATGGTGAGGGCAGTACTGCCTCCATCCTGAGCTGCTCTTGTCCTGTAGTCCATGCTGCTGCTCACAAAACTGCAAACGTCTCTTCTCATGGACCATCTTCTTAACAAGAAATTGTGTCCTTGGTTAACTTGAGCTTAGTGTTGGGCGAGGGGGTGGTTCAGCTGTCCTGTTACTGGGGGAAATAGTTAAAGGCTGGGGAAGGAGTGACAGTGTGGGCTGTGATGAATATCTGTAGGTCACTTCAGTGTCCTTGGGCCCTGTGCCACTTGGGAGAAATGGAGGATAGAAGAGAAGCATAAAAATAACAAGGAAAATGTTGTGTCTCAGTTTCCTTTCTTTGCTTTTCTTGAACTTAGTTTTCTGTCTCTTCTGTGCCCTTGTGGCTTTCACACTCTCCTTGGCCCTGGAATGCTTGTTACAGGCAGGTGCTGAAAGGCCCATTAGCAGATGTATTTGCTGCTCTTGTGGAGGGACAAAAAAACAAAGAGAGAACTTGACTGGGTGGTAGGGATCCTCTGTTGTTACTTTAGGATCTGCTTGCAAAGCGAAACTCTTCAGAAAGCTCACCTGACATCGCTGCTGGTTATGGGGCTGGAACACTTTGGTGTGTGTGTTTCTGGTTTACACTTTCTGCTATTGCTAACACCAGTAGGCCCAAACAAGCATGGTGTCAGAAGTTGCCCTGACTCTGCCTTAATTAGCTGTACTAAGCTGGTGCAAGGCATGGCTGCCCAATGCCTTTGGATCTGACTTGAAGGGGAGCAGCAGCAGGCAAAGGTTCTTTGTTTCTGCTTGCAGCTCAGCTGTCTTTGATGTTTTCACTTGTCCCTGACAAGTTTTCTGCTGCCTACAGCTTATCTAGGCTGATTGTGGGCAGCCGTTCAGAAAGCACAACCGCTCTTCATGGCAGGTGGCCAGGGCTACGTGGCAAGGGACAGTGTGCGGACACGTGTGGGTGGGAGGGAGTGAGCTAGTGTGGGTATCCCAAAACTGCTGCGGGGTGGTACGGAGCCTCGTCTCATCAGGTGGATATGGAAACGAAGGTAACCTGAAGAGGTAAGAGCTGGTAAACATCTGGATGCTGCCTCCTGCTTTTGAAGTTGGGCTCAGATACAATACTCCAGATCTCCCTTGTCGTGTTCTAGTTGCTATTTCTCAGTTGTAAGATTGTAAGAGGAATTTGGTATTTGCATCTGGTCCTTCACTTTGGAATAGGAGAAAGTGCTGATTTTAAAATACTTCTTGGTTTATATTTTGTTGGGTAGGGGGAGGCTATCCAAAGATTTCTTGTTTGAAAAGTGTCCTGGTTCTGGCCAGGCCAGCAGTCAGCCCGGGTGAGCTGAGTTAGCCCGGGCTGTTTTCCACACCATCTGACATCACTTCTTCATAAAAGGGGCTTGTCAGAGAGACATGATTCAGTGCAGCTCCAGGACAACAACAGTCCTTGTCTCAGTGCCCAACTTGGGGCTCAAACTCATGACTTTAGGATTAAGAGTCCTGTGCTCTACTGCTACCCCAGCCCTTCAACCCCAAGTTGGGCACTGAGATGAGGACTGTTGCTGTCCAACCCAAGAAACTCTTTCAAAGTCTGCAGTTTCTGGATGTTGTTAATCTCATGAAGTCTGAGTATAACACTGGTGCTGTAGGATGACTATTCAAGGGATAAATAATACTTCTACATCACAATAGTGTACTCTCTTTAGAAGGTTTATCAGGATGGATTGTTTGCAAACTTCTCCCTTCACAATAGACAACACCAGTAAACTTTTCTTCTGAGGAGGCAAAGTTTTGGTGCACTTGAGTATAGATTTAACTTAAAAAATAGTGAGTAAATGTCTTCTGCTGTAACCACTAGTAATTTCAGCTGCTCTTAAGGACTTGGCTTTGCTTCCAGGACTGAATGTGTCTAGCAAAACAATGCCTTCATTTCATTAAATGCACAGCCCTGTGGGAATTGTGAGTTAAACCTTCTCAGAAGATAGAAAGCTAACTTGTAGATTTATGGCTTTCACAAAAAACCCAGATGTATTCTGAATACTGAAGCACTGAAATATGACGCTTGGTAAAACTAATGTTTAATGCTGTTCAGATTTTACAATCAATTGGCGTGTATTGCAAAGAATTGCAGCTACAGATTGGTGAATAATAAACTTTTTTTCAATCCTTAGAAAAGAAAGAATGCGAGCCTGACTTCTGTTGCTTTTGCTGTATTTAAAGGACCCTCCAGCAGTAAAAATAGCATCATCCACACACTAGTGACAGCTGGAAGAAATACTAATTATATTTCAGTAATCTTTTCCCGAAGATGCTGGTAAAGTCCGTAAGCTCATGAGTTGTTATTTTGAGTCGTTTACAACACCGGATTTTTCTTTTTATGTCATCTTAGAGAACCAAGTATATGTTGTGCCACGTGGTAGAAATCAATACTCTGCTTAATGGACAGGATCATATGTTACAGTTGTATATGTGAGTTTTTCTGCAAGTTTCAAAGCTTCTGATCACTATGGAAGATGAATAATTAGTACTGCCCTAACCACTTGGCAAAAAAACAAAGGCTTTTTTGGGAATTGTTTCTGCATGAAGCTGCTTCTCTGAACACTGAAGAAAAATGTGTGTAACTTGCGAAGTGGAAAAGATAACGGTAGATGTTTCTGAGTGGCTTGCTATTTGAATTGTCATGATTGAAGTCTGTTCTGCTGTCTGGGTCACCTTTAGAACAAAGTTCTCTTAAGGGATGTTTTCCACCAGTTTGTTGAGGATATCTCTGATCACAACTGAAGCAGGGTAACAGTGGCAGCAGAGGCAAGATCCTTATTGTTAATGAGAAAATCTAGGGTGTGATAAGACTGGAGAACTCAGTGATCTGAAGTGACTTGGTGAACTAAGAACAGACAGATGTTATGATGGCACTTGGTTCTCATACCTTGTGTTTGCAGACCTCTTCTAGTGCACGCTTCCAGTTTGGTGGAAGCAGAGGAGATGGCTTTGTTAGTACTGGCTGCTCCTAGAACCTGACTGGGAAATCAGATTTCCTTGTGTGGCTGTCTGGGCTAGATTAACAAGTGGGTGATTCCCTGGTTGGCTGTGTGGTACTAGGCAGTCTGCTTGGAGCAGCTGGTGGTGTGTATTGATGGGGGTAAGTTTATTCTGAACATCTTTATCTATGGCTTGCCTATTACCTGCTTGACTGATATCACACAATTTTGGTGACAGTTTCCACAGTATCCATGTAGACGGAAGTCAATTCTTCCATGAAGATTTTGCTGTTTTCTACAATAATTTTTGTTTAGAGCAAGATAGTAGTCAGTGTTCCAGTTCAGCATCAAGTCCTTGTTTGCCCTTCTGAAATAAGTGAAAATCCATCCAGCAAAGAGTGTACTTTTAGAGGAAATAAAGTAAAATTCAACTTTCTGTTGGTCCCCATGTGAACACCAAGGAAATAAAGGGGTCCCATTTCAAAATTAATATGGATGGATGGAGTTGTTTCTCCTATTTTTAAAGGAGACAGAGATTTAAAGGGGGCTGATCTTGTCCTATATTAGAACTCTACCAAGACACCAGTTATGTTTTTAGCATTTCTAGATTTAAAATTAAGATTTATAGTTCAACACTGTAAGTTTCAGATTTCTCTGTAACAGCTTAATAGCTCACAGCGTTCTAGAAATGGTAAGTGTATTAGAAGGTATTGGCATACCTTCTCCTCTGGTCCTTACAGAGCTGTGCGCTGCATATGTATGGCTGAAATGTGCCAAGCTTTTAACTTGCTACGTAAAGAATTTGAATCCAGTGGATACTAGGAATACACAGGAGACAGAAGAGGGTGTGGTGTATAGATTCACTGCCTTTTTCAGTGCAGTAGGAATTCTCTTGCAGGGAAGGAAGTGTCACTTTGGCTCCTTTGAGTTGTTATTTCACTGCCATTCAGCTGAGTTCTCTGCAAATAATTGAAGCTGTTTCAGGAAGTAACTTGGGTCCCAGAGAACTCCTAAGTCAGATCATCTTATCTGTAGACAGTCCTGGAACTGTCTGATTACTCGGTTAGGAAAGCAACAAAGCCTTAAGGAGAAGAGTTGCAGACTGCAAAGATGAGATGGAGAAACACTGATGGGAAATGATCCCAGTTGCTGAAAGATATGGCCCGAGGACAAAGGCTAGGATGTTCTTGCAACGTCAAGTAAGACTCTGCCTTGTGGAACACAGCACAGGCTGGGAATCCTGTGTGCCTACCCATAATAAAACCAAAAACTCTTGTGATTCAAGTGTAATAAATACACTTCAAATTCATATAGAAACAGTAGTGCCATTTTGAAACTGTGCCCAGAAAACATCTAGGACCTCTCCGTTATTTATGGCCCCTCTAAGAATCAATGCAATGTCCAGGTTTTCTTTAGATGGTTGGTATGAACATCTGTTGTGTGCCATAAATAAGAGGTATACTGTTTGCAACTGACACAGTTGTGTTTTTGCACAAGGGTTCTTCTGTAACTGTGAAATTGTACAGATACATTTGTATAAATAAAGTAATAAAGGTTGACTGTGTGTGCAGTCAAGAAGTCCTAGGTCTTAAGTGTGGGCTTGTATTCTTTGGGAAGGCATCAGCACTACAGGGGCCCAATTGCTGGTCTGTTAAATAGAGCTATCCATCTGGGCACCAGTACCCATTGATGAGCAGCTAGCCTCCAACAGCTTAGATAAGACTTACTGATGAAGCAGCGTGTGAAATTTGGCTTCAGGTTTTTGTGTTACTAGCACTTTGTGTCTGGTTCTTGGAGGAAGGGAGGGAGAGGGGATGTTGTTCAGACTCTTCAGGAAGATGCATGGAATACGGTGTTCCAGACTGTTTGAAACAGTAGGCTGTCAGATTCTGCCCAATCCTGTACAGAAGATGTATCTTCATCCCATTTCTGGCTCTCTATGCTCGAAAAGGCTGTGCCCTGTACTAATCAGGAGATGGTGCCTGCTGTTAGCACAGAACCTCATGAGAGAGGTTGGAGTTACTGGAGGCAGCAGCCTTTGCTGGGGCTGTAGATCCTTGAGCTGTTAGCGTGACAGAGTTGGGGGTGCATGGTGTCTTTAAAATCTGCTCACAGTAACCCTGTGAGACAGCAGTGCTAGTGAAACAGTGCTGTTAGCTGGATGGGCTGTGAGTAGGGGCAGCCCCTGGATTTAAAAAGGTGATTAGATGTGGTCAGGTGTCTGAAGCTAGTGCAACCTTAAAAGTTGTAGGCCAGAGTCTAAAAGAATATGAAGTGTAATGCTTCTGTAGTTGGCAAAGATTCAGTTAGCTTCTTTAAAGAACTTGAGGTTATCGCATTTTATTTAGTATGTGTTCTCTTGTACCATGAAAGTATTTTGGGATTATACCTTTTGAACTGTGAACTCCTATAGTTTCATGATGCTGTGATCACTGCCTAAGCAGTTATGTGTGTAATAATGTTGGTTGGTCTTGTTCAGTCCTCTAATGTGACTTTTGTAGCTTTTAAGTGACCTGTTCTGTGGGGGTCAGTAAATGGAGTTGAAGAAAAAAAACCCATTTTTTTAAAAGGATGCCTTTAGAGAGAAAAACTATTTTCAAATCTGTTGCATGGATTAGTGGTATTTGGCCCTTTATTTTCTGAATTTTGAGTCATCATAAATAGGCTCTGAAGCTTCAAACCAATATTCCTTTCTAGTTGCCATTCAGTTTCCTACTAAAACATCCCCTTTAAAATGTGGTTTTACCTTGTAACTGCTTTCAAAGCTATCCTGTTATTTTGAGAAGTTCAGTGAAAGAAGGAGATTTGTTTGGGAACAGACATCATGGTTGTCTTAAAATATTTTTGTTGTTGAACAACAAAAACTGATTTTATTGACTTGGGACCGGAAAGTCTCATTTAGCCCTGTATTTGTGACGGGTGTTAAAGTGAACTTTAGGGCTGGCACCATAACTGGTGTAGGAACCCCTTGTTTTGAAAGAAGCTAAACTTGTTCTTCTTTCAAGGCACCTTAACTGAGAAGGGTCTGATGCAGTTGGTTCTTGTATTTGGTTTTAGGAGCAGGATATTTCCTTGTGTTGCTCCCCAGCCAGCAGTTCCGAAAAGCTGTTGTGTTCAGCAGTTGTGTTGGAAACCATGTAATCAAAGCTGTGGCTTAACTTGACAAACTCAGCTCCACATGTAAGAGCGTGTGGTGTACCTCCACTGGAGCACACCTGCTGGATGGTTCATCTCAGGAGGTGCCTTCTGGATCTTCCCCTTCAGAAATGGCCTGAGGTTTGTGTTATGCAGTAGAAGTTTAACAGTGGAAGTTGCCATTACAGTGGGACGGTTCTAGCACGTTGGTGTTCAGTGCTGCTGGATGAAACCCCCAGAGCTTTGATTGGGCAGCACAGCTTTGTGTTAACAGCAGTGTGGTTTCCTCAACACTATTCCCTGAAATATAGTGAAACCCATGCAGGTGGCCTTACATGAAGTAGCATAAACAGATCTCTGCCATGACCCACAGCATCTTGTGCTTGTTTCTGGTGAGTTTTTGTTTCTGTCTGTAGTTACAATGAAGAGGTATGTCCAAGTTGCTGCTGCCTCCTCTGATCTGTGTTTCTTCATGGTTGGATGCTCAACATAGCTACAGCTGAGAAAATTTGAAGTCGGGACAGCAAAGGTTCACAGTGAAGGTATCTGAAATTTGAGTAGCAAATGGAACTTTAATAGGTGGCCTCTGGTCTTCCATGACACACACTGCTGGTGTGACGAGGTAGAGGCTGTTGGGGTGGTGGCTGCCTGAGCTTTGCAGGAGTGACGCTGGGCGACCTCTTGCAGTCATGGTTTCTGGAGCCCCTGTTCCAGGAGAAGGCAAGTCACTGAGGAGAAAGGATATAGATCTCCATAACACCTCTTCAGTGTGAGAAGGTATAGTCTGGCTTCTTCCAGGTAGTTTTGGAGGAAGTTGAGCTTAGTCTTTATTGACAGTTCCTTCCCTTCCTCTAGTGATGCCTTGCAGGGGAAGCAAAGCGTGCAGGGAACAAAGGGCTGCAATAGCTGAATAGTTTTTTCTGCCTTTTCTGGCAGGCAAAAAAACCCCAAAAACTTTGCAAAGGATGTTTTTTTCAGGACAGGCAGGATACTTAGAGACAGAAGTCTCAGTTCCTTGTAAAAAGGTCTGTTTGTAAATCTGCAAGAGACACCCAGCGAAACATGCGAGAGCTAAGCCCTGTTGGTAACTAACTGGACACTTAGGTTCTCTGTTTATGACCTGAAAATAGGAGCAGCCTTGTAGCCCCAAAGGGTTTGTGCCTTAATCTTACTATCAAAGTAGCGAAGTGGCGAGGAAGTCTTTCCTGTTCTCTGAAACAGCTCCAGTAGAACTATCAAACTGTGTATCCTGTAAATGATGCTTTCTTGGAAGTGCTGCCCAGGAGGGCACCTTTGGTGGTGTGAAGATGCCCGATGGCTGTTCAGTAACTACAGTTGGTGCTGATATTTTGGTGAGAAATTGCAGATGTCCTTTTCACTGTGCTGAATGGTGTTAGCTGAAACTTCAGTGTTTCAGATGTTACCTGCCCCCCTGCCCTGTATTTTCCTGTAGAGTTGCAATGACTGCAAGACCTGATCTGTTTTCTTGTTTAGTGTAGCAAAAATTGCCTTCTAGTGAATGCGAAAACAGCACGTGGCAAGAATTTTTTCAAGTGAAGGATTTGGATTCTTGCATTTCTCTATGTTAAGGGATGTCAAGAGTTCAGAGTCCTAAGGGGAATGTGTCCTGACTATGCTCCTTGCCTGACGCTGAATTTTAGGAAAGAAAGCTTCCAGCTCTTCAAGGTGTTGGTCAATAGGACTCCCTGGGAAACTGTCTTTAGGGGCAAGGGAGCAGAGCACAGCTGGCAGATCTTTAAGGATGCTTTCCACAGAGTGCAGAAGCTCTCAATTCCCAGGTGTAAGAAATCAGGCAAAGAAAGGTGAGCATGGCAGAGTCGAGACCTATTGGTCAAACTTAAAGGCAAGAAGTAACTTCACAGGCAGTTCAAGCAAGATCAGGTATCCTGGGAAAAGTATAGGGATGCTGCACAGTTATGTAGGGATGAGGTCAGGAAGGCTAAGGCACAGCTGGAGCTGAACTTGGCAAGGAATGCTAAGAATGACAAGAGCTTCTACAGGTACATCAACCAGAAAAGAAAGGTTAAAGAAAGTTTTCCCTTCCTTGCTTCCCTGATGAGCAAGGCAGGGCAACTGAACAACAGACGAGGAGAAGGCTGAGGTTCTCAACTTTCCTGCCTCGGTCTTCACTGCCAGCCTCTCTCCTCGCATCTCCCAAGTTGGAAGGACTTCATGAAGAGGACCTGGGGAACAAAGGCCCTGCCACTATAAATGAACTTAAGGTTTGTGACTACCTGTGGAACCTGAATGTCCACAAGTCTATCTCATCAAAACCTGATGAGATGCATTCAAGAGTCCTGAGGGAATTGGCTGATGTAGCTGCCAAGCCACTCTCCGTGGTATTTAAAATGTCATGGCAGTCAGGTGCAGTCCCTGGTTACTGTAAGAAGGGGACAAATTACATCCATTTTTAAAAAGGGTAGAAAGGAGGACCTTGGGAATTCCCAGCCTGTCAGCCTCTCTGTGCCTGGGAAGATCATGGAACAGATCCTTCTTAAAACTATGCCAAGGCACATGGAGGACAGGGAGGTGATTCGAGACAGTCAGCATGGCTTCACCAAGGGCAAATCCTGCCTGACCAACCTGGTGGCTTTCTACAATGAAGTGACTTCATTAGTGGACAAGGGAAGGGCAATGGATGCCGTCTATCTGGACTTCTGTAAAGCCTTTGACATGGTCCTCCCTCTCTAAATTGGAGAAGTATGGACATGATGGGTGGACTGTCCATCTGGTGGATAAGAATTTGGCTGGTTGGTCACATCCTGAGGGTAGTGGTCAATAATGTCCAGATGGAGAGGAGTGACAAGTGGTGTCCCTCAAGGATCCATACTGGGACAAGTGGTGTTTAATATCTTCATCAGTGCCATAGACAGTGGGATTAAGTGCACCCTCAGCAGGTTTGCAGATTCTTTTTATCGATACAAGCTGGAGGATGATGGGATAGAGAGCAGCCCTGCAGAAAAAGACGTGGGGTATTGATGGTTGAAAAGCTGGACGTGAGCCAACCATGTGCACTTGCTGCCCAGAAGGCCAATTGCATCACAGGTTGCATCAAAAGAAGTGTGGCCAGTCGGTTGAGAGGTGATTCTCTCCCCTCTGCTTTGGTGAGACCCCACCTGGAATACTGTGTCCAGCTCTGGAGCCTTCAGCACAAGGACATGGACCTCTTGGAGCAGGTCCAGAGGAGGGCCACGAGGATGATCAGAGGGCTGGAGCACCTCTCCTATGAAGACAGTCTGAGAGTTGGGCTTCCTCAGCCTGGAGAAGAGAAGGCTCAGGGGAGACCTTACAGCAGCCTTCCAGTAGCTGAAGGGGACCTACAGGAAAGATGGTGAAGGACTGGTTGTAAGGATATGTAATGATGGGATATGGGGCAATGGTTTTAAACTAGAGCAGGGTAGGTTTAGGTTAGAAATTAAGGTCTTTACTATAAGGGTGGTGAGGCACTGGAACAGGTTGCCTAGAGAGGTGGTGGAGGCCCCATCCCTGGAGCCACTGAAGGTCAGGCTTGATGAAACTCTTGAAAAACCTGATTTAGTTAAAGGTGTCTCTGCTTACTGCGGGGTGGTGAGACTAGATGACCTTTAAAGATCTGTTCAAACCTAACACATTCTATGATTCATTTCTGGTAGTAGCATCTTGGTAGCTGCATAAACTTGTTTATGTGACCTTTCTATTGAGAACCTTAAGGTTACCAGCACCTGCTATTCCTTCATTCCACACCTGCACAGCTGTATGTGGTGTATGAGACTTGAGGCACCATAGAACCTCTTCTGGCAGAAGATACCTCCTGTGACTCCTTGGAGCTTGTTGACTACAATGTTGGGTTGTTGCTTTTGTTTCAAGGCAGAAAGGGAGTAGCAAAAGATTGGGGGTATTTTTAAATTGTGAAGAAGTGTAAGTAAATTGCAGCAACTAGTAGTGAAAAATAAACGCCTTCTCAACAGCTTTCAAACTGTTTCAGATGGTCTACCCGCCAATTTACTGTCACTTTGCAACATTAGGTTGTAACTACCCAGAACTATGTGTTTCATGCTTGAAGTGGTGCCTTGTGACTCTTCACTCTACGATCTGGAGCTATGACAGTAGTTTCAAATTTGCCATCAGCTTTATTTGCACTAAGCATTAAGTGTTTACAGTGTTAAGCTTACAAAACCAGTAGTTAGTGGAAAGCCAGTAACACTGGCTTTGGAATTCTCATTTTCCTAGCCGTCCTTGAAAAGCTACTGCCACAAAAAAGCTACCACCATATTAAAAATTCTGCAAAATTAAACAAGTATAGGAAAAAGAATGTTCCAGGTGGAACAGGTCCTTACCGTTAATTATATGGAAGTTAACAGGAATAATCTCAATCATATGTTCCAGTTGAGGCTGTGGCCACTCAAGTGCCTTAGGTAACTTCTGTTACTGTCTCTCACAGAATAAGCCTAAAGTTATTTTACACTTTTTTCATGAAGCAAGGATGACCTTGTGTTGATTAATCCTGTTACTAGGAGGAAAATGGATTCATGTTTCAGGGTACAGCTCTGTTGGGGATTGCTGCAGTCATGGTCAAATGTAAAGGGGCTACTGGGACTTGTTAATATTAGTGATGGTTGGTTTTCTGTTTGCTTTTTAAAAAAGTGCTTATGAATTTGCATATGTAGGGTATTGTATTTGCATAAGCTTCCTAGCTGTATTGCTCTTGAGTTAATTTCTTGTCAAGTGGAGTCTGCTGGAAACTCCCCATTGGAGTGACAGGAGGATGGGATGCTCTTTGGGCAGGGTCTCCATCTCTGGCAAATGTGAACCGAAGCTTCGGAACAGTAGTGGCAAAAAAGCCCAACCCTGTAATTGATTTGACTGGCAATGATGCTGTTTCTGGTATTCAGTAAGATCCAGAGAAGTAGCAATTACGCTTCTGACAGTTTGGCTTAGAAAACAAATGTAATGAGTAGTGACAAAATAACCAAATACATGAAAACAAAAACCACTTAATGCATTCCAAATCTCTAAAGAAATTAAATGATTAATTTATCTATGCCTTCTTAAAAGAGTAGAGGTAGCTGTGATGTTCTTAAGCTTGGAAAAGAAAGCCACGGAAACAACCAATAGCAAAACCTCTGTCATCCTGAATGCAGACCTACAACTGTAGCTAGAAATAATGTGTGGTATCACCAGCTCTTTCTTTTCCCTTAGAATCTGCATAAGCATGTGATGTGAACCAGGGGAAAAAAAAGCGCCTTTTTTGGTAGATGATAAATTGTATGCTGTGAATCGCTGTCTAAATAAGATGTCATGAGGAGAAAATCTGAAATCTGATATGTTTTCTGTGATTCCAGGTATTCATTGATTAAACTAAAAGATCCATCTGTACCTAAATATAATTATAGTCAAGACTTCAGCGGAGGAGGAGAAAGTTGAGCTGTCAGATGGAGTAACAGTATTATTCTGAATAAGCAACTGTCGTGTGCATCTGCCCCATCTAGTAAAGGCTGCTTGGGAAAGGAGGGGAGCGCTCTAGTTACTGCTCCCTCAGTTTCAGTTTGTGTGTGCTATGTAAATGGCAATATGTTGACATTACAGAATTTTGTTCCAAGTTTTGTTTTGTCTTGCAGTATCTTCTTAGACTTTTAGTTGTGGAGGATGAAAAGCTGTTTTTAAGCATGCTGTTATAGCTTGATTTTTAAAAAATGTTTTTTAATGAAACCCAACTCATGAAGCTTGTGGCGGCTCTTGTTATATTCACTTAAAGTTGGAGAGAATCAGTGTTTTAGGCTGTATTGTACAGCAGTGTTTTGATAGCTTCCAGACCAGGTAGTAAAAAGACTATTCCGTTGATGCAGGCTTGTTTTACGGTAGGAAAGGTCATAATTGTGCATAGAAGATCTGGGATTCTTCAGATTTTGAATGACTTGCAAGAAAGTTTAATGCAGTTCACCCAAAATGTTGAGGTGCTGTTGTTTTACATGTCTGGCATTTTCTGGACCTTCCTTCCCCCTTTCTTTTATGTGAAAAGCCTTTGTGAAGTGAGGTGTTTGAGGAGATGGGTTTAGTGGTAGACTCTGTAGCAACTGCTGTTGAAGGTAAAGGAGGTGAGGCACCGGCGGTGTTAGGGTGCTGTGTAGCTCCCTTGAAGGATCTGAAGCCATTCAGACCAGGGATCCAGCTTGCATTTTTTTATCTGTGACCCTGATGAGACATCTGAAATTTCCAGCCCTTAAGTGGCTGGAGGGGAGGAGAAGGAAGCATTGGTAGATGAATGGTTTCCAAATGCAGGGAAGATGGGAATGTGCTGTGGCTTGTACCTGATTCTCCTTAGGGGGTTTTTCATTAGAAAGCTTTAGTAAAACTACTTGTTGTTTGTTAACGGTTTAATTGTTTGTTGTGATCGCTGATGGGGTAGGAGAGAGGTAGTAGGAGTTGAATGGTGCTGGGCTGATACAGCTGCAGGTTTGAAAGGAAAACAAAAATGCAAGGACACAGGACAGAGTTTGTTTTATTTTTGTTTTTCCCACCTGCATTGGAATCTCCCTATTTGTAAGCTCCTTTGATTAAAGCCATGCATTTTAATGCTTTTAGACAAACTCTTGACAGAGGGCCAGCTTCAAATGTGGCCTTATCTGGCAGCCAGGATTCTCATAATTCTCAAGTCCCTGAACCTTGCATCCCTGAACCTCTAGGTGGGAACTGGGGGAGTAAATCCCCCCCACTGTAAGGGTAGAGCAAGTCTGAAACCACCTCATGAGACTGAATGTCTACAAGTCTATGGGGCCGGATGACATGCATCCCAGGGTCCTGAAGGAGCTGGCTGATGTGGTTGCCAAGCTGCTCTCCATCATATTCGAAAAGTCATGGCTGTTGGGCAAGGTCTCTGGGGACTGGACAAAGGGTCATGTCACTCCATTTAGAAGAAAGGGAGCAAGGAAGACCCAGGGAACCACAGCCTGGTGAGCCTCACCTCTGTGCCTGGCAAGATCATGGAACAGATCCTCCTGGATGACATGTTGGAGCACATGAGAGATGAGCACGTGATCCAGGACAGTCAGCACGGCTTCACCAAGGGAAGGTCGTGCCTTACCAATCTGGTGACCTTCTATGATGGAGTGACAGCATCAGTAGATAAAGGGAAAGCAACTGATGTCATCTACCTGGACTTGTGCAAGGCCTTTGAGATGGTCCCCCACCACATCCTTGTCTCTACATTGGAGAGATGTGGATTTGATGGGTGGACCATCCGGTGGATAAGAAACCGGTTAACAGACTGTAGCCAAAGGGTGGTGGTCAATGGGTCTATGTCCAGGTGAAGGCCGGTGACAAGCGGTGTCCCCCAGGGGTCTGTCTTGGGACCGGTTCTCTTTAACATCTTTATCAGTGACATCGATGATGGAATTGAGTGCACCCTCAGCAAGTTTGCGGATGACACCAAGCTGAGAGGTGTGATTGACACCCTAGAAGGAAAGGAAGCCATCCAGAGGGATCTTGACAGGCTGGAGAGATGGGCCTGGGTGAACCTAATGAGGTTCAACACTGCGAAGTGTCAGGTGTTGCACTTGGGCCAGAAGAATCCCAGACATAGATACAGACTGGGAGAAGAGCTTCTTGAGAGTAGCCCTGCTGAGAAGGACTTGGGGATTCTGGTGGATGAGAAACATAACATGAGCCAGCAGTGTGCTCTTGCAGCTCGCAAGGCCAATGGTATCCTGGGCTCCATTAGAAGAGGGGGGGCCAGCAGGGACAGGGAGGTGATTGTCCCTCTACTCTGCCCTCGTGAGGCCCCATCTGGAGTCCTGTGTCCAGATCTGGGGCCCCCAATACAAGAAGAATGTTGGACTGTTGGAGAGGGTTCAGAGGAGGGCCACGAAGATGATTAGAGGCCTGGAGCACCTCCCCTATGAAGAAAGCCTGAGGGAGCTGGGCTTGTTCAGTCTGGAGAAGAGAACGCTGCGGGGGGACCTTATTGCAGCCTACCAGTACCTGAAGGGAGCTTATAAGCAGGAGGGGATTCAACTTTTTAAAAGGGTAGATAATGGCAGGACAACAGGGAATGGACTAAATGTAAAGGAAGGAAGGTTTAGATTAGATGTTGGGGGAAGTTTTTTGCAGAAAGAGTGGTGAGGTGCTGGAACAGGCCCCCCAGAGAGGTGGTGGATGGCCCGTCCCTGGAAGTGTTCAAGGCCAGGTTGGATGGGGCCCTGGGCAACTCTGTGTAGATCCAGGCCTGGAGGTTGGTGGCCCTGCCTGTTGCAGGGGAGTTGGAGCTCTATGATCCTCGGGGTCCCTTCCAGCCCAGACCATTCTATGATAATTCTGTGATTCCTGGGAGGCCACTGCCCTCTGACCTAGCGGGATGATCTTGATATAAGTAGGTGAACTGATATCAATCATGCTTCAGTTCCCGTTGCAGCTTTTCTTTAACCTGTGTCTTCATCTGTAAGAATGTGCCAAAATGTTCAGAAAGTGAAGATTTATAGGAGCAGGCAAGTCCAGTGGTGGTGATGAATTTTGCAGGTTGAAGAGCTACTTAAAGGAGTTACTGTTCAAGTAATCACCGAGTATATGGGGGACATGACTGTCTTTTCGATGTCCAAAATATATTTTTGATTCAAATGATGATCTGCTTTACAATTTGTCTTGTATGCCTGTAGTGTTTAATGTGGCTGTCTAGTTGTTCTCTTGACTTTAGGAATTCTTTTCTGTCATAAAATGCAGAGTAAAGCATTTCTTAGCAGCTCTTCCTTGGACTGAGAAACTAAATACTACATTATCACATCAGTGTGGTCTAGTTATTTATTCCACAGAAGCATAGGAAAACCATAATACCTCTTAATTTCTAACAGTCTGGATGTTTTTCTCCAACAGGAACTGTTCTTATCAGAAGCAGTAATGGCCAACTAATGCTGGTATCTCAACAAGCAATAGCACAAGCACAGAGTCAGCCACAAAATACCGTGAGTGTGAGACCAACAGCACCGACCAGCACACCTGCAATCAGAATATGTGCTGTACAGGTAACTTCTCTTGGCTTTAATTTGACGTAGCTGTATGTTATGTAGTTACAGCAGAGTTTGCAAATAAAGGGTCAAATAACCATTTGAATGCTTTCTGAACAGCAGGATGGTGTTTGGGTTTCAGACATAAGCATCACTATGTACTTTTACTTTCTTGGTTTAAAAACCAAACCTGCTAGTTGTTACATATGCCATAGTTATTCCTTGATGATGTAAAGTACTTTAAGTTTAAAAACAAAAAAAAAACCCAACCCAAACCAAATCACAAAACAACCCCAAAACACCAAACCTACCTAAATTTTTGCTGCTAGTAACTGCAGCCTTCCAGTCCTCTGGTGGGATGCTTCTGTAAAGCTGAGGACATTTCTCATGTGCTCTGACCTCCTTCCCTGAGGTCTGCTGGCTTTTTGCTTCCATCTCTTGTCATGTGGTCAGCGCAAGAGTAAGGGCACGTACAAAAAAAGCTACCCTCTATATAGGTGTTGCCAACAGGCTCATCCTTTAACTGTTTAGTTCTGATTAGGCATTGTGTCTGAATGTCTCTGAATCAGTTCCTGAGTACTAAGCTGGTAGACATATAGCTGCTTTGAACAGTATTTAAGCTGTATGGGCAGTATGAATGATGCCTGTATTCTTGCTGTAAGAGGGGGTGGTGTTTATATGGACAAGAGCAGGTACTAACTTCTGTGACTCCTGTCATCTCTGCCTGTGTTTGTGGGGTTTTTTGTCTTTTTTTTTTAAAGAACCCTGGCACCCAGTTACTGAAGAAAGTAGCAGCTACTCCTGTGAAACCGTTATTGCAAACAACAAATGCTGTGACTTCTACTGTTCAGCCACCTGCTGTAGTTCAGGTAGGTGACAAGCTTTACAGTATAGTAGATACGAGTGACAGAGGGAACTGAAGAAAATATGGATGTGTTCTTATTTCCAACTCTAATGTGGCTTTCAGTGAGCTGGTAACTGTTGTCCTTATGATAAATTCTTTCCTGAATGTCTTTTTAAACATAATTTAATTATGCTCCTGCCAGTGTGTGTTGGCTCATCTTTTCAGTGCAGAGGGAGGAAAGCACACAAACAATGGATAAAATTAAGAGTTTGGAGAGATGTTTCCAGTGACACACAGTTCCTTCAAGCTGTAGCTGATACTTTCCTGGGAGATGGGAGACTTCCTAATGCTCTCTTCTGCTTGGGTTTCCTGATTCCTTGTGGGGGTTAAAAAGTACACCTGGGATGTTGAGAGGAAAATGAGCTGTCAGCACTAGTCAAGCTCTTTTTCAGGTCTACTTTTTTTTTTCCTCCTTCCTCATAAAAACCTGAAGGAAGGTCATACCCGAAGACCTCTGTTCTCTAATAGAATTTGGTAGACAGGTTCCACAGGTACAACGGTACACAGACAGTGGTTAGAAATGTCTCATTATTTTAAGATAGTGTTCTTTGTCTTCTCTGCTAGGTCTTACTTCTCTTTTTCTGGAGACAAATGTTGTAGGAGTCTTCAGAAATGGCTCTTGGTACGTGTAGAGTTTGAGACTTCTAGATACAATTCTTCCTCTGTTCTGGATAAAGACATTTGATGAAAAGAAAGCTGTTTCTTTCTACAGCCAAAATATTCTGTTCTCCTCATAACCTGGAGGAGATACCGGGAAGAAGTCTGGCCTGTACATACCTTTTCTTTTGTGAACAAGAGCTTGAAGGACATTGGGCTGTAGTGGTTGACTGAGCACTCAGTAAATGAGCAGGATCAGTCATTCAAAAAACCTCACTGGCTGTATGTTCTTGACCTTGAGCGTGTTTGAAGGATTGGGGGATATGTTGGCTGACAGCAGTAACGAACAGTCTCCCTTACAAATTTGTCCTCCTGCTGTTCTCCATCAGAAACTGAAAACTACTCACAGCTCTGCCTGTGACCTTTTTTCTCTTCCTTCTCACTGCAGATGGATCATGTTGGGGTTAAAGGGGAAAACCCAGAGGCCTCTCTTTTAATCCATTCTATGTTTTGTTTAGAATGGAAACAACATACACTTTGTGTCTAAGTACAGTAATGAGTATTCCTTATTCACTTTAATTTTGCAGTACTAGCTAGCAAACCATGTGCTTGTGTCCTGGTTTCAGCTATGATGGAGTTAAACCTTTTTTTTAGCAGTGGATGGAATGCCATGTTTGGGTGTTAGCATGAGAATAGTGCTGATAGCACCCTGATGTTTCCGATTTGTTGCCGGGCAATCAAGGACCTTTCTCAGCTCTGCATACTTCCTTACTAGTGAGAAAGGAGGGGACGCAGCCAGGACAGGTGATCCGAATTGGCCAAAGAGGATATTCCATACCAGTTACGTCATGTTCGGTATAAGGGGGGACTGGGGGGAAGAGGGGGAGACAACGCCAGGACGTGCAGTTTCTGGGGCGGTCGGGTTGTCCGGGATGGGCTCTAAGCTGTGCGGCCTGAGTTGTGTGGTTTGGTGAGAAATTGCATTGTGTATCACCAGTTTCATATATTTTGTGCTTTAAACTTCTGTTATTGTTATATCTAGTTTTCTGTTATTGTTTAGTAAACTATCCTTATCCCAACCTGCGTGGTTCTGGTTTCTAGGTTGTGGTTTCTTTTCCTCCTTTCTTCCTTCCCTTTTCCCCCTCCCCCAACTCTCCTTCCCCCTTCCTTTTAAAAGTACAAGCGACTGTGTGGGGAGCGGCCCTCGGCCGGGGCAAAACCACGACAGTTATTTATTATCCACCCCTTATTCCATACCATTTACGTCATGACCAGATCCAACAATTTTCTTTGGGTACAACCAGTTTCGTGTTTCACACACCCATATATGTATGTACACATGTATGCACACATATGTGCATACAGATCTTATTCCCTCAGTCTGTGAATCATCCCTCTGAAGTTGTTGAGTTCATTTAGTCCATGATTTCCAGGCTCCATTTGTCGTAACAGTTTCTCAGGATAGTTGTATGTTCCATTGGCTCGTTGCACGCTGCATCTCAGGCTCTTGACTGATACACCTGGCATGGTCCATGCTCATAGTCTGTGGGTCAGAGTTTATTTTCAACGGGAGCAAAAAGTTCTTGAGAGGCCAGGCTTTAGTTCCATCATCATGGCACTCATTCTTCATTAACTTGTATGACTCCGGCTATAATGCTATGGTACAACATACAGCAATCATAACAATAATGAATATACAATAATGGATTATTTGGCAATTATTATAATTTCTACTTTATTAATTATATTGGCTATTCTCACCCAAAATCAAATCCCCTTGAGGTACACATCGAACTTCTCCATCCCTCTGCATTACCCACCAAGTACAGCCAGGTCCTTGAGCAAAAACAATTCCAGACATGGGTTTACCTTTGCCTGAAGCAGGAATGACCCAAACTCTCTTTCCCAATACACTCTTCATATGCACTACTGGCACTCTGTCTCCCTCTACAGTACGTGGAAATTTTGACTGGGCAGGGCCAGCCCGATTGGTAGATCCCCTAGAGTTAACTAACCACGTGGCTTGGGCCAAATGTGTATCCCAATGCTTGAATGTCCCACCACACATTGCTTTCAGTGTAGTTTTTAAAAGTCCATTATATCGTTCAATTTTCCCAGAGGCCGGTGCATGGTAAGGAATGTGGTACACCCACTCAATGCCATGCTCTTTGGCCCAGGTGTCTATAAGAGTGTTTCGGAAATGAGTCCCATTGTCTGACTCGATTCTTTCTGGAGTACCATGTCGCCAGAGGACTTGCCTTTCAAGGCCCAGAATTGTATTTCGAGCAGTGGCATGGGGTACGGGATATGTTTCTAGCCAGCCGGTAGTTGCCTCCACCATTGTAAGCACATAACGTTTGCCATGGCGGGTTTGTGGGAGGGTGATGTAATCAATCTGCCAAGCCTCCCCATATTTATATTTCATCCACCGTCCTCCATACCAAAGGGGCTTTAACCGCTTAGCTTGCTTGATTGCAGCACATGTCTCACATTCATGGACAACTTGTGCGATGGCGTCCATGGTCAAGTCCACCCCTCGATCCCGAGCCCATCTATATGTTGCATCTCTCCCTTGATGACCTGAGGTATCATGAGCCCATCGAGCCATGAATAATTCACCCTTACGTTGCCAGTCTAGATCTACCTGAGCCACTTTAATCCTAGCAGCCTTATCTACCTGATGGTTGTTTTCATGTTCCTCCATGGCCCGACTCTTAGGTACATGGGCGTCGACATGACGTACCTTTACAACAAGTTTCTCTAACCGAGCAGAGATATCTTGCCATAAGTCATCAGCCCATATAGGTTTGCCTCTACGCTGCCAGTTGTTCTTTTTCCACTGCTGCAACCACCCCCACAGGGCATTCGCCACCATCCATGAATCAGTATAAAGGTAGAGCCTTGGCCACTTTTCTCTCTCAGCAATGTCCAGGGCTAACTGGATGGCCTTCACCTCAGCAAACTGGCTTGATTCACCTTTTCCTTCAGTGGCTTCTGCTACTCTTCTTATAGGATTCCATACAGCGGCTTTCCATCTCCGATGCTTACCCACAATGCGACAAGACCCATCAGTGAACAGGGCATATCGCTTCTCATTCTCTGGCAGTTCGTTGTAGGGTGGGGCTTCTTCAGCGCGTGTTACCTCCTCATCCTCTGGTGACATCCCAAAATCTTTGCCTTCTGGCCAGTCTGTGATCACCTCCACAATTCCTGGGCGATTGGGGTTTCCTATTCGAGCCCGCTGTGTAATTAGTGCAACCCACTTGCTCCACGTAGCATCAGTGGCATGGTGTGTAGAAGGAACCTTCCCTTTGAACATCCAGCCCAGCACCGGCAGTCGGGGTGCCAGGAGGAGCTGGGCTTCAGTTCCAATCACTTCTGAGGCGGCTCGAACCCCTTCGTAGGCGGCCAGTACTTCCTTTTCTGTTGGAGTATAATTGGCCTCAGATCCTTTGTAGGCCCGACTCCAAAACCCCAGCGGTCGACCTCGAGTCTCCCCTTGTGCTTTCTGCCAGAGACTCCAGGTCGGGCCGTTCTCCCCAGCTGCAGTGTAGAGCACATTTTTAATATCTGTCCCTGTCCGGACAGGCCCAAGGGCCACTGCATGGACTATCTCGCGTTTGATCTGCTCAAAGGCTTGCTGTTGCTCAGGGCCCCATTGGAAATCATTCTTCTTTCGAGTTACATGGTAGAGTGGGCTCACAATGAGACTGTAGTTTGGGACATGCAGTCGCCAAAAACCTATAACACCTAAGAAAGCTTGTGTTTCCTTTTTGTTGCTTGGTGGAGACATAGCTGCTATTTTATTAATAATGTCCATTGGGATGTGACGACGCCCATCCTGCCATTTTATTCCTAAAAACTGGATTTCTCGCGTAGGCCCCTTGACTTTACTTCATTTTATAGCAAAACCGGCTTCTAAAAGGATTTTAATTACCCTGTTTCCTTTTTCAAAAACTTCCTCTGCTGTGTTGCCCCATACAATGATGTCATCAATATACTGCAGGTGCTCTGGTGCTTCACCCGTTTCCAGTGTATTCTGGATTAGTCCATGGCAGATGGTGGGGCTATGTTTCCACCCCTGGGGCAGACGATTCCACGTGTATTGGATGCCTCTCCAAGTGAAAGCAAACTGTGGCCTGCACTCTGGCGCCAGTGGGATCGAGAAGAAAGCGTTCGCAATGTCGATTGTGGCGTACCACTTGGCTGCCTTCGATTCCAATTCATACTGGAGCTCTAACATGTCTGGCACAGCAGCACTCATACCTGGAGTGACTTCATTTAGGCCACGATAATCTACTGTCAGCCTCCACTCTCCATTGGACTTCCTCACTGGCCATATGGGACTATTAAAGGGTGAGTGGGTTCGGCTGATCACTCCCTGATCCTCCAGTTGACGAATCAGCTTATGGATGGGAATCAGGGAATCTCGGTTAGTACGGTATTGTCGTCTGTGCACCGTCGTCGTAGCAACTGGCACTTGCTGTTCTTCACCCTTCAACAACCCCACAACAGCAGAATCCTCCGAGAGTCCAGGCAAGGCACACAATTGTTCAATTTCTTCTGTTTCCAAAGCAGCTATTCCAAAAGCCCATCGGTACCCTTTTGGGTCTTTAAAATACCCTCTACGTAGATAATCTATACCTAAAATGCACGGAGCTTCTGGACCAGTCACAATGGGGTGTTTTTCCCAGTCCTTCCCAGTTAGGCTCACCTCAGCCTCTAGCACAGTTAGTTGTTGGGATCCCCCTGTCACTCCAGAAATACAAACAGGTTCTACCCCTTCATGATTCGATGGCATTAGAGTACACTGGGCACCAGTATCCACCAGAGCTTTGTACTCTTGTGGGTCTGACGTGCCAGGCCATCGGATCCACACAGTCCAATAAACCCGATTGTCCCTCTCCTCCACCTGGCTGGAGGCAGGGCCCCTCTATTGCTGCTGATCATATTTGTTTTCCACTGGTTGCATAAAGGACTTAGAGGTCCCTTCAAAAGGATCAGGCACATCAGACATATAGGTAGGCCTTCCAGTTGGTCTAGGGAACTGCCCAGTAGAAACTGGTGCAGCCTTCTTCCTGGCAGAATCTCGTTGTGCGAATGTTTTACCCCGCAGCTCATTTACTCGTGCTCGAAGGGCTGAGGTGGGCTGCATATCCCATTTCCTCATGTCCTCGCCATGATCAAGCAGGTAAAACCACAATGTACGTCGTGGTGTGTATTCTCCCTCTTGGAACGATGGACGCTTTCTCCCAGTAGCTGCAACATTGCTCCATACGGGTTGGGAGTTGGACACATTGTTGTCAAGTCGTTGAACCAGTTTCTCTACTGCTGCAATGACGGAGAGGGAAACATTGTCTTGGTATTTCCGGAGTCGGCAGGCCACCTCATTTACGGTTGGCGGATCCATATCATTCCAGTCAATTGCTGCCAGTGAATTGGTATACCCTGCTGGTGCACTTCGTACAACCTTACGCCACATATCTGGAGTGCATAGGACTTCATCGGGATCAGCGGGAAGCCGTGAATTGTCCAGATCATAATAAATTATCTCCCGTACAGCTAATTCTCTCAGGTGCTGGACAGATGTCTCTATGCTGTTACACTTAGGTGTCTGGCATGTAATATATTCCTTTATGGGATATCTTTCCTGCACACTTGACAGTAGTCGCCTCCAGAGGCTGAGGATTTCCGGCCTCCTCCCAATTGCTTTGTCAATTCCTCCTTCTCTAGCTAGGGATCCCAACTGCTTGGCCTCTCTGCCTTCTAATTCCAAACTACTGGCCCCGTGATCCCAACATCGGAGCAACCAAGTGATAATGTGCTCACTTGGGTGGCGAGTGAAATCTTTTCGAACCTCACGCAGCTCACTCAGAGTCAGGGATCGGGTAACAATCTCTGGTTCTGCCTCATCCTGATATCCTCGAGATGATCCCGGTTGATCATCATCCTTATCCGTCACTATACGAACTGATTTCTTTGTGCCTTTCCTCTTTTGTACGGGAGCAACAGACACTGGTGTGGGTTGGTTTTTCTGATCATCTGCAGTGTCTGCTGTAGAGATTACAGTAGCTGCAGTGTCGGTCACAGGGGTTGCAGTAGCTGCAGTGTCAGCCCCAGTGGTTGCAGCAGCTATAGTATCTGCCAGTCTGTTTCCTTTCCCTTCTCCCTGACAGTGCTGACAGTGCTGCCTGCTATCAAGCAGTGTTTGATAAATAGTGGCCAGAGCCCAGCACAGTGCAGTAAGGTGTCCATCTCTGGGAAACCTACAGCAATTTTTCCTTAGGTATGCAGTCACTTGATCGGGGTCTTGTAGCTGTTCAGGAGTGAAATTCCAAACCATCGGGCGTGAGAAAGTACCTAGGTACTCGCCCATACTTTGCCACATGCCCTGCCACTCGTGATTATTCTGTCTCGGAGAAAGCTCTTCAGTGGTATTCATAAACCTATGCTTGATATATAACAAAAACTGAACCATCTGCCCCAAACCTACCAATAGCAAAATGCTAGTTTGAATATCCCAGAGATATTGAAGATTTTCAAAAACTGCCCTAAGAGCTGTTGTATTTAGCCCAAAGGAAAAGAAAGCAGTGCCCCCACCATACCGGCTGCTGTTATTAACCCCTCCCTGTCCAAAGAATGGACAGGACAGCAAAACCTCATACAGGTACCAGCTTAAGCTCATGATCATCGATATTATTGTATCATAGACCGATATCATAAAATACACTATAATGAAGTATGGGAACAAATACAGGAGCCACAGACCTGAGAGAGTAAAGAATCCTGCCAGGATTGTATACAGCATGCGGTGGTTTTGCTGCCACAGCCTTGTAAATAAATACCACAACATCGTGACCAGAGATTGCTTAAACAACAGTGCTTATCTTAATTGCGATAGTTAGGGTCAGATCTACCGTTATCCCAACCGTTCGTGCCCCACGTTGGGCGCCAAAATAACTGTCGTGGTTTTGCCCCGGCCGAGGGCCGCTCCCCACACAGTCGCTTGTACTTTTAAAAGGAAGGGGGAAGGAGAGTTGGGGGAGGGGGAAAAGGGAAGGAAGAAAGGAGGAAAAGAAACCACAACCTAGAAACCAGAACCACGCAGGTTGGGATAAGGATAGTTTACTAAACAATAATAGCAAACTAGATATAACAATAACAGAAGTTTAAAGCACAAAATATATGAAACTGGTGATACACAATGCAATTTCTCACCAAACCACACAACTCAGGCCGCACAGCTTAGAGCCCGTCCCGGACAACCCGACCGCCCCAGAAACTGCACGTCCTGGCGTTGTCTCCCCCTCTTCCCCCCAGTCCCCCCTTATACCGAACATGACGTAACTGGTATGGAATATCCTCTTTGGCCAATTCGGATCACCTGTCCTGGCTGCGTCCCCTCCTTTCTCACTAGTAAGGAAGTATGCAGAGCTGAGAAAGGTCCTTGATTGCCCGGCAACAAATCGGAAACATCAGGGTGCTATCAGCACTATTCTCATGCTAACACCCAAACATGGCATTCCATCCACTGCTAAAAAAAAGGTTTAACTCCATCATAGCTGAAACCAGGACAGCTTGTGATCTCTGCATAGAGATCTTTAGGATATAAAAGCAATAGTCATCTGTCTCACTACCCATGCACTGTGGAGAAGAGACGGAGGTAAGGTTTTCTTCTGTCTGATGGATGAAGATACCTGCATCATCACACTCACATGTGGACAAACACTGAGGTTTGTCATGCTGTTAACTTGTAAAACTTACATTGCCTTTGATTTGGTGGTTCTGTATTCTCTTACTTTGGTTTTGATGTAATCAACTTAACCCTGTGTTCTTCTGAGATACCTAGAGATAGACATGGAGTATTTTTTTGTAAACTGTATTTGTTTCTGTTGTAGAAACTCAAATCTTTCTAATGAGCCATAGGGCTGGATTTAAACATGGGGAGTGATGACTAGGAAAAATTTATAGCGCTGTTCTGTTTGGAGTTGCATACTTGGAGCCCCTCTTGTCTTGCAGAGGATTGCAAAACCCTCCATACAACAAAGAGTAAATAGGTGAAATACGGATACATCCCACCATCACAGGGCTACTTCACTCCTCACCCCTGGGGCAGACAAGAGAAGAGTGCTGACAAGCAAGTCTGTGTGTAAGGTTGCAGGAACTTCTGGGGAAACAAAGGAAGAGTCCTTGGGTCTGATTTGCTTGGCAGCAATTCCTTCATCAGTTCTAAAAAACTTTGGGTGTTAGTCTTGACAGGTTTTTTGAGGTCATGGGGAGGAGTGTTGGTGTGGAAGTACAACGACATCACAAAAAGTGGGAGATTAAAGAGAAAAATAATCCTTGCCATGGTTGTGTAGCTCCTATCTCGTGCTAAGTACTCCTTGGAACGCTACTATCTGCAAACCTAGTTGCTGAGTCCAGGATTATACTCCTCATCTACAAGAATATTTCCACTTTCTGATGTTCCTGAATGTTTAAGCTCTGAGGTAGGGCTAAATACCTGGACTTAATTTATTAATTTTTTTTTACCTTCTTTCCAGATGGGGTAAAGAAGCTGCAAAGTATCTAATTAGCATCATGCTGGGCCACTCTCATTTAGATGCAGAGCACTTCTTCTCTTGAAATGACTTCAAAATATGCAGGATTAATGCCATTTTTTATGGCAACTGTTTCTCTGTTGCTTGAAGTGAGAATGAGAATTGTCAGTAGTGAAAAAGGTTGAGGGCAGATGACAGAAATTAATTCCCTTATACCCATCTTCTAGGGAAAAGGGTCCAGCAGACTTCCTGTTGTTCCCTCCCTCAGCTGATAAAGTGCCGTTCTGGTCTTGATATGTAAACACGCTGGAATTTGCAAGAAATCAGGTCCCTGAACCTCATGTTTTCAGCTTTTAAAAGCCCAGGGCACTGCAGCTTGACAGATCTGTACTCTGTCCCCTTCCGTCTTCCTCCCGTCCATCTGTTTCTGGGATTCTCGTGCCCAGTTTGCCTCCCTGTGGTCTTAGAGCTGTTGAGCCTCATCCTTGGAAGAGGCAGTGGTGGTGGCAAAGATCCTGCAGAGAGCTATTAAAGTGTTACCAACAGTGGGAGCCTAAGCTGGAAAGCTTGCTGGTAGCTGCCTGCTTCTTTCATGTCAAGCTGGCAGCAGGTTGGGTGGTGATGGGACCCACCCAGGAAAAAAAATATAGATAAATAACAAAAGTTGCCAGTGTTCTGTGTTAGCTTTAAACGTTTGTTCATTCATTCCCCTATCCTGAAATTAAGTCTAAGCCCTTTGATATTTTATGTGATGTCTGCCTGACTAGCTTTTGTTTTATCCATGGTAGGCTAAGTTGGGGTCTTGTCTTACTCTTAATGCAATTAGCAAGTAGTGTTTCAGTGTGTTAAGAGTCAATGAAAGCACTAGGTGTTGCACAGATCTGAACCTAGAATTTAGGCTACAAAACCAGACTTTCCCTTTCACTTGAGAGGTTTGGAGGAAAAACTGACACGGAACTTTGGGTTTCAGATGCTACCCTGAAACTCATGTTTTTCCGTAACCTTTGGCTTCAATCTGGCTTTTTAGTTTAGAAAATTGAAAGTAAATTCTAGGTTTTAGAAACTGAAAGGAGTGGTTTTTGTAGAGGCAAAGTCTTGTACTGATGTTTTATGCTGTTCTATCAGAACTGTGTTGGGGTTTTTTTGAATGCAGGGCCTTTTAATTTTTTTCTTTCTTTAAAATTTAATGTAGAAATACTTTGATCTAGTTGATTTTCCTCTGGAACCTGTTATTTATCCTGGTTTGCAAAGGAGAGAGGCAATTAGGTTCTTTTTTCCTAAACTTTCATTACTGTCCTGCTGTTGGAGCTTCTGAATCTCTGTTGGTAAATTCTGATGAATTTTAAAAAGAGGTCACAGAATAACTGAGTTTTGTGAGAGTTTGTGTCTGGGCAGAGAAGAAAGATCAAAATTTCTGCCTACAAGGAAAAGGCAGGAAGAACTTGTTAGGTGCAGTTGCTCAGTTAGCTGCTTCTGCTGGCACATGCATCCTTCCAAAGTGGACATGATGTCTTTTGGTGATAGGAAGAGTAAGAGATATTGCAGTTGGGAGAGGAGCTGCAGGGGAAGAAATGAAGATAAATAATTACTTCAGGTTTTATTTATCTTCAGAGTACTATCACCTGGCATAGCATTGTCCAAAATTCATTTGTCTTGGCATGTAGGAACCTGGCAAAGTTAGTTTGTGGGTTTCTTCAAACCAGCTTTACCTTTCTCTCTTCACTTGAAGCTGCATGCAGTGCTTCAGTCTGGGTGAGCCTTTGTCATTTCTTCCCTTCGCCCTTGATTTACAAACAAACATAAGTATGGGGATTCTGTCACTGAATTAAATAAAGCCTCATAAAACAAACTAATCCAAACATTAAAAAAAACCCCTCAACCCCCAAAAACCCTGTTTGTTTGTTTTAAACTCTGTCAAGTGAGAGTGCTACCTTATATGCTAGCAGAATACAGTATGTTTGTCATGTTATTCTTTGGTTAAAAAGTGTTAATTTTTCTTTTCAGCCAGCAGCTGCAACAGCTAGTGTTACTGCAGTTACCGCTGTAAAGCCTTCGAGTACTGGAACACCTGTAAAACTTCCAGTTACAGGACCACCTGCACAAGCTTTCTCCCAAAAGGCAGTCTCTGTGAAAGCAGAGGGCACAACAGTAGCACAGACCGGTGCTTCTACAGTAAGGAAGAAAAAAACGTTTTTAATTAAAAATTAACATTCTCTCTATTCATCAGAGGTTGGAGAGCCAATGCAACATCTAATAATAGTCTTCTCTTTATTTCCACGCTAGGAGATGCTAGAGAATGTGAAGAAATGCAAGAATTTTCTTGCTACGCTAATAAAACTGGCATCTAGTGGACCTCAAGCCCCTGAAATGGGGCAGAATGTGAAGAATCTGGTGCAAAATCTATTGGTGAGTTTTTTCTTTTTAAACAAAGACTGCATCACTTGTGTATCAGTTTTGACATTGACTTTATCATAGCTTTGTTTCTTGTTTTTTTATTTTTCAAACAGCTGGAGAGTTGGATTTGTGGCTGAGTCATCTTTAAGCCTTACATTTTAACTATTTTTAACTGGGTCCCATGCTGTATGTTCTGCCCCTCACTGTCCTCTTTTATTTTAAGCACACAGGTAGCTACAGCAGGAGGAGCTGATCGTGTTACCACAACTTCTGGGTCTGAGCTGCCTTTTTCTTTTCTTTGTTGGTTTTCTTTTCCCTTTTTTTAATGTTAATTTAGTTTTCAGTCCTCGATGGCAAGAGTGTTACTGTGGAGGCTGTAGTGCACTGCTTTAGTCCAAGACAAAATTGACTTACAGGCTGATAGTGAAGCTCTAGTGGAACAAGCATGACTTTATCTATGTCTTTAGACAGTGGGATGGAGAAAATAATGTGGTTGCTGCCAACCCCTCTCTCTCTCTCTCTCCTTGCAAGTGGCTTCCGTATGCCACTTTGTGCTGTACCCCAGCACAGCTGGGTTTTCTTGGTAACAATTTCTCCTGCCACTACTTGTCTTGGCATTTGACCGCTGCCGCTGTTCTGTTGTTCCACTGTAGCAGAAGGCTGTGGGTGGGTGGAGGGGGGTGGCTTTCCTAGTGGTACCAGAGGACTTATGAAATTACACCTCCATCTACACCATTCTTTTCAGTCTAGAAACTGAGATCAGATTGTTTCAAGGTGCAGCCTTGCAAAACTATTTGATTCCTCTTCTTCCTCTGCCTTTGTGTCCCTGCTGGACTGTCCACTTGGGTGCTGTAGGAAAATACTAGAGTGGTTCCTTCTTGTGTTTACAGTACTTTATTTTTTGGCTTTTTTAAGAACAGTTGTCACCAGACATTTGTGTCATTTAACTGTATATTTATTTGCTTTATGTAATATTTTAAAAATACTTCTGTTCTGCCATTCATTATGTGTCTATGATTTAAATGCAAAATAAATTAATGCTTCATATGCATGAGGGAATGGCAGCTGTGAAGTAAAATGGCCCTTAAGGCAGCATCTCATGAAGTGGGTGTCAGGTACCTTATCTGCACTGAGATGCAGCATGCCACATCACTGCATCTGTGTTGAGATCTCCGTGACCTGTATCCATAGCTCAAGACCTAACAGGCAGCAGAGCAAACTACTGGGTAGGAGAGGTGCTCTGAGTTGTGTTCCTCTGAACGTGCAGTCCTGAAACCCCTTGCCCTGGTCATCTAGCTCCTTGGAATAGTTGCTCTGAAGGTTATGGGTGAGAGGAGTAATTTCTTTGCAGAGGCAATCCGATGCTGGGGTGTCTCTTCCTTGTGTGCGTGTCTGTACCTTCTGGGAGGAGGTGTCGCTCCTGGTGACTGTGGCAGTGTTTCACCTTGGAGCATATGGAGAAATGGAAGGAGCATCTGGGCTTACCCCACCACCTTAGCCCTGTCCTGGTGGCACTGAAGTAGTGAGTGCGGGATCTCAAAAGCCTGCTGCAGCCTCCTGACCCTCCCAAACCCTTGAGTCAGGTGCTTGTGTTGGGGTAGAGCGGAAAGCTTTAGGAAATCTGCAAGCAGGAGGTGTAGTTGTAGGCAGAAGTTGTGATTTTCAGTTTCTGCTGCTTTGGAAAGGCTATGTTAAGTGTTCTGCTTTATTATTCTATGCCTGCATTCTCCAAGAACTGTCTTCACAAAAGCCACTGAGTTGTCTTTTGTGTCTGGTCTCTTTAATTTGCTCTTTATGCAGATAAACTGCCTTTACAGAAGAGAGAACTGGTGGATTTAAAATATTTCTGCATAACAATGAGGGACTCAGTGTTACTTACAAACTTCTTTCTATCAGTTCACTTCAGTGAGGTGTTTGGACAAATATCCTTACGTGTGTGACTTGCCTAGAGTTTTAAGAAAATAATTCAGTTTGATAATACTGGCTCTAAATTACAGGCTTGTTCTATCCAACAACTTCTTGTTTAAAAATCAGAGAGGGAAAGAGTAATGACAGTGAATGATTCCACAATAATGTAAATCTCCATGGGGAAAAAAGTCATAGATTAATAGTTATGACTTACTATTGTAATTATACCTTCCTCTTAGGAAGCAAAAATTGAACCAGAAGAATTTACAAGAAAGCTATACATAGAGCTCAAGTCGTCTCCACAGCCGTATTTAGTTCCTTTTCTCAAGGTAAGTGATGGTGGGTATTGTTGTATTTAGTGAGGGGAGGAAGGGTGACCAGAAAAGAAAAGGGAAAAGTCAGAGCATTGAAACAGGTGTTTGCCTGTGTCACTTGAGAAAACAGTGTGACTCTTGCTCTTCAAGACAATTTTTTTGGGTAGAGGGAGGATTTCTGAGGAGTAGCTTCTGCTGTGTTCTTAAACTGCAGAGTAATTACCCTCTACTCATTAGTAGAGACTAACGTTTTATAAGCTGGTGCATCTTACAGTAGAGCAGCTATACTAAGAAGGTGTTTTATTTTCCCATGAAAAATGTAATCATACTAAATTTTAATACAGAAGACTGACAATGGAGGCGGTGTACAGCTTATGCAGTATTTAAGTTCAAAGAATAGATGTAAAGCTGATGCTCATCTGTCTGCTGGTTTGTGTTTGACTAGAGGTAAAGAAAATCAAATCCTTTTTTCTAGAAAGTCCAATAGGACTACTACAATTTAGGAAGAGTAACCCACGATAACTCTACCTCCATTCAAGCAAATAATCATTTAAATAATGATAATAAAAAAGGAGTTCTTACCGTTTTTAAATTGGATAGTGGAATGGAATTCATTAACAATAAAAAAAATAACAAGCTCTGTATAGCAAGCATTCAGTTTTAGTGAAAACATGGAAAACTTTTACTTGCAATGCACACGGTATTCTTAGGCTTGACAGATCTGGACTTTTCCTTGCCATTCATTACAGGGATAGTTGAGAAATTGAGGAAGAACAGGTGAGTGCAAAAGCTAGGACAAATTTTCTGCAGTTTGTTGTCTTCAATATTTGACAGCACATAACAATGCAGGTGATAATGTTTATACTACTTTAGATGGCTGATGTTAATCTTTTAAAGTGTGGGATGAGTATTTTTGTGGCAGTGGCAGCCTTTAAATGCTTTCTAGAAAGTATGCATGAGTGTAGAAGAATATATAAAGCCCTGCAGAAAAGACTGTAAAATTTTCACATTGGTCACTTATATCTTCTCGGTTTAATTCCCTAGAGGTTTCTTAAAAGCCCATGAAAAAGCTTAAAAATAAAAAAAGAGTGGTAAAATGAAAGCTCAGAGTATGGGCCTTCCTGCATCCTTGGCTGCAGAAGGACCAGGCTGCGAGTGCAGGGTCAGTGTGAGTGGCAGAGGTTTTCTGTGAGCTGCATGGAGTCTCAGTGGAGCTCTACTAACTGCTGGGGAGGTTTGGCTTCACAAGTAGCATGGCTGCCTTCTGCAGGGCCCTGGCTGATGAGCCTTACTGGAGGTGGCTGGCCACATGTGGCCTCAGTAGCTCCCTGTAGACCCAGCCTAAGTCTGGCACAGCTGGTCCTCATCTGGGGTTGGCAATCCCTGGACTAGTTCATGCAGAGGAGCTGAGCCAAGAGGTGGTTTCGCAGCACTTGCTAGCTGTTCTACCTGTTTGGGTCCCCCAAGGGATTATTAGCTCAGGCACTGTGCTGTCTTCATGTACTTGTGGAGGCAGTCAGCCTGAGTTAACGAGCCATCCTGCAGTGGAGAGCTGTGAGGTGTGGTGCACAGAGCTTGAGGGAGTTCCACAGGGGTTAAGTTGGGTTCATCAATGTGGGTCAGGCCACACACCATCTCGGCAGAAGCATTGCATGCTTCTACTGTGGTATTCTGCCAGGTACTGGACTCCTCCAGGCTTTTCTGGTTTGTGCAGTATCCATACCCTGTAATCCTTGACAAGGTGCTCGCTCTGTTTGTACTCAGTATGAGCAATTAAATCCTATGACTTGAAAACCTTTGACTGTCACAATGGCTAAGCAGTGTTAGCTGACTATAGCATTACCATCTTTTAAAACATCTTGCACCCTGATGGCTTTTTTTTTTACTTGAGGTACACGAAGGATGTGTAGTTGATACAGACCAGACTTAAATGGTGTGCAGTGCTGGGCAGCTGCAACAGGATGGGCCAAGCACCAAATGGAAGGTGACTTCAGGAGCACTGTCCTAAGGTGCTACAAGGATCGTGGCTGGCTTTGTGTTTTCCCCACAAACTTGCAGCTTGAGTCTGGGAAGAAATGTGATACAGGTTACTGCCATTGACTTTTGGCTGATGAAGTGGAATTTTAGGGAGGGCTCTGGAGTTGTGTTTTATTTTTGAGTTGGAGGTTTTTGATTGAAGTTGTTACATGTGGGGTTTTTTGTCTGTCCCAATGGATGGAAAAGTACAGTGACTTTGGCTGTAAAGCCTGCTTGATTTTTTTAATTCAGTGCTGGATGCTTTTGGTAAATAAATGGCATCAGGAGCATGAGGAAAATTGAGAAGCCTTTAAAAAGAAAAGTGAACATTAAAGATAGGTGTGCTGCACATGTTCTAGGTGTCCAAACAATGTGTTCACTCTGTATATTAACACAAGGGACAACATGTTCCTTTTGCATCAAGCCCAGAGCAACAAGCATTGTGCTGCTTCAGAGGGAGGGAAAAAAGGTATTGTGAGAAAATACAGGTAGCTGTAGAACTGATTTCCCCTGATTCTGAGCCATAACAGATTGTAAATAGTCAAGGAGAAAAATCTGTGGAGGACTTGAAGATTATTCTGTCCATTAACCTTCTCAAACATAGCTGTAGTAAAAATGAGATACCTTTACTAATGTCCTCTTGTTGCAGGGACCTATCTGGCTGAAGTTGTGCTGCTGCAGCTACGCAGGCATTATTAAAGTGGTATCCCCCCCTAGTGTAGATACAGCTGTATTGGTTTGGACGCGCTCGGGTCTTCAGGGCTTGTTTCTGACTGTTGGGTAATTTGTAGTTCTCTGTCAGACAGGCTCTGTGGAATACATGCAGCTGTTAAAATACAGCAGGGGCTTTTGCAAAAAAACCCAAAATTTTTGAGGTGGTAAAACGGTTGAAATGGTCTTTTCCTAGAACATAAATTTCAAATTGAAAAAAAAATAAGGCTGTGGGTGAGTTTTCCCTCTAAATGGGATTTGCTATGTGCAGTGAAGCTGTGGTGACTGTTGACCTTTGCTCAGCCTGTGTTGGTGATTACTGTCGTCTTCACTGAGCAGTATTGTCATCAATTTACGGGTCCCTGATTTCTAGCAAAACATGTTTGGAATAAGCAATTTGAAAAATTAGACTGGAAGGTGAGGAAGAAGATTGGATTGCTAACGTATCAATATTGTGGAATACTTTGCTGATGTTACATCCAGTGATTGTTGTTGTTTTCTTCTAGAAAAGCATGCTTGCCTTGCGGCAGCTAATGCCCAATGCTCAGAGCTTTATCCAGCAGTGTATGCAGCAGCCAGCCCCAACCCAAGAAGCTGTTTCAATTTGCACCTCTGCAGCACCAGCTCCTTCAGTAGCAGTGGCAACCTCAGCTGTAGCAACAACTTCTCTTCCAGTTATAAAGCCAGTGTCTGCCTCTGTAACAGTCACAGCCTCTCTGGTCACAACACCAGTCCTTGTCAGCACGCCGGCGACAGTGTCTGTGCAGACCGTGAAGCCTGCTTCTGGCTCTGCAGTGGTGACAGCGTCCCTTCAGCCTGCAGCTTCCATCCTCACCACCACCACAGCGTCCCTTCAGCCTGCAGCTTGCATCCTCACCACCACCACAGCAACGTCAGGGCTGGCTGCTATCCAAACTGTCAAGCCAGTCTTCACTTCGGCGGTAGCGACGTCCCCTCTCCAACCTGCAAAGCCACTGCTGGTCTCTACACTGGCATCTTCAGCGACAACCCCTCTCCAGCCTCTGAAACCTGTCATTGGAACCCCAATCAGTATTAAAATCCCACAGCCAAACTCCATTGTTGCACAGTCAGTGGGTGCTCAGCAGGTGGTTAAAGTGAAACAGTTGGTAAGATTAACTTCTCTGCTTCCCTACAGCCAGGCTTCTTTACTTTGGCTCTTAATCTTTTGTAAAGAGGATACCAGTTTGGATCCTAGCTTTTTTTTAATATATGAAGCCAGTCTGTCATGAGTTTGTCAGTTAGTTTGTCAGGGAATATTGAGCCGGTACTGGAAAGACAACTCTAAAGCCAAACTGTAAGCTTGGTCCCTTGCAAGACATCCCAACCACGATTCCACCAAACTGAACATCCAGCTTGAGAAAAGAGGGAGCATGAGCTCTGACCTCTGATGTGTGTGCAGCCAGGCTAGGCTTGCATCAGAAAGAAAAGGCAGGAAACACACGTGCCAGAAACAGAAATTGTTGATGGGATGCTTATGTTAATTACTGTTTGATGCCCTATTAGGGCTGTGCCTCGACTAGCCATCAGGGAGTCCAGTCTCTTTTCAGCCTTCATAGAATCATAGAATGGCATGGGTTGGAAGGGACCCCGAGGATCATAGAGCTCCAACCCCCCTGCCACAGGCAGGGCCACCAACCTCAGGCCTGGATCTACACTAGGTTGCCCAGGGCCCCATCCAATCTGGGCAACCTCTAGTGTAGATCCAGGCCTGAGGTAGCTTTGGTAGCTCTTACCTCTGGATACTTTGCAGGCACAGGTGGCTTGGTGATGTTTAGGGATGTCTTAACTGAAATGTACAGACTAGCTCAAGGAGCTTTTCGGAGAGGAGTTCTGACCTCCCAATTTAGGAAGACAGTTAATTATGAAGTCCTCCAAAAGTGGGCTTTTTTTTTTTTTTCTATCAGGCCTCATTAACTAATAAATTCCAGGAGGAATAAACGTCTTATTAAAACAATACCCTCAATGGCAATGTGTTAACATTTTTTTCTCGGCACAGGTTAACTACTTGCTAATGTTAATGTTAAATACCAACATACTGTGGATCACAGGCACACCCAAAAGAGCAACGTTGTGAAATACATTAGATTTGGGTTATGGGTGTTTCAGATACTGAGTAGTATGCTGAATAGTTTACCTGCAAATAATGTTCTTGAGTATTTGGGAGAGAAGAGAATAATTTCCCTTTGGCAGATAAAGAATTTGGTTCTTGGATAGGGCTTCCTTGTAAAGATTTGCCCCTTAAGAGGGTAAAACATTAGCCTTCCTATGAAGCTAGATTTACTTTCCATGGGTATAGTAGGGGAACTAGTGTATGACCATTGTTTAATGTGTATATTTGATTTAAGTCTCCAGACCCCTAAAATGTTGTATTTTAAAAATTTTCTTCCTTTCAAAGTGCCTAAGGTGGATACCATGCAAGAATCCTGCATTCAAACTAAAGAACTTATGCTACCAGCTCTTCTTTTCACCCTTTAAGATTTGCTTAGCACTCAACTATATGGAGAAGGGATGGGGGATCCTTTTATGAGTGGTCTTGTTTTAAAAACGGTTATCAAGCATATGCACTAACAGTCTTGGATGAGTAGTACCTAAAGCCAAATTGGAAAAGGAGTTGATACCCTTACTGTCTTTGAGGACTATATTCAAAATTCCAGCCAGAAGAAAATGAGGGCTGCTTAGGTTGTACAAGGGCTGGAGAGCAGTTTGTTGGCTACACATCAAGCCATGTAATCCAAGGGAAAGGTTGACCATCTGTATGAATAGATGAGGAAGCTCAACTCTACACTGGAGAATAGAAACACTTCTTGAATGTGATGTTGGTGAACTCAAGAAATTACTTCTGCCTTCTCAGCTGGTTTTTTTTTTTGGGGGGGGGGGTGTTTATCCTCATCTGGGTAGATCCCAAGCATAGTGATTGGAATACTTGCTCTTCAAAATACTTGGTTAATTTTGGCCTTATGAAGGGCTGAGGGGACTGCTTGGAGCTTAGCTGTATGAGGAGTTTGGTGTTTGTTCACACACATCAGCATGGAAAGCACAGGTAGTGGAAGCAGCTGCATATTCTAGGACTTCCCTGGTGCAGTTTCTTGGAAGGACAGAGGGTCTGTGTTCCTTCCACAAGAAAACAAATCTGGACTTCCTCTCCCTAAACAGAAGGGTCCTGCTGCCAGCTGAAAGAAAACACATGCCAGCTGTGCAAATCTGTCTGTACAATGCTGCCAGCAATGTCTTTCCCTTTCCAGCCCACAGGGTTGTCTGACGTCATACTCTCCCTCTGCATGCCCATTTCTAATTTAGGTCTCTTGTGTTTAGGAATATTAAAGTGAACTTTCATGTGCCAGCTCCAGTGTAACAGTGGTGCTGCTTAAGAAGGCATCACTGCAGTATTTTAGTATCAAAATCATGACCAGAGTGATGCAGTGTGTTGTCTGTCTTTTCTGTGACATGAGTACTGGAACTCTGGGTTTGTATGGTAGACATTGAGGGACCCCTTCTTCAAGGATGCTGTTGGGGGTGATTGCATGCCTGTGCTGTGAGAGTTGCATGTCAAACGGGTCCAGTGAGTTGATCAGTGGAACAGAGTCTAGCTGGAGGCCTGTATCTTGTGGAGTCCTTCAGGGGTTGGTACTGGGACCTGTATTATTCAGTATATTCATTGATGACCTGGATGAGGGAATAGAGTGTACAATCAGCAAGTTTGCTGATGACACAAAACTGGGAGGGGTGCCTGACACACCAGAGGGTTGTCCTGCCATTCAGCAAGACTTAGACAGGCTCTGGAGAGCTGGGCGGGGAGAAGTTTAATGAGACTTAACAAGAGCAAGTGTAGGGTCTTGCATCTGGGGAAGAACAACCCCAGGTAGCAGTATAGGTTGGGGACTGGCCTGTTGGAGGGCAGCATAGGTGAGAGGGTCCTGGGGGTCCTGGTGGACAGCAGGGTGACCATGAGCAGCAATGTGTCCTCCTGGCTAAGGCAGCCAATGGCATCCTGGGGTGTATTAGAAGGGGTGTGCTTAGTAGGTCAAGACGGGTCCTTCTCCCCCTCTACTCTGCCCTGGTGAGACCACACCTGGAATATTGTGTCCACTTCTGGGCCCCTCAGTTCAAGAAGGACATAGAACTCCTTGAAAGAGTCCAGCACAGGGCCACCAAGCTGATTAAGGGAGTGGAACACCTTCCTTATGAAGAGAGGCTGAGGGAGCTGGGCCTCTTTAGCCTGGAGAAGAGGAGACTGAGGGGTGACCTTATTAATGTTTATAAACATGTAAAGGGTGAGAGTCAGGAGGATGGAGCCAGGCTCTTCTCAGTGATGGCCAGTGATAGGACAAGGGGCAATGGGTGCAAGCTGGAGCATAGGAAGTTCCATGTGAATATGAGGAGGAACTTTTTTGCTGTGAGGGTGATGGAGCACTGACACAGACTGCCCAGAGAGACTGTTAAGTCTCCTTTTCTGGAGACATTCAAAACTGGCCTGGATGTGTTCATGTGCAATTTGGTCTAGGTGATCCTGCTCTGGCGGGTGGGGTTGGACTTAGATGATCTTTTGAGGTCCCTTCCACTCTTAATGTTCTGTGATTCTGTCCCTCCCAGTGACTTTCTTAACACAGCCTCATTTAACAGCCCTGGCATGCACAGATGTTTCATCTTGGAATGAAAGCTGTGTTCCTGTAGTATTGCTTTGTCTCATTACCAGCCTCTGTTTCCAAAGGCAGAAGGCTGTTGTGAGACTGACTTCATGTTAAGCGTAAAGAGCAAGAGTTTTATGGTGCAGTCCCTGCAATTACCAGTGAGACATGCTCCCTGGACATTGCTAGTGGATGAAGCAAGGAGTGAAGTGCTTGTGCTGTTCCAACTGCTTGTTTTTAATGAGTTGTTGTTAGTATCGAGTCCCTTTAGAGCTGAGGTTGCTTCAGCAGAGAATCTCCTCTGCTGTTTTTCAAGAGCTTTTTGTCCTGGATGTATGCTTTTGCATTCAGCTGCTGAGGCTTCCTTCATGATGCAGTACTCTGCGATGATGCCTTTCCATCTCTCTGCTGATCTCCAGACTTGGCTTTCTGAATGCAAACCAGGCTGAAGAGAGGCTAATCAAAGTCTCTGTCTGGCAGCAGTCCCTATGCTGTCAGCTGGATGTTACGTTGCACTTTTTTTAACATTGATACCTGTCAACTTACTCAACAGGGCACTAAGGAACAGTCCCTGTTCTTTATTACTTCTTGCTGCTATAACCTTCTTACAGATGATATCTAGTTTTTAAATAATTTTATCTGGCATTAGATCCATGTTGAAATTTCTGGGATTGTTGCCTTGTTCTGTTGGAAGTCCCAAGGACTTCCACCTTACGCTAGCCTAGCAGCTGGAATACCAAACACAAAGTCATCTTTCTGATCTCCTGTTGATCTAGTCTCCTCAGTTACTTGACTTCCCAGTCTTCACCTAGGCTATTGATTTAACATTGGCTGTCTCTATTCTTTTTGTCTGCTGCACCTTCATCTTGAACATGTAGGTTTCCTCCTGGGCTGATTTGCCTGCTGCAGGTGAAGCCTTGTTCTGCTGGTGGCAGGGTGGATCTCTGGGTGCGGCGGCAGTGTGGGTGCTGATAGAGCCTGTGTGTGCTTTACCTGAGCTGGTCAGCAGTCAGTGTTTATCTGAACATATAAATGATGCTGTTAACATGATTTTCAACTTCTTGCATATAAAAGCTCCATCTTTCAGAAAGATGAAATTCTGTTCTCATAAAAATGCACAGAAGCAAATCATGTAATTAGCATGCTTACCAGTTCATGGGGCAGTGCTGCGTGGGTGATCCTTGACTCTGTCCACAGTGCATCTCTGTACCTCTCTGGTTCTTTCCTCTGCATAAAAAGTTGGGAGATAGGGATCTTACGTTTCTTCTCAAGAGCTGCCTGTTCATAGCCTGGTTTTCAGCCACCACCTTCAGCTCAGTTCTGTGGTACTGCTGCTATGCCAGCCAGTGATGCTATCTGCAGATTAATATGGGAGTGGGTGGGGGTGTATCTTGGTAATTTGCATATCAAATAGCTTCCTTATGTGAATATGTGATGCTTACACTGATGTTTACTGATAAATCTGAGGTTAGATGGCAGAAGGAGACAGCCTAATTTCTGAGGTATGGTACGTGTCAATTTTTTATTTAATTAAACTTGTACAGTGTTACTGTACAAATACTGTAGACTTTCATAAGTTAGGATAAAAGATGCTGAAGAGAAACAGTGGTTCCTTTACCCTGAAAATGCCTTTATATTACCCTTTGCTGCTAAAAATGTAGGATTCAATCTGAAGATGTTGATAGTCATGTTCTTTTAACAAAGCACAAAGTTCTTGCTACTACTGTAATCAAAAACTTTTCCAAAGGATGTATCAAAAGCTGCAGCCCATGTTTTGCTAGCGAGGAGACTTAGAAATGAGCCTTTTAGGGATGCTGCAACTTTATTACTTTCTTGCATTTTAATAGCTGCCCCTGAAGAGGAAGAATTAGTATTTATGGGCTGTGCCTGTAGGTCTGTGTTGTGATGACATCCTGCTGTTTGGTTTTGTTTCTTTTGAGAGCCTCTTTAAACAAGACTATCAACCCTCTTCCTTTGTACCCTTCAGCAGTGTACTGATGATGTTGTGTAGAGGCTCTGCTCACGGTAGGTGTTGGTTCCTGGAAACTGATGTTTTCAGTGTACTTTTGGTTAACGTTTTGAAACTTAGCATCTCAATTTACAATTGATGTTGTAGCTCCAAAGGTGCCTTAGTAACTTTCTAGTGTGTGCTCTTATTTCTTGACAGGAAAAGGATTTCATGCAAGACTTCTGTTTGCTTTGGTATTTTCTCTTTTTAACTCTGTGTATGTGATGCCTGCCCTTCTGAACTGGTTGGCAGGCAGACTCATTATTCAGTTGTTAGTCTGTTAAGCAAGACTCTATGGAGTGTAAAGCCTCTTAGTGTAATTGATTGTGTAATACTCAGTGAAACTCATCTAATATGGTTACCAATAGAGAGTAGGGGTGAAGAGTCTGTTAGGGCTCACTGAATAAGCAGGAGCTTAAAGCTCACCACCACAGGTTGTTAAAATTTCTTGTCATGAAGTGTTTAAAAAAAGAAGTGATTTTTAAAATTTTTTTTCTTTCTGAGCATGCTGCTTGCTTTAAACTGAAAGCTGGACACGCATGCATGCCCAGGAGCACTTCTGGCTGAATGGACATGTTGATACTATTTACTTCTCTATGTTTAGCTCTTCTCACTCTTGATACTGGATATTGCACTTTCAGGTAGTCCAACAACCATCAGGAACCGTTGTAAAGCAAATATCCACGCTCCCCCAGCCCTCGACGCTGACCCTGCAGACATCTGCTGAGAAAAGGATGCCACTGAATACACTTGTGCAGACTAACCAGCTACCTGCAGGTAAGGGGGAACACCTTTAATGGAGAAGGAAGGGCACTGCTGAGGTATAGAATTCAGTGGGGGCTCTTGGTAGGTATGTAAGAAGGTGGTTGTCTCTCAGAAGCTACCAGCTCCGTGTGATAAGTCCATCTTTACTGCCTCTTGGAGTTCTGCTGAAAAACTCAGTGCCATGTCTGCTTCTGGCACCTGTTAAAACCATGTCATTGTTAAAATACTGCAAGCAAGCTCCTTGCAGTTTTCACTAAAACCTTTCACTGGTCAGCACAGGAGAGGATGTTTGCTGACAGAACGTAGGGTTTTGGCCGTACAGAACTTGCAGAATGTAAGACTCTAGAGTATTTAGTTTTCAGATGGACCTAATTAGTTGTTCCTGAGTACATAGTAGCCTTTGCTAGAAGTATGAACTGATAAAACAGTTGTCTTAGCATTTTGCTTTCTACTGTGGTGTGTGATTTGGTTTTTTTTAGGTTCCATTCTGAAACAAATCACCCTGCCAGGAAATAAAATTTTGTCACTTCAAGCATCTCCAGTTCAGAAAGCTAAAATAAAAGAGAACGGAGCAACATCCTTCAGGTAAAAATAAACAGTAGCAGAAGTTCACTATAGGAAGGAACAAAAGAAACAGACAGCAAGTATAGAGGTGGGAACAGAACCTAAATAAGTTTCTAAATTGTTTGGATGGGAAGTGTTTTTCACTAATTGGCAAGGGGGAATCTGAATTTTTTTTCCTCATAGCAGGTGTTAATTATTCTTAACATAAATAAAACTGTCCTGATGAGGTTCAGTTTTTATCACAACAGTATAATTATATAAACACTGTGCATTAATATGTATCAGTTTTTCACTCATAGAGGAGGCGTATTGATCTCCATCCTGTGAGTACTATTAACTAATCTACAGCAAAGTTGCCTCTTATTAAAGGTTCTCCATAGCATTAAAGGGAAATAAACCTTCTGTTTCTTACAGATGGACAGAGATAGCATTGGAGCGTTACTTGGACTGGCTGGTAACCTGTCTAAAGGTTTATGCTGTATTTTGAAATCTCTTATTAGCTCCAATTACAAGCTTGCTCCTGGATGTAGAAGTAAAAGTCTTTGACTACACCTCTAACAGTGGTGTGTGGCTTCTTATCTAGAGGCCTGTAGATAAGAAGAATGCTTAAAGCTTTTAGTTCTGGTAACTTTTCAAAAGCAGGAATTAATTTGTAGCTGTGAAGTGTAATGTTGGAACAGGGGTATGGGTGGCCATAAGTATTATGGCTCTTATGACCTGCTCGAGCAACCCTGAAGTTGCTCTTGGAGAGAGAAGAGCAGACACGACGCCTTCGTCATGTTGACCAGTTGGCTTCTCACCTTTCGGGAGCTACAGCTTTGTGTGTGCTGATACAGACAGAGAGCTGCTGTTGCTTACAGTGTACACTGAACACTTAAACTGGTAGCCAGAAGTTGAAATGAAAAGCTGATGTTAAAGCGTTGGCTCTGTTCAGCTGCCTTAAGCTCTCGTGAAATGTACTTCACAGTATAATTTGGGATGTAAGTTGTGGTAGGGAGGTTTGAAAAAGTAATCACTTGTTAATTGCAAACCCCCAAACCAACAAACTCCCACCAAAAAAACCTAGATAGATTTTTTTTTTTTTTATTTTCTGTGATCTACCTAATTGTCTTCTGTGGAAGAGTGTTAATTCTTGAAATTTCTTCTCTGAATTATTAAACTGTTAGTGTAGGACAAAGATCTCGGTACGATCTTAGATGGATTTCTCCTCAGCCGAGCGGCACACCTGCAAGATGAGGCAGATGTGTTCAAAGACAAAGTAGAAAGACTCACAAGCATTAGGGAGGCTGAGATGGAGATAGATCAGTGGAGCCAGGCTCTGTTTTCCCAGCAGTGGAAATGTGAGCACCTAGTAGGTAGCATCCAGCATCAGAGTGACCCTATACCCTGCCCCAGGCAGGATAGCCTAAATGTAAGGGATGAATGGAAGCAAGTACCTGGCAAGGGCAGTTGGAGAGTGCCTTCCATGCCTGTCTTTCCTCTCCAGGTTTCTCTGATAAGAGATATGAGGCCCTACTGGAAGGTGACCAGCCAGATAATGAGATGGCTGATGGATAACTGTACCTGAGGTAGCGTTCCCTAGGACAAGACCCCCTAAGTAGACCACCAAAACAGCCTCTGTTAAGAAGAAAAGATCGGTCATTGTCTTAGGAGACTCCCTTCTGGAGGAAACTGAGGGCCCTCTCTGTTGGCTGGGCCCATTACGTAGGGAGGTCTGCTGCCTTAAGGGAGCCTCAGTTAGGGACTTAACGACTTCCAACATTGGTCAGGCATAGGTAGCAATGAAATCCTTTAAAGAAAATTGAGGACCATTAAAAAGGATTTAAGGGCCCTGGAACACACAGTGCAAGGATCTGGGGCACAGGTAGTGTTTTCCTCCATCATTCACTACAGGGAATGGGGAGGGATGGAATAAGAAGAGCCAGGAAATTAATACCTGGCTCTGAGCATGGTGTGAGAAGCAGAACTTTGGGTTCTTTGAGAATGGGCTGGCTCGAGCCTCACTAGCCTTGCTGTGTAGGGTTGGGGAGCACTTATACCCAAGGGCAGAAGGTTACTCCCGAAGCTGGCAGGGCTCATTAATAGAGCTTTAAACTAGATGAGAAGGGGGAGCAGGACAGGGCCAGGGTCAGGCTAGATGGAAAAGAGCCTGGGAATGGTGCTCCAGTTACTGAGGGATGGTGTTCTGGCAATGAGCTCTGGTCTGTCCCCCTAGTAAACAAGGGGGAAAGTGCTTTAATTTGGAGTAGAGATGCAACTATTACTGATGGGCTAGGTAACTTAACCAGCTGTCACTTGGGAAGCAAGGCTTCCCTTAGGAGTGTATCAAGATCAGTAGATCAGCTGGAGTGCATCTATACCAATGCATGCAGCATGGGCAATAAACAGGAGGATTTAGAAGTCCTTGTAAGTCAAGGAGACTATGATGTGATTGCCATCACAGAAGTGTGGGATAATTCACATAACTGGAGTGCTGCAATTGCTGATTATAAACTATACAGGCGTGACAGGCTGGGTAGGAGAGGAGGTGGGGTAGCCCTATATGTCAGAGAATGCATTGACAGCCTAGAGCTGGAGTATGATGAAGACAGGGTTGAGTGTCTCTGGGTAAAAATCAGAGGAGCACAGAATCAGGGAGATACAGTGATGGGAGTCTACTATAGACCACGTGACCAGGAGGAGGAAGCTGATGAGTTGTTAAACAACTGGGAGAAGTCTCACGATCACCAGCCCTTGTCCTTATTTGGGACTTCAGCTTACCAGATATCTCCTGGAGGTACAATACAGCAGGGAGGAAACAGTCTAGCAGGTTCCTGGAGGGTTTGGAAGACAACCTCCTGACCCAGCTGGTAAATGAACCCACAAGGGAAGGTGCCCTGCTGGACTTGATGTTTGTCAATAGAGAAGACCTGGTGGGGGGATGTGAAGGTTGGAGGACGCCTGGGGCATAGTGATCATGAGCTTATAGAATTCTTAGTACTGGGAGAAGTAAGGAAGTGAGACAGCAGAACTAGCACCTTAGACTTCTGTAGGGCTGACTTTGGACTGTTCAGAAAGCTGCTTGATAAGATACCATGGGAGGCAGCCCTTGAGGGCAAAGGAGCCCAAGAGGGTTGGTTGCTCCTCAAGAAGGAAACCTTGGCAGCACAAGAACAGGCTGTCCCAGTCGGACAGAAGAGGGGTCGGCGAGCTAGGAAGCCAGCCTGGCTGAGTAGAGAGATTCAGGCTGATATACGGGAAAAGAAGGAAAAATATGAGCTTTGGAAGAAGGGGCAGGTGTCTTGGGATGATTATAGGAATTTAGTGAGATCATGTAGGGAGAAAGTCAGAAGGGCTAAAGCCCAACTGGAACATAGACTGGCCAGTTCTGTAAAAGATAATAAAAAGTCCTTCTATAGGTATATTAATAGTAAAAGGAGGGTCAAGGAGAATCTCCAGCCCTTATTGGATGCAGGGGGAACACTAGTGACAAGGGATGAGGACAGGGCTGAGGTCCTTAGTTCCTTCTTTGCCTCAGTCTTTAACAGTAAAGAAGGATATTCCCTGAGTACTCATCCTCCGGAACTGGCTGACAGGGAGGGGAAGCAGAACAAAGCTCCCATGGTTCAGGAGGAAATGATTAGCGACCTGCTTGGCCAGTTAGAGAGACACAAGTCAATGGGGCTGGATGGGATTCACCCAAGGGTACTGAGGGAGCTGTCAGATGTGCTTGCCAAACCCCTTTCCGTCATCTATCAGCAATCCTGGCAGACTGGGGAAGTTCCAGTCGACTGGAGGCTGGCAGATGTTACACCCATATACAAGAAGGGTCAGAAGGAGGATCTGGGGAACTACAGGCCTGTCAGTCTGACCTCAGTCCCAGGGAAGATCGTGGAGAGGGTCATCTTGGGAGCTATCATGCAGCACATGCACGATGGCCAGGGGATCAGGCTGCTTAGTGGATGAGGGGAAGGCTGTGGATGTGGTCTACCTCGACTTCAGTAAAGCCTTTGACACTGTTTCTCACAGCATTCTGATTGAGAAACTGGCTGCCACTGGCCTGGACAGATGGACCTTCTGCTGGGTTAAAAACTGGCTGGATGGTCAGGCCCAAAGGGTGGTGGTGAATGGAACAAAATCCAGCTGGAGGCCGGTCATGAGTGGCGTCCCCCAGGGCTTAGTCCTGGGTCCAGTCTTGTTCAACATCTTTATCAGTGACCTGGATGAAGGGATTGAATGCTCCCTCACTAAGTTTGCAGATGACACTAAACTAGGAGGAAGTGTTGATCTGCCTGAGAGTAGGGAGGCTCTTCAGAGGGATCTGAACAGACTGGACCGATGGGCTGAGTCCAATGGGATGAGGTTTAACAAGGCCAAGTGTAGAGTGCTGTACATGGGACATAATAACCCCATGCAGCGCTACAGGCTTGGGGGAGACTGGCTGGAGAGCTGTCAGGCAGAGAAGGACCTGGGGGTGTTGGTTGACTGCAGACTGAATATGAGTCAGCAGTGTGCTCAGGTGGCCAAGAAGGCCAATGGCATCTTGGCTTGTATCAAAAACAGTGTGGCCAGTAGGTCTAGGGAGGTGATTGTGCCCCTGTACTCGGCATTGGTGAGGCCACACCTCCAGTACTGTGTCCAGTTCTGGGCTCCTCACCATGAGAAGGACATTGAGGTCCTCGAGCGCGTCCAGAGAAGGGCAGTGAGGCTTTGTTTGGCCCTGGCTAGAGGCCAAATGCCCCCCAAAGCTGCTCTATCACTCCCCTTTTCAGCCAGAAAGGAGAGAAAGTATATATTGGGAGGCTTAGGATTCAAGATATGGACAGGGAGAGATTGCTCTGCAATTAGGGTCATGGGCAAAACAGACTCAACACAGAATAAAAAACCCTAATTTATTACAACTACACTACACACCCAGAGAAACCAGAGTTGGGTAATAAGAAATGTGACCAGGTCTTAAAGCGCCTTCCCCCCACCCCTCCCTTCTTATCAGACTTCACTTTATTCATGATTTTACTCCCTTCTAGGGATAGGACAAGGGGAAATGGCACAAAGCTGTGCCAGGGCAAGTTCAGATTAGATGTTAGGAAAAAAAAAAAAAAAATTACTGAAAGAGTTGTTGGGATGTGGAACAGGCTGCCCAAGGAGGGGGTTGAGGCACCATCCCTGGATGTGTTTAAAAGACGGGTAGATCAGGTACTTAGGGATATGGTTTAGCATAGGATGGGAACAGTTGGATTTGATGATCTTAAAGGTCTTTTCCAACCTTGTGATTCTGTGATATGCAAGTGATGAGACGATTTCAGCTAAGCGTGAGCGTTGCTGGCAGATTGCCCTGTGGCATGTGTTGTGAAGGGCAGTCTGTTTTAAAAGCATCAAGATTTTTTACAGACTGTTCTACATACTTCTGTAAAGTGTATACTGGAGCACCCTGGAAAAATAAGATGGTTTGGCAGATTCAAAAATTATTATTTTAATCTATTCTATTTAACAGTATTGTACTCCAAAGCCCATATAACTTTGCCTTGTGCATTTTGCCTGGTAGGTATCCCCAGTCTCAACTAGCATTCTAACAGGAGCGAAATAGTGGAGAACATGTGGGTAGCTGCCTCTCCTGCCTCAAGTTGGCGGGGAGTGCTGGTGGTCCTTGCTCTGCTGGAATTGTTCTGTCCCACATAGCTGTCTGAAATCATAGAATCATAGAATGGTATGAGTTGGAAGGGACCCCAAGGATCATAGAGCTCCAACCCCCCTGCAACAGGCAGGGCCACCAACCTCAGGCCTGGATCTACACTAGGTTGCGCAGGGCCCCATCCAACCTGGCCTTGAACACTTCCAGGGATGGGGCATCCACTACCTCTCTGGGCAGCCTGTTCCAGCACCTCACCACTCTTTCTGTAAAAAACTTCCCCCTAATATCTAGTCTAAACCTTCCTTCCTTTAGTTTTAATCCATTCCCCCTTGTCCTGTCATTGTCTATCCTTTTAAAAAGTTGAATCCCCTCCTGCTTATAAGCTCCCTTCATGTACTGGAAGGCTGCAATGAGGTCCCCCCGCAGCCTTCTCTTCTCTAGACTGAACAAGCCCAGCTCTTTCAGCCTCTTTTCATAGGGGAGGTGCTCCAGCCCTCTAATCATCTTTGTGGCCCTCCTCTGAACCCTCTCCAACAGTTCCACATCCTTCTTGTATTGGGGGCCCCAGATCTGGACACAGGACTCCAGATGGGGCCTCACGAGGGCAGAGTAGAGAGGGACAATCACCTCCCTGTCCCTGCTGGCCACCCCTCTTCTAATGGTGCGTGGAGGTTTGGATTAAGTGTGCATTACTAGTTTTCCCTTTGACTGTTGCATAAAATGAAGTAAACATTCAGAAGATGACACATGCATTGATCAAACACCAGAGGGTGCCACAGACTCACTTTTCAGCTGATAGAGGCACATTCATAGATGCGAGGTGTAGCTGCATTTTTGGGATTCTTTTCCAGTGGGAGTACTCAGTATAAATGTGAAACCCAAATCATGCTGGGTAATGCTTAGAATGGTGTTCTGTTTTCCCCCTTTTCCTGATAAGCTTAAAGTACTGGACATTTATAGCAGCTGGGAAGGTTTTTCTCTTGTGCCTTTCTGGGTGCGATATGATCAAATACAAAAAGCATTAAAAAGTTGTACAGAAGATGTATTTTATGGAAGGACTTGCTCAAAATAAAAGTCCATATCCAACCGAAATGTCTTCATGTATTTTAATTTTATCACTTCGGTAGAATGATTTTTTAGCTTACTCAGAGTATGTGGTGTGCCTTACTTTGATTTCAATCAGATTTGTTTGAACAACAAGGAAAAAAGGAATAGTGAAAAAGTACAAATTGAATGCGGTTTCTGAAACTTAGATTTCTCCTTAGTACTTCTAAGGAAGTGTAGTGATTTAATGTAACTTCTTTGGGTTAAGGAAAATAAGTGCAGCAGTGTTTTCATAGGTGCAAATTAATCTTTCATCAAGGCTGGAGACTTGGTGACTTAGTGCGATCTTATATCCCATAGTGAAGAAGTTAGAATTGGCTCTTACAAAGAGTAAAACTAGAGGTGTAAGCTCCAACAGGGTAAGCTCTTGTATGTATGTGCTCACAAGAACGACTGGTTGCATGGAAATATTAAAGGAAATAGTAACCTGGTAAAGGCTGGTTTTAGAGAGCTGAAACTTCTATGCGTAGAAAGGTGGATAGATGTGTAGTATAGAAATTTGCCTCCTTCTTGGTTGAGTGTTTGGAATGTGTGGCCAGATTGAAAGCTGAAATGATTTACTGAAAATGTGTGGTGTACAGTTGTACCTGAGGTGCACACATCCTCACTTAGATGCCATGAACAGCTCTGTCAGGGTAATGCCTGGCATCTGCACCTCCAGTAGCTTGTGTTGTCTATTCTTGGTGCTAGTTGTGCTGGTTTTGTAAACTCCTTTATTAGCAGAGCCCTGGCAGTCACTGCACTTCTGGTGGGTTCTTGTCTCTGTCACCAGCAAAGACTTCTCTGCAGTGGTCATTAAGAAGAGGAAATTGGAGCATAGTTGTGAAGATTAATTAGCACTCAATTAGCATGCAGTGAAGCTTCATTTACAGGCTTCCTGAAATACCAGGGTCTCTGTTAGTCTGATAGAGCACGGGTATATGCTTGGAACTGCTCAGCTGCTGGTTGAGAAGGGGTAGGAGGAAGGAAGAATGCGACATCGGCTTTGAATTGACTGTGGTTGCTTAACCCTTCCGACAACCCCAAGGGCTTAACACTTCTTTTAGCCCAATGGATTTGGGGCACAAGCCTAGTCAGGAAGCTGTGTCTAGATAAACTTCATGAATTAAGCTGTTTGGAGAATCTGTTGGATCCCCTTTTCTGTGAACAAATCACATAAACTGCTAGCCATGAGGACCCACAGATGAACTGTGGGAAGAGTAGGGGAAGGCTGGACTCCTTTCCTAGCCAGGCTTCTCTTTAGAAGTTTGTCGGAGAAGATTGCACCGTAGAAACCTATTGAAGCCCAAAGGAGAAAAGGCATCTGTAGTTTAAGGAAAAAAAATCCCAATGCTTCCTTGTGTCTTCTGAGGATTGCTGAAACCCAATCAGTGTTCTAATAACTTCAGTTTCTACCTGTTGTCAGGCAGAAGACAGCCTCCAAGAGATTCCGGTTTCCCTTAAGAATGGCAAGTTTCTGGTTAATCCCTTGTTCAAGAGTTATGTAGGCCACACAGTATTTTCTGAAGGCAAAGTTTAGCAAAGCTTGCCAGCGAATACTTTTCAGGAGAGGGGTGTGTGTGGCTTTGGTTTTTGTTGTCTTTTGTTTTCCAAATCAAAAGATCTTCGGATTGAGTACTTGCACTTGTCTGTATTAATAATGCAAATTTGTGTTGGTTCTAAACCCTTGAAGGCCCCATTAGGGCCTTTGTCACTTTGTGAAGAAAAAAAAAAAAATCTGTCTTTTGAGGATCTAAACTTAATTGAAAAGAACTCGGGTATTTTCATTACTAAAGTATGGCAAAAAAACTTTGCCCATCATAAAGTATTTTAAGTAAAATAATTTTTTAAAAGGGCTATTTGCTTACATGAGCTTTGCTTGTAATATGCCTATAGCTAGTGTTAGTTATATTAGCCCTAAGTATGCCAGACTGGAGTTATCTTGAACATGTAGATCGAAGTTGCTAAAGCAGAATCCAGCTGATGGAGGGATATTAAGTAATAGAGCTCTGCCAGTGTTCTTCAGAAGCATAGCATCCTCCCTGCTGTGCATGTAAGTACTGTATGGTAGGGCTGATTCAAAGGGCGAGGCCTGGTTGGTTCTGTGTACCACTGAGAAGGAGTGTTTGTATCTTTTTTTTTTTTAAAGGGAACTCACTAAAATAAAAGTGAAAATCAGGATTGTATTAATATGCTTGCTGCTGTAAGCCTCAGTTTGTAGGGGGGCATCTCAGAATATGGGCTTGTTTAAGTTCAAGTGATCATTACTCAGCTTTATTCGTCACTTGATTCTATCTGGTGAATTAGTTTTAGAACAAATTTCAGGCTGTAAGAGCCGTGGTGCAGGGTGGGTGGCTTGTGGGTACTTCTAATCCAACTTCACCTCAGCCCTTGGTTTCAAAGCTTGCTCAAAATTTGTTTGATGTAAAGGATTTGCCTGGCTAGTGACTGAGGCAGTTAGCTACTCAAGGTAACCATTGAGAGGCACTTCACTGAAGTGTGAAAGCTCTTAGGAGCCGCCTGTCCATGGCCACAATAAACATCTATTGCATAGGGGTAGCCTACAAGATGTGTGGATGTTTGTTGATACTCGAGAGGCTTTTTGTTGTATCCATTCTGAATGAAGCACAAAGTGTTGGTTTTCTCTTTAGTAGAGATGAAGATGATATAAATGATGTGACTTCTATGGCTGGGGTCAATCTTAACGAGGAGAATGCATGCATTTTGGCAGCAAACTCGGAGCTCATTGGTACAATGATCCGCTCTTGTGCAGATGAACCTTTTCTCTCATCAGAAGCACTTCAGAAGAAGATCCTGAACATAGGTGAGAACAAAGTATATGTAACATGTGCATGTGTGAAGTATTTCCTTCCCTGTTCCATCAGCCAGTCTCCAGTCTTTGATGAAGGACCTGGAACTGTTAAGATTTGCCATCTTAATTCATGTGTTTGGTGTAAACTTTACTGAGTTTTTTAATTCACCTTCCGTGGAGCAACTGTTCTCTGTGGTTTTTACATGGAAACAGTCTGAAGCACAGCCCCAAAAAAAAGAAACTGGTCCCAATTTTGTGTGAGAACTGAGCAACTTTTGAAGTTAACGGAACACAACCGACCACGTAGATGCTGGTGTCAAATCAAACACTTGAGCATGCTCTTCTCTTTCTGCAGCTCCTTCCTTGATGCATTCTACTGACTTTCCTAACAACTTTGGTGTTCCTGTTTGGATACACGTACTCTGTTGTCAAACATTACAGATCCTGCCCACGTGATGATGAGGAAGGTTCAAACTGCAGATATACACAGGGCAGACCTTCGTTTATGATGCTCTCTATGGAAAAATCTTTCATAAATTTTATGCAAAAGATGTCAAGGCTGTTGGTATTAGTGATCAGTACTTTGGAATGGAGTCGAATGGCCGAGACTAAACTCTAATTAGGAAGCTTTTAGTGTACATATTATCTCAGCTGTTGGTTTCTCAGCAAAATAATAACTGTTGCTTAGCAATGTTGTATTACGTCAGGGCAGGGAGCGTGCGTTTGTATAGCACCACGCTGATTGCTGCCACTGTTGTGTACAGCAAACTGGGTGAATGTTGCTCAACTCCCTGCTCCTCCTCTCTGCCTGGTAGCTTGCCATACTGGAACAGTGAGTTTTGCAGCTAAGTATTCAGGATAGCCTGCAGTTCATATATGCAGTCATCATTTTGTCACAGTGGCTTAACTATGTGATTGCAAAGTCTTCCTATACACAACTTGTTCTTGGTCCAAACTAAGCAGCCTACCCCATGACAAGGATATAACCTACAAATGCAATCCTATCCACCCCACACTGGTTAGCCAGGTGTGCCATCTGAGCTCTGTGGGGCATTGTGGAGTGAAGTAAGTGCTGTGCTACTAGTGGAAAAGGAAAATGCATGTTAAAACTAGTGCCTAGAAGCCTTTCTCAAAATTCAGTAGAGGGTTAACCAGTCATCCATGGGAAGTAGATATAAGGAAAAACAAAATGCTCTACAAAAACAGAAGGGACTTACTCTATAAGTGTTTGGTTTGAGCTGTGAAGACAATTCAGCAGAAGATGAAAAATACAGGCCTGGCTGTTTTATGGCTGGCATGGTAGCTGCTCCACATAATAATTATTAATAATTATTGTTATTACTATTAATGTTGTAAATGGAAAATTTTGATTGCAGGGAAAGGAATACTGGCAGGGAATACAGCAACTCAGAAAATGAACCCTTCTGCTCTTGAACTGAGACCTCTTTGGTTTAGGAAATGTGTGAGGAGGGAGGTCTAGAGATTTGAAGGGATTTTGTTTTGTCTCTTAAGTTGATGTTTCAGTATTCTGATAGTATAGCAGGAAACTGAAGAGAGGGTGGTGTAAGGTGCTTGAGCAGAATGAGCTTTGCAGTCAGCTAAGGCACAGGCCAATACTTACTGGCCAAGATCAAACGGTGGGAACTGATTTGCTCCTCTCTGGGAAAACACTGCCCGTTCTCCCTGCCTTGTGAGATTTGATAATCATTTTCAGAGTAGCAAAGGCAAATTAAATAGGTGATTAGTTGGGTATTTTTTTAATGTGTACTGTTTACCCATTCTTAACAATACAGTTGGCAATAAATGCCAAAATAGATTTTTGAAGGCATGCTGTATATCGCATCATAAAGTATTACAGCTGCTGTAAATGCAGTGAGGGGCAAGGAAAAGCAGCAAGCTTCAGTGGCATCTGAAGTGTGTGAAACTGCTGCCTGCCGTGCCTACCACGGAAGAGTTGTTGCTATCCAGGTGTCTTGACAGAGTTGTGTTGAGTGATTGATGGTGTCAGCCATGGAAAGGCTTCTCTGGTGGCAGCCTGCAGCCATGGGAAGGTTGTGAAGGTGATGCCCAGCTCTGCACAGGGATGGGACAGCTTTGCCTGGAGCTGTCACCAGCCTCGGTCGCAGCTGCTGAAATGCAGAGAGGCATCGGCAGCCTCAGAGAAAAGGTTGAAGGTGGAAGGTGATGACATGGTGACCCTGTGCTGTCCAAGCTGCTCCTGTCGGATAAAGGGGGTTGGTCTGCCCTGTGCCGGACGGTCAGGCAGGTGAGAGGGTCCCATGTGCTTGGAGTGCACTGCAAAAACCATCCCTAGTCATCGAATAAATGTCATGAGTTGTTAACAAGCACGGTGTCAAGTAGGGCAAAATGTAATTCTCTTTTTTTTTTTTAATTACTGGAATTAACAGAATATGGCACTAATTTCTACAGCTACTGCTTCTCCCCCTCCCCGAACATGAAGCTTGATTTGTGTTCTTATTAACTTTGTCCTATAAATGACCTTGCAAGGAGAGCGGTTCTGGAGGCTAAGTGAAACAATGTCTATATTTTCTGAAGCTCCAGGCTAAGTTTTATTAATGTAATGTCTAAGATCTTTGAAGTTGTGACTTTACCAGGAAAATCATAATCTCCAAACCTTTATTCATAATGGGTATGACTTCCAGGGGGAACAGAATACCTGCTGTGCTAATTATTTCAATTATCAGCTACTACTAAAACACGTAATGGATTTTCTCTGCTTCCACAGGTAAAAGGCATGACATTATGGAACTTAACTCTGATGTTGTGAACTTGATCTCCCACGCTACACAGGAGAGATTAAGAGGGCTCCTAGAAAAACTAACTGTAATTGCTCAGCACAGAGTATCAACGCACAAGGTAAAGGAAATCATTAAGCAAGTTTTGCACCAAAGTTTTCCTGCTTTGCAGCCTTGAAGGTAAACCTCTTCCAAGTATAGGTACATCATATGCAATATGTGCATTTTCCGTAGCTACCAAAGCCTGGTTTTGTTTTAACTGTTTATAGCCTCTAACTATTTCTTATGTTTTCTATTCTTGTTGGATGAGTGCTCTTAAAAACCTAGTGTAAGAGTAAATGCATGCATTTCTCCTCCTCTTCCATAGAAGCAGTAGCTGTTTTACAAAATCTCTTGTGCATGGTAAATGTAAAGGTAATTGTGAATGCTCTTGGAGGTCGGGTTGATTTTAGGGGCTTGTGTTTGCTTTATGCATTTACTGTTGGTGGAACTGCAGTATTGGCTCAGTAAAAAGCCTTGGGGAAACTGGACTGAGCATTTTATTTTTAGAAGGTGCTCCATGTGAAGGCGGAGACCCCTTTGATCTTAAAGTTCCGCTTGTTTTCCTGCCAGTGCTACTTTAGTTTCTCTCCCCTCCCTCTTGTATTAGCTTCATTCAATATAAACTGTATTTGGTTTCAGCAAGCCTGACATCCTTTAAGATGCTTGTATGGTATAAATGGGAAGCAACAACTTGCTAGTGGTCAGAATAGCTCTTTGAGGCCTTTTGCTTGCCATTCAATAGTGTTAGCCCTGAAGGCTTTCAGTATCAGGCTGTCTTAGAAAAAGATTGGAAGCCCAAAGCAGCCATATCTGGCGACTCCTAAGTTCTTGTTTGGGTTTTCTTTTTACATGAACTTTATACTCAGTGAAATTTAACGAGCAACTAACTGATGGGTTAGGAGTTATTTTTGTACTGAACACTTTTTATAGGCTTTTAAGCACTGGAGCAGCAATAGTTAAGGGGGAGGAACTGTTTGGAAACTTCCTAGTATTTATGGTGATGTCTGCAGTAGTTAGTCTGCCATTCCTTGCAGATACAGTAGAAAAGAAAAATCAATGCAGAAAAAGTACAAAGTTTTTTATGAGAATTCTTGAGAAATCTACACATGTTCTGTGTTGTCTCTCCAAAGTGGGAGATCCCATAGAGCTTGTGAGCAAAAGGTGGAAGCTGAAGTCCTAAGTAACCAGTTGGACTTGGTGTCTGCAAGAACACAAGGGAATGTGGGTGGATGATGGGCTTGATAGGGCTGACTTCTTCCTCATTGAACTAAAGCAATAGAAAAACTGATAGGTTTTTGTCTGATTGAGTTGCCAGAAGCAATGATAAGATTTTAAGACTGCAATAAGCTTGCTTTCTTTTCCTCTTTTATCAAAACCAAAACAAAGTAATGGGCATAATAATCCCAGAGGCACAGGTACCCTCTTTCATTAGGAAGATGGTATTACATTAGAGGAGTGTCCTACAGGACTGCGTGTGAGTAATGTTATTGTGGGAGATGCTGATGGGCTTTCAGAAATCTAAGTTGAACAGAACAGCACAGGCTTTTGGAGCCCTGTTAAGTGTTTATATATGCATTTACAGAGCCCTGTATTACATCTCCCCCAGTGCTTGCCCCATCCTCTTTATCCCTCTGGGCTGCTGATAGGCACTAGTGTGCAATGTGGGCTCCATGTATTTCAGTGAATTATCCAAAGCCCTTCCAAGAGATTGAGTAGTTGCCCTGCAAGACTTTGTGTTAGCCAGTCTTCATTTCAGGAAGATGAATGGCAGTAGGGATAGTTATGTAAAACAGGTTTCCTAGAGAGACTGTGGCTGATCCCTTCCCCTCCCTGGCAGTGTTCAAGGCCAGGGTGGATGGGGCTTTGGGCAACCTGGGCAAGTGGAGGGTGTCCTGTGGCAGGGGGGTTGGATTATCTTTGAGGTTCCTTCCAACCCAAAGTGTTCAGTGATTCTCTGAAACCAAGGTAACTATTGTTAGGGTAGAAATTAATGTAAAAAGCCAATCATTCCCAGGATAGTACTTGGGGAAACTTTTCTTCCCATTTTGCTCAGCTCATGCCTACAGTATCTGATGAGAAGCTCTGCAGAGAGTGTTGTGAGGGCAAGAGCTTCATACCTTACTACCATGTAGACATGCCAAGTTCTACCCTTTTTTCTGCTAAATTTAAGAGGGGTGGAGGGGAAGGGTAATATAACTGGAAGTTACTAACTTAATTAGGATAAAACCACCATGGTGGCCTCTATTTGAAGTAAGAATAGCCTTTCAGGTTGTTGTAAACTGCTCTGTTGTGACTGTTGCTGCAGTGCCTTTATAGAGCCGTGGTAAGCCCACAAAGGCAATTAGCTAGCTGGTTTGGTTCTTTGGCTGCTTCCCTCCTGTAATTTGGAGAATGGCTGAGAATACACGAGTATGCATGTGTCATACAGTAAAATGTTTTCTAAGACGTTCAGTGCTAAATGGTCACAGAGAACAAATTTATTGAGTAGGACAAAACATAATCACGGATGTTCCTCTTCTAAAAAGACCTGAAATAAGATCTCCTAAAACAGTTGTTGATGTCAGCCGCACCTCTGCCTGGGAAGATCATAGAACAGATCTTTGTAGAAGCTATGCTAAGGCACGTGGAAGACAGGGAGGTGATTTGAGACAGCATGGCTTCACCAGAGACAAGTCCTGCCTGACCAACCTGGTGGCTCTCTATGATGGGATAACTGCATTGGTAGACACAGGAAGGGCAATGGATGTAATCTATCTGGACTTCAGTAAAGCATTTGGCACGGTCCCCCACAACATCCTTCTCTCTAAATTGGAGAGATATGGATTTGAGTAGGGGACTGTTCAATGGATAAGGAATTGATTGGATGGTTGCATCCAGAGAGTAATTGTCAGTGGCTCAGCATCCAGGTGGAGGTCTGTGACAAGTGGTGTCCCTCAGGGGTCCGTCCTGGGGCTAATATTATTTAATATTTTCATCAGTAACATTGATGCAGTTGAGTTGCACCCTCAGCAGGTTTGCAGATGACACCAAGCTGAGTGGTGCAGTTGACATGCCAGAAGGACAGGATGTCATCCAGAGGGACCTGGAGAAGTGGGCCCATGTGAACCTCATGAGGTCAATAAGAACAAGTTCAGGTCCTCCACCTGGGTCGGGGCATTCCTCATCATCAATACAGGCTGGGAGCTGAAGTGATAGAGAGCAGTGCTGTGGAGAAGGACTTTGGGGTGCTGGTGGGTGAGAAGCTTGACATGAGCTGACAGTGTGCCTTCGCAGCCCAGAAGGCCAACCATATCCTGGGCTGCATCAAAAGGAGTGTGACCAGCAGGTCAAGGGAGGTGACTCTGCCCCTCTACTCTGCTCTGGTGAGACCCCAGCTGGAGTATTGTGTCCAGTTCTGGAGTCCCCAGCATAAGGACGTGGACTTGTTGGAGTGAGTTCAGAGGACAGCCCTGAGGTTGATTAGAGGGCTGGAGCACCTCTCCTATGAAGACATCTGAAAGAGGTGGGGTTGTTCAGGCTAGAGAAGAGAAGGCTCAGGGGAGATTTTATAGCGGCCTGCCAGTACCTGAAGGGGGCCTACAAGAAAGCTGGGGAGGGGCATTTTAGAAGGGCATGTAGTGATAGGATGAGGGGGAATGGTTTTAAATTGGAAGGTGGTAGATTTAGATTGGATATTAGGAAAAAATTTTTCACTATGAGGGTGGTGAGGCACTGGCACAGATTGCCCAGGCAGGTGATGGCTGCCCCCTCCCTGGCTATGTTCAAGGCCAGGTTGGATGGGGCCTTGAGCAGCCTGGTCTAGAGAGAGGTGTCCCTGCCCACAGCAGGGGGGTTGGAACTTGATGATCTTTAAGGCCCCTTCTAACCCAAACCATTTTATGATTAATGAGCTGAAATACTGTTAGGAACGTACCCATTTCTTGTCCCATATAAGTGATGGAAGTGCGTTGGGTGTTTCTGGTTGAGAGACTTGCATCTGTAATTGGCATAGGCTCTTGGATATGTCTTTAAAAGCATAAGTATGTAACTCCAACTCTGGGCATTCCAAAGCTTATAACCTTTGGAAAAAATAATATCCTGGTAATCACAGAATCGTAGGGGTTGGAAGGGACCTTGAGAGACCATCGGGTCCAACCCCCCTGCCAAAACAGGCTCCCTAGCACATATTGCACAGATAGGTGTCCAGACAGGTCTTGAATATCTCCAGAGAAGGAGACTCCACCACCTCCCTGGGCAGCCTGTCCCAGGGCTCTGTCACCCTCACTGGGTAAAAGTTCTTCCTCATGTTGGTGCGGAACTTCCTGTGCTCCAGTTTGCAGCCATTGCCCCTTGTCCTGTCTCCACAGACCACTGAAAAGGGGCTGGCCAATTCCCCCTGCATCCCATACTTAAGATATTTATAAACATTAATTAGGTCCCCCCCTCAGTCTTCTTTTCTCCAGGCTGAACAGCCCCAGCTCACTCAGCATTTCCTCATAGGGGAGCTGTTCCAGGCCCTTAATCATCTTTGTAGCCCTTCTCTGGACTCTCTCCAGGAGATCCCTGTCTTTTTTATACCAGGGAGCCCAGAACTGGACACAATACTCCAGGTGGGGCCTGACCAGAGCAGAGTAGAGAGGGAGGATCACCTCCTTCGACCTGCTGGCCACACTCTTCCTGATGCATCCCAGGATCCCATTGGCTCTCTTAGCCACCAGGGCACACTGCTGGCTCATAGCCAACCTGTTATCAACCAGGACCCCCAGGTCCTTCTCCACCAAGCTCTTCTCCAGCAGGTCATCCCCCAGCCTGTACTGATACTGACGGTTATTCTAAATAGGACTTTCTTCTTTGTCCTTTAAAAGGATTGCAGGATGGTGGTGTATTATTATAACCTCCTGCTGCAAAATAAATTGTACTGATGTACTGAGACTCAAAGTAACTTTTTTTGTGGGAAGCCATAAAATAATCCTGACCAGTGAGAGGAGGAGAGGCTTGTTGGGCTTTTTTGCAGAGCCACAGACTGCTTGGGAAAAAGTCTCCTTGGTTGCAACTCCCAGTGTGATCTGAGCCATGGTTGGTAATACATGTCAATGTGGTGGTTTGTTGAAAAGGAGCAAACTTAGTAGCAGAAGAGGGATTGATTTCATGCTCTGGATGGGTTGTGAGAATTCAGACTGGGAGAAAAGGGTGCCCCACCAGAAGACTTTAACTTTCCTCCCAGCTCTTAAAAGTATATGGCTGGGTGTGGAATGAAGGGTCTGAGCACAGTGTGTGTGATATGTGCTAGAAATTTAGCAACTGAAGTCACTCATAGTCCATATACTTAAACTATACCCTTGCCTAAAATACAGCAGTAACATATGCTGTGCTTATTCCAGAACAGTTTTGTGTCAAGGTTACTTCATTAAAGTGTGAGACTGAGGGAGGGCAGAAGGAAGTGTAGCTGAAAGTATATGGTGTGTTTGACTTGTGAAAGCCCAGAGATAAATGTCCCAGGAAAAGACAAGCTCACAAAGTAACAGAGGAAAGTGTTGACTCCAGGACATGCATTAGTGGTACAAACAGGCTGTACAGACATGGCTTCTCTGGAGCGGGCTCTCTGCCTTCTTTCGCATAATGCCCTCTGGCCAGCCAACGCATGGCTTAAACACTCTGGAAGAGCAGAAAAGTGAAAACAAACTTTCCATTGCCATATTTTGGATGTAAAGGAAAAGTAGGCTTGGTGAAATAAGTAAAACTAAACTCAGGGTTTCCACTGAGGGCAAAAATGGTATGAAAGGTAAACCAGTCATTTTTTTTTTTTTAGACCAAAATGACCATAGTCTTGTTTCCGTGTGTGCATGTCCATGTTATTGTTGGAATTATCATTAGGATATGCTTGCCCAGCTTTGCACAGGGGGCTGGACCAAATGCCTTCCACTTCTATGACTTGAGAGCATCCACTGATGCAAAAATATCTATTCCTGAAGCTGTAATAAACCATGTGAAACTTATGTTATTTCCACACCTCTAGGATTCATTACAACTAATTGTAAACCATCCCTCAGCTCTATAAATCCTCTATTTGGAAATATTAGGTGAGGCTTATTTCAAAGTCTGGTCTAAATGGATGAAACTAGAACACCAAAGTCTAGAAACTTAATGACAAATTTTATTTTTGCTTCATTCTTCTCTTTAAAGGGGAGAGGATATGATGTTCTCCCACTTTACAATTCCCTGTCGTGTCCTCTTCCCTCCCACCTCTCCAGAAGAGACTCTTGCACATATGTTTATTGAATATAAAGTTGCTGTTTAAGACAAAATTTTAGCCTTTAAAGACTTTATTGTTGTTGTAGTCAGTATAGACTAGATGTTGTTAGTGTCACATGTTCAATAACCTTTTACTAGTCGCAGATGCCAGGGAGCATGCTTCAATGGAGAGGAGATGTGTAAATGACTACCTGTTATCTAAGTCTTTTTAAAATAGCCCACGCTTTTTGGCTTTGAAAGAACAGTGTTGCTCTTTTCAGGTTGTTCCCATTGGGTTTATTAGCTCTAGTGGGGTATATAAAAGTCTGGTCATCTATAAAAAACTTCTCTTTCCAGGGGAGTGATAAGTACATCATATCTAGTGACACCAGAGCACAGCTGAGATTCCTTGAAAAGCTTGATCACCTGGAAAAGCAGAGAAAGGATGAAGAGGAACGTGAAATGTTGCTTCGAGCAGCCAAGGTAAGAGCTTCACTTCTTGCTTTCCAAGGAAGTACTGGTACCCTTCAAACTGGTGAGCATCTTGAGGTTTCTCCTATTTCTGCTTTAAGTGCAGTAAGCATTAACACTGTAACTGGACATCTGTAATGTTGAGGATAGCTTAGGCCATACAGAAAAGGATTTTGGCTTTTTACATTCTTTAAGTAAATAAATCACAGAAATTCTATCAAATGTGTGGTGGGGTGAACTCTTCCTTTGAGATTACTCCTGCTGGTCAAAATGAAATAAAAGTATTCACATCACTGTAAATATCCTTACTGGCTCCAATTCAGGCTCTGAAATTGGTATGTCTTTCTCCATATCTCTGTATGGCACTGTTTGAAAATATGGGCTCACTGTGCTTGTTCAGGCCAGAGCCTGGTGAGATCCGTGGCTCTGCCAGATGTATGTGTCTTCTCTAGTCAGATCAGCAGGCCAGCCTTGGAGCTGGTACCCTGACCATCTGTGAACAAACCCCTGGTGGAGTCACTGTGAGTACAGACTAAGCACCCTTCTTGCCTCTCTTCCAGAACAGGAAGGAAAAAAGAAAAAGCAAAAAAAACCCCAACAAACCCTAAGAGTAGATATTGCTCCCTCAGATGTGACTTGATCATCATCTGTGTGTTGTTTTGTTTCAGTCTGAATTCTGGAGCCCCTTGGCTTCAGCCTCTTGGGTGGAAGCCTAATCTAGACTTGAAAGAATCGTGTTGTACTTACACAAGTACGGCTCCCATTCTTTCCTCTACTTCCTGTCCTTTTTAAGTGTCTGCTGCTGACATGAACAACATCATGCCTAGACTGGACCTGACTGACAGTGTTAGCATCATTTTCAGCTTAATCTTGCTTCAGGCTAGAGCAGAGGCAGCCGGCCCAGATGAGAAGGGGGGTGCGCGTATGTGTGCGGAGGGGGAGGGAAGCCAGTCTGGATTGAGGCATTCACCCCTGGAGCTAAATCCTTCAATCACCAGAGAAAATTGTCATTTATTAAATATTTAACGGATATGATGGTGTTTGGATGCCAGTAATTTCTATTCAATCTTTTTCCTCTTCCTTTGGTAGAGCCGTACCAATAAAGAAGATGCAGAGCAACTGCGGTTAAAGCAGAAAGCGAAAGAGGTAGGACTTTCCAGTTACCATGCTTGCCGTTGTGTGTTGAGAGAAGGTTGGCAGCCCTGTCCTGGCAATTAGGTCAGGGTTTATTTTGCTGCTGCATACCATTTGCAGAGGCCTTGGGGAAGGACAGGAACTGCCACAGGCAAGGGCAGTGCTTCAAATGAGGTCAATGAATTATGAGCTCTCTTTTTTAACGTTTTATTTTTGTAGTTTCAGTCCTGTCTAGAAACAGTCCTTTGTAAGCTGCAGCAGTACACTTTGTAGGAATATAATGTGGGATTAGAAAAAAAAAAAGAAACTTTGAGATTTAGCATCTGGGACTGTACAATAGGCTACATTTTTCCAGGGTAATTGTTCGTTTTGTAAATCTGATACTGCTTATAATTCTTTGGCTGGGAGGCGGTACTGGGATTTAGTTTTAAATGGAAAACGCCTCTGGCTTTTAATTTTCTGGGCCCAGCAGTTTTCTGTTCTGGAATGGAGCCCTTGTTTCACACAGTTCATGTTTAGCTGCAGGGGTTTTAGTTTATAGCTTAGACTGGTTAAGCTTTTACTCCCAGAGGCCTCTGCATAGCAACTGTAGAAATCAACAAATAAGTTCATTTATGTCTGCAGCCTCCTCTCAGTAGCTGACTTTTTACATTTCCCAATATCCATTTCCTGACTTTTCTAGCCTGAGAGAAAAAAGCTCCACTAATTGGAGCTTATTTTAATTGAGCCTTAATATTGGATCTCACTGGAGTTGCCCCCAGAGCTACTGGGAACAGAATGAAATGAAAGTACCTAAGGTTGAAGATGTGTGTGTGTGTATGTGTGTGTGAAATTTTTCACTTGACCTACAGATTCTTTTCCCTGCTGAATAAATCATCAAGCCTGTTCACATTTCTGATTAAGGATCTGACAGCAGACGATAATAAAGACAATTGAGGTGTGAGACGTGTGATACAGAGCTGAAGAAATTGGTTTCTATAGTTACTTGACTGATTTCATGCAATTTTTAAGGATCTTTGTGCTAAATGAGAGTGATTTTCTGAGCAACCTTTTTCCTTAACTGTGCCTCTTGAACTATGAAATTTGTTGTTGCTTAACATTGCTGCACTTGGCTCCTAGGTGCCAGCAGCAGCAGCAGGTTATTTATGAATGCTTTAAAGGCCCTTATTGTTTGGATTAATGTAGGAGCCCAGGCAAAACAAATGGAAATCCAGTAAAATAGTATTAGAATCAATGCTCTGGATTTGCACCGTAGTAGAAGAAATTTGTAAAATAAGGAGCGAGAGAGAGAGAGAGAGGAGGAACTTGCTTTACTATCTATCTTCTAATTCTTCCTTTCTGCTTATAACTCTCTTCATGCTTACAATCTGTGAGTACAAACTTGCCCCGAAGCTCTTCCCAGTTTGCCTCTAGTGCCACCAGGATCAACAATCAGTGGGTGATGCTAATTTGTCTTGTTTTGTAGGTAGCTTTACCTCTGCATCATCTGGTCATTTTTAGAGGTTCTTTCTTTTAATAAATCACTGAAAAGCAATTCATTTACACAGCTTCTTTTCCCTTTTCCTCTGTGTAGGATCTTGATGAAAAATATTCTGTGATTTGGATATTTGGAATAGTAAGAAGTTAGGTATGTGTTTTGGATCTTTTTTTAGGTTGGTTGGTATAGTTAATGACATGTCTTTTTTAAAAGTGGTGTGTAAGTGTACAAAAAAGGAGCCGGCAGAGTGGAGAAGGAGTCTGTTTAGTGCTTGGCTTTCTACTAAGTCCTTCAGTTCACGTCCTTCAGAGCATCTTGTCTTGTGCCAGACTGACACAGCCTTCATCACGCTTGTCCTGCATGCTGCTCCCAGAAATGATGGTCTCTGACTGCTTCACCAAAAGAAGAGGAAGCAGATGTGCTCCTTGGGACAGAGCAGATCTTTATGTTGGTATTTCCCTGCCCTCAGTTCCTGATGCTTTATTCTCTAGAGACTGAGGTAGCCAGAACTTCAGCCTTATGTGCTGCATGGGAAACACCTTTCTGTGCCGGGGTGCTTTCTTACTGCAAGAGGATCTCAAGCTTGACTGTAAATGAACCCAAATGCAGCTGGACAGTTTGGACACAAATGGTCATCACACATTGGCATTTACAATTACAAGTGTAGAGCTGGAATAAGAGCAAAGTAAAAATCAGCGAATACCCCACAGCTTAAACTGGTAATACAGAAGCACAGTGAATACTGGGATGAAATCCTGAAAAGGCTCACCATGGTCTGTCTTGTGTTGTGAGTATAGCCTGCTCCTGAGAAACCACACTTGAGGATTTTGGTAACTCACTCAGCTGGAATTGGATCCTTTCTGGGCTGCTCTGGTTGAGTATCTGAAAAGCTGATTTGCTTAAAATTCTTTAAGAATGAGTTTGGGCTTTCCTTCCTCAAAGCTGTCTTTTATCTGTTGATGGTGACCCCTGGGAGAAAGGAGAGGCTGTGGGGTAATGGCACTGGAGCATGTTCTAAAGCAGTGTTTCCCGAAATGCAGAGTGTACATCCTAACAATGAACACTTATAAATCCAGGATGTGCTGTCATCCAGCAGCTGGAGGCAACATCTTAACATTGCTGGAAGTACATCCAGAGACTCAGCAGTGCATTCTTTTATCCAAAAAGCTATACATAATTGCTGTGACCTTTTCATCCCTTTTTGCATGACCTATTGCCTCAAACTTCCCCTATGCTAAGTCATTTACTTCCCTATATTCTTCATCTACGTAGCTTGCTATGAATTAGCCTCTATTTACTTCCCCCTTTTACCTGTTTCAGCAGATTTTATTACCTACAGAAAGTGTGCATTCCTTCTGAGGCAGCTGCAAGGCTTGCCCCAAGCTGAGCTCAGCCACTCCTTTGTGCACTCAAGAATTTTTGTCCTTGCTCACCTCACAGGCCAGCGCTTTGTGCAAAGGCATTCCCCAAGTCTGGGTGGATTACCCCTGCTTTTCATTCAGCCTTATCTGCCACTTAGGCTGAGAGGATACAGTCTTTGCCTTGTCCCTGATGGTTCTCACACTTCTCAGCCACAACTTTTTTAGGTGCTCTCTGCTATTTCATGTTCTACTTTCAACTACATTTCCAGTAACAAAGAAGGTGGCTTGGTTGATGCAATTCTTTTAGCTGTATTTATAGTTTATCTCTGGATTCATCCCTTTTTTGAAATGAACTTGCTGAAATTGAGTAGGTGTAGGATACTGTCCAATGCACAAGCATGCCATATGAACAGTACATCCCAGAAGACCTGCAGAAATGTCAATATTGAACAGTGTGTACTGTCAATTTAAATATAAACCCTGATCTTTTGTACTTCTGTGTCTTGTCTTCAAGAGCGTGCCTGTAATATGGCTTAAGACTTAGGCTGGGGGAACCTTCCAGATTTTGTGTGCAAGACTGCTGCTTGGGGTCGAGTGGGTGAACAGGGGTCCTACTGATGGCATCTTTGCTTACTCCATAGTAGCTGCCTTCATCTCTGCTCTTCGTGGCACCTTGCAGCATCTATCAGTGGGTAAGGGTGAGCAGCCCCTTCTTGAACTAAGGGAAGGGGAGAGTGTGGAGTGCCTGATGGACAGCAGACTCGCCTACCTCATTCCAGCTCTGTTCACTTACAACTGCACAGGCCTTCCCAGTCCCTTGTTCCTGCCTGTTTGATGCATTTGTGCATTTTACTGTTCCAGTTTTGACACAGATGTCACAGGACGGCAGCAGATGACATGCTGAGAAAATTCAGTACTTTTAGTATCAACTGACTGGGAGAAAAATAGCAAATCCTTGCTTTTTGTAGAGACAAAAGAAACCACATCAAAAAGCCTGCGTGAATCCAGTGAGTTCCTGGGTGCTGTAAGTAAGTAGTGACTGAAATTTAGTTCTTATGGAGTATCTTTTTTCAAAAACCTTTTTTTTCTTCACTATTTCATGTCCATCCTATCTCTTTTCCTTATTTCCTTTCACATCCTCAGATAACAAGTAACTGTAACCTGATTCTTTGTCTGCTGCTCTCAGTACTGTCTCCAACCCACGTTTTCAAGCTGCTTGGGTTTTTTTGCCCACACCTTTTGTGCTGTGTCAGTATTTAGTCTTCTGGACTTAACGGTTCAAATTCTTTAAGGCCACTCTTATGGCAGGGGAAAAAGAAACTCCCTACTTAACTATAGCCTCTTGAAAAAGCAAACATGGTGCTGTGAGCAAAGTAAGATCTCATTGCGATCTTTCTGCTTTTTATGAGCCTTCAAGTGACATCCTGAGAATCTTCTGCGTAATCATTTGATTTATATTACCTTTATTGGCTCTGTAGTGTTTCTTACCTGCTTCTGCATGATTATGGAACAGTCACAGATTTTGTTACCTGCAGTGTAGCCCCACAAATAGCAAAGGGCTGTCGTCAGAGATGCAGTGAGTTACAAGTCTTGCAGAAAGTCAAGGTGGAAATCGTGTTGGTGTTTTGAAGGAGCATAAGAAAAGAGGAAGATACTGTGTCAGATAGCCTAAAACCAGCTGGCTGGAAGATGATAATACAGTAATAGCTATCTTTATCTAGTGAAACTAGAGTTGTCCACCTGTCCCCCTGCCAAAATTCATTAAGCCTGTTCTTAGATTTTCAAATAGCCTTTTCTGTGTTTCTTTGGGAGACTGTAATGGACATGCAACCAGCTCAAAGTATGGCTTTAGATTAGAAACTTGCTCCTAGAAGAAACTTTCACGGAATCGCAAGGTTGGAAAAGACCTTTATTTAAGATCATCATGTCCAACCGTTCCTGCCCTATGCTGAACCATATCCCTAAGTACCTAAAACACATCCAGGGAAGGTGACTCAACCACCTCCCTGGGCAGCCTGTTCTAGGCCCTGACAACTTTCAGTAAAAAATTTTTCCTAACATCTAATCTGACCCTGCCCTGGCACAGCTTCATGCCATTCCCCCTTGTCCTGTCACCTGGCTGAAGAGACCATCACCTATCTCTCTGTAACCTCCCTTCAGGTAGTTGTAGGTGGTGATAAGGTCTCCCCTCAGCCTCCTCTTCTCCAGGCTAAACAGCCCCAGCTCCCTCAACCGTTCCTCATAGGATTTGCCCTCCAGCCCCTTCACCAGCCTGGTTGCCCTTCTGGACTCGCTCCGGGACCTCCATGTCCTTCTTGTGGTGAGGAGCCCAGAACTGGACACAGTACTCGAGGTGCGGCCTCACCAATGCCGAGTACAGGGGCACAATCACCTCTCTAGACCTGGCCATGCTATTTTTGATACAAGCCAAGATGCCATTGGCTTTCCTGGGCGCCTGGGCACACTGCTGACTCATGTTCAGACAGCAGTCAACCAACACCCCCAGGTCCTTCTCTGCTTGATAGTACAGTCTTCATTGTACATGCAATCTACAACTTTAGGACTGGATGTACAATGAACAGATTATACTGGAGAGCCAGATAGTTCTGTGCTGAGAAGGAGTGTTGGTGTGGACTGCACAATGAGATGGAGAAACCTGCAGGTGGAAGTCTTAAACTTTCTCTAGTTTTGAGGCCTCGAGAGTGAGTGAATAAAGAAGCAGTGTTACAGCAGCAGAAAATCATCTGACAATGCAGGTCTGTTGACATTCGTTGAGCAACTTTCTTACACACTATAGCACCTGAAACAAAAACTACAGAACATACTGCTTTGGTGTGCTGTGCTGTAGCCTTTTCTTGGCCTTGAAACAAACGCAGCCTGGTCTGTATCTAAAAGCATGCAGAAAGAGAGCTTGCTGCTGGATGCTAGATGCTCAGGAACTTCTCTGGGCCTCCAAGTAGGCAAGCAGATGACTGCACAGGGAATGCATGCTCTGGGTGATGTAGAACAACAAACTCGCATCAACAATTGTTCAACAAGTCAGCTATATATATATATTAGAGAATGTTAAATATCAACTGGATAAAGTACTATGGTTTTTCTTTTCTTTTTTCTGTGGGTAGCTTACTTTATGGCTACCCTGGAAAAAAATGTTGCTGTTCTCCAGAACATCTTTTTGCCCCCTTTAGTTCTAGATAGACAAGGCACCTGGTCTTGGCAGGTACAGCTGTGGTTGGGTCCATGTTCTGTATGTGGGTGGAATATTAACCTACAAGAACCCTACAGTGCTGCATACAGCCCTGTGATAAGTTAGGACTGTGCATCAACCCAGTGCATGCTATTCTGCCTTTCTGCTGTTAAATCTAAATTATAACGGAGAGAAAAGTCAGTGGAAACTAATTGTATGGCTAATTAAAACAGTTTGAAAGGAAGCAATTGCAAGAAGAGAAATTGCATTATAGGCAAGAGGAGAGGATGATAAATGTTTAAATATGCAGCCTTTAAATGTCAGTTTTCCTCAGAGAATGTCCCCCATATGAGAAGTCTGCTATTCAGCTGTGTTCAACCTGTAGGGCAGAAAATTTTGTATAGGAAAGGTAGAGGCTGGAGGCAGTAATGCTCATTGAGCTTTATGACAACCAGTGCGAGAGGCTTGGGATTGAAAACAGATTTTTAAGGTTTATTTTTCATTTTCGTCACAAGTTCCTCAAAGTGCTTAAAGGGAATGTGGAAAAATTGAAGTTCTTTTTTTCCATAGACAATGAAAAGAGAAGCGACTGGGAACAGTAGAAAACTTCCAAAGCAATAAATGGAGGGTGCAGTGAAACCCAGTGAAACTTTGAAAAGGGTGGTCAGAAAAAAGAATGGATAGAAGAGAGAGAGAGGTCAGTTCAGTGGGATAAGTGGCCCTCCTTAAAAGGTACCTTGATATTTAGTTCTTTAAAAATGTGCAGGCTGGAAAGGTGGGCCCAGGTGAACCTAATGAGGTTCAACACTGCAAAGTGTCAGGTGTTGCACTTGGGCCGGAAGAATCCCAGACATAGATACAGACTGGGAGAAGAGCTTCTTGAGAGTAGCCCTGCTGAGAAGGACCTGGGGATTCTGGTGGATGAGAAACTTAACATGAGCCAGCAGTGTGCTCTTGCAGCTCGCAAGGCCAATGGTATCCTGGGCTCCATTAGAAGAGGGGTGGCCAGCAGGGACAGGGAGGTGATTGTCCCTCTCTACTCTGCACTCGTGAGGCCCCATCTGGAGTCCTGTGTCTAGATCTGGGGCCCCCAATACAAGTAGAACTGTTGGAGAGGGTTCAGAGGAGGGCCACGAAGATGATTAGAGGGCTGGAGCACCTGCCCTACGAAGAGAGGCTGAGGGAGCTGGGCTTGTTCAGTCTGGAGAAGAGAAGGCTGCGGGGGGACCTCATTGCAGCGTTCCAGTACCTGAAGGGAGCTTATAAACAGGAGGGGAATCAACTTTTTAAACGGGTAGACAATGGCAGGACAAGGGGGAATGGATTAAAACTAAAGGAAGGAAGGTTTAGATTAGATATTAGGGGGAAGTTTTTTACAGAAAGAGTGGTGAGGTGCTGGAACAGGCTGCCCAGAGAGGTGGTGGATGCCCCATCCCTGGAGGTGTTCAAGGCCAGGTTGGATGGGGCTCTGAGCAACCTTGTGTAGATCCAGGCCTGAGGTTGGTGGCCCTGCCTGTGGCAGGGGAGTTGGAGCTCTATGATCTTTGGGGTCCCTTCCAACCCAAACCATTCTATGATTGGGTAGTAGTAAGGACCCATGTAGGTGTTCACATTCCTTTTTCAATGATATGGGCTAGGAAAAAAAAAAAGTAAATGTTGCTTTTTGGCCACAGTTGCTTTGTGTTACTTTGAATTTTAATAGTCATTATTGTTTAATTTCTTTATTCTGGAAGCTGAAAGAATCAGGGGCTTCTGGCTCTTTTGTATGCTTATATTCCTCGCTTCCCCCCACCTGCAAGTCTTACACAAATTCTTGTTCATCTACTATAGTGCTTTTATTAGTCCTCATGTACTTATTGCTGGATAGCACACGTAACCCTTAGGCATACATTAACTTGTCTTCAGCCTTCTCCAGTTTCCTTTCCTGCCAGTTATTCTGTTACTTAAATATTTATTCAATCTGTCCCATACTCTGTCAGCCTGCCGTGTCATATATGGAGACATCCCTACTTTTTTCTTGATATTAAACCCAATATGCTTTTTAGTCTTTTCTGTATATTAATTACAACCAAGTCCAGGATTTGGTGTTTAGCTTCCCCATCTGGCTTCCCATCTTTTCCTCTGAGCTCATGTACACCCATACGTCTGTATTTGTTTCTTATTACATTGCCAAGGCTATTTTGGGGTCGAGTTTTTTTGTTGAACATAAGTTCCTAGCACTTAAATCTGAGAAGTAGAGAAAATAAGTCTCTCTCCATGTATTTCCTAGTACTTCACATACTGAAGCTCCTGCAGAAGTGGGCAGTAGGTGTGAATTTCTTGAGGAGCAAGTCATCTGCCAGCGTCGAGCTGGACAAGTGCCACCTTTTTGGCTTTTCTTTTAATATCAGACCTCTTACTGTTCTGTGAGCCCTGGCTAATACGGATGCTTAATTTGTCTCTGCCTGTAGAGAAATCTGCCATGGTAAAACTGTGAGGATCTAGAATCACAGAATCACAAGGTTGGAAAAGATCTTTACAATCATCAAGTCCAACCGTTCCCATTCTATGCTAAACCATAGCCCTTAGTCCCCAATCTACCCTTTTTTTTAAACACATCCAGGGAAGGTGACTCAACCACCTCCCTGGGCAGTCTGTTCCACATCCCGACAGCTATTTCAGTGAAGAATTTTTTCCTAACATCTAATCTAAACCTGCCCTGGCACAGCTTCATGCCATTCCCCCTTGTCCTGTTACCTGGCTGAAGAGACCATCGCCCACCTCTCTACAACCTCCTGTCAGGTAATTGTAGGCGGTGATAAGGTCTCCCCTCAGCCTCCTCTTCTCTAGGCTAAACAGCCCCAGCTCCCTCAGCCGCTCTTTATATGATTTGCTCCCCAGCCCGTTCACCAGCCTGGTTGCCCTTCTCTGGACTCACTTGAGGACCTCAATGTCCTTCTTATCGTGAGGAGCCCAGAAAGCAAAGGGTTTTTTAACTGTGTCTTCTATGAAAGCTTATGCTGAGTACTCTGTTCTGCTTTGGGTGCTTTGTGACCAGAATTAATGGTTTCTGTTACTCCTTTTTGTAGGTGAACATGCATTCTGCCAGGCAGCTCTTCCATTGCCCCCAGCCACCTGCTGCCCCTACACACAATGGTTTAGTAGGTTGAATAGGTTGACTTTATTTGTGACAGAGTATACTTTTTCCTCTCTTCAGTAGCTGTTAAGGAGTTCTTCCTTGCAGTGTTCAGAGAAAGTCTTGCGAGATTTGTGTAACTTGAATTACTGGAGCTGTGATAACGCAAACAGCCGTGTGTCACGTACTGTGTTACTGAAAGGGCTTGCAGCCAATTTGCAGTATTGCTTTTAAAAAAAGTCTCAGCATCTCATAGCTGAAGTACTACTTCTTACGCAACTTGAAATTTATTTTTTAATATTAAAATGCCACAAAAATGTCATTGGTGTAGTAGTAAAAATAGACTTTGCATATTTTATTTTACTTTTTTGAAATGTGGAGTGTGACACAAGTGAGATAGAATTTCCGTGAGGAGGAAAAGAAATATTTTTCTCAGTAGAGGATTGACTGAAGAACAGAGAGGTCAATTTTAAAACCTTTCATTTTGTGTGATTACAGCCATGCTGCAAATGCCATTTCACTATAACGGAGGACTTTAAAACATACCTTACTTCTTGATTTGTGCTGCAGGTCAGATTAACTAAAATGGTTATTGTGTCACCCTAGAGATTCCTGCTTCCTGCAAGACCAGACTTTAAACCCTATTTTTATTATTAAAAAGGCCAGCAGCAACAAAGACTATTTTACAAGTTCTGAGACGTTTTCATAGCAATTTGATCTTTATACACAGGTTTTTAGAACTCTTTGTACTGCGATTCTGAGCGGATGTAAAAATTGGTAAGGGGGTAGCAGGAGCATGAACATTTATTTGCCTCTTGCCTGGAGACTATCCCCTCTCAGTGCCCTTCTTGAGGAATGAATTTTGAGTAGGACACGTGTGTTGGACTCCTGTGTCATGGTGGAACAGCAGCATCTTTCAGCAGATGAAGTAGGTCAGGTTAAGGGGAAACTTGCTGGTTTGTGGGCCAGACCTGTGTGGTGCAGGTTCCCCTGCTCCTCTTGAATTGCTATTACACAATTTTGTCTTCAAGGGAGAAACATCATCTGTTTTCAAGATACAAACCTGGGTGTGATACTTCCTGTTTGTATCCTATTTTAGTCAGAGACATCAGTAAACTGGCCCCTAGAAGGGAAACAATATTAGATCCAGCTCCTCTGTTACATGTTAATGAAGTGTATATACTACTTTTACTGTCTTTGACTTACTGTGGTGATCTTTCTGCCCTAACTTGTGCGCTACAAAACTGCCTGTTGAAGATTTGACTCAACATAGTTGCCTTTTGCTCTTTCCTAATCTTGTTTAGGAAAACCCAGCAGCAGTTAGCCAGCCAGTATCCTCGGGTATCCCTTGATGTTATCTGTCTGTCTTCTCCTTATTCTGCGCTTTTAACCACACACACAATGTTTGGACATTTAATCTCACACTTTTTAATGGAACAGAACTTGATGAAAAGATGATTTTGCTGGCTTCAGCAGGGTAATTTGGATGTCTGCCCACATTGCTTAATGGGGATCTGTTGAGTCCATTATGGAGATTGAATGTTTAAATTCATTTGTCTTAATTATGTTCTCAGAAAAATCCCCAAGATGTCTAGAGTGCAACAAGACAGTGATTTCTTTTTTTTTTTTTAACTTTTGTTCTGAAACTCTGGTGAGATTCTGCCTGATTTGAAAAATCTGTTGATTGGTTATGAGACAGAAAACATATTGGAGAAAGTAGGTGATGGTAATGGCATGCATTTCCACCATTATCTTGGTAACTGCGTGGTCTAAGATACATTAATTCTGTTTCTAGAAAGCACATCTTTTCCATACCATCCACCAAGCATCATACTGTATCTTGTATCGGTGGGTTTTCTGCCAGCACTGCCCTCCAGCAGCACTGCTTGCTCCTGCGGGCCCTCCTGTGCAACAGCGTGCTTTGGCAGCTTGAGTTGCACGGGGTAAATGGTGATGGTGCCCAGGCACTATGGAATCACAGAATCGTAGGGGTTGGAAGGGACCTCGAGAGATCATCGGGTCCAACCCCCCTGCCAAAGCAGGCTCCCTAGCTCATATTGCACAGATAGGCATCCAGATGAGTCTTGAATATCTCCAGAGAAGGAGACTCCACCACCTCCCTGGGCAGCCTGTGCCAGGGCTCTGTCACCCTCACTGTGTAAAAGTTCTTCCACATGTTGGTGCGGAACTTCTGGTGCTCCAGTTTACAGCCATTGCCCCTTGTCCTGTCCCCACAGACCACTGAAAAGAAGCTGGACATTTCCCCCTGTGTGCCACACTTCAGATACTTACTAACATTAACTACCCAGTCCTCAGGCAGAGCAGCATTCTGATACTCCATGAAGAGGCACTCAACCCACACAGTCCCCTCCACCCAAACAGCCCATGGTTGCTGACACCATCCCAAAGCCCCCTTAGTATTTAATTCATAGCTCTGCCTCTTGTCCTTGGTATGCACCATGTCTGCCTGCCAGTATCAGCTGTAAAAAGGAGAATAGGGGTCTTATTTCAATGCTATTTCCAGCCAGTGATCAGATGTTCAGCAGCCACCTGTTTGTGACATGCATAATCATGACAGCGAAGCCGATGTGTCTGTGTTTTGCAGGTTTGAGGGAGAAGGGAGATAAGTTTTCTAATAACTCCTGGGGATGGAAGCACAAGGTTAGGCTAATGAAGCCTTTTGGGTTTTTTTTATTTCAAGTTTAATAGTTTAAAAAATCCTTTTCATTTTAATTGTAATGATTCTTAGAAGTGAAGCAAAGCATCTTTCCCCTTCTGGTTTTATTTGTTACTGGAGCCTTTTTGGAGTTGAATCAGCCCCCAGAGGGATGCCGTGTGCATGGCAAGTTGGAATGCTTCTTCTCATGGCAAGACGACTGTGGTGTACATTTGGCCA